>OZ017739.1:243087387-243162387 GCA_963969285.1 Odontomyia ornata
ATATACATATATATATATATACATATATATATATATATATATATATATATATATATATATATATATATATATATATATATATATCTATATGCATATATATATACATATATATATATAGATTTATATATTTATATATATATATATATATATATACATATATATACATACATACATATATATACATACATACATACATATATATATATATATATATATATATATATATATATATATATATATATATAGATATATATATATATATATATATATCAAAATCATTTTGTTATACTAGGAAGAAAAACCTTTATATCCAGTGGAAAGTACTGCGAATGTTTTTTAGAACAGTATACCTGAATTTATAACGGCTAGGATTTATATATATATATATATATATATATATATATATATATATATATATATATATATATATATATACCTATATATATATATATATATGTATATATATATATATATATATATATATATATATATATACATATACGTATATATATATATATATATATATATATATATATATATATATATATATATATATGTATATATATATATATATATATATATATATATATATATATATATATACTATATATATATATATATATATATATATATATATATATATATATATATATATATATAAATCCTAGCCGTAATAAATTCTGGTATACTGTTCTAAAAAACATTCGCAGTACTTTCCACTGGATATAAAGGTTTTTCTTTCTAGTATATCAAAATGATCTTGAATTGGCCCACACATTTTACACGGTCAAAAATCTACTTAAGTAGATTCATGTGATGAAAACCTTAACTACGAATTTATATTCTGTATTCAATTATTTTGTTTTGATAGCCACAGGCCCATTCTCTGTTTTCTTGGGCCTCACTTTTTTGGGTAAGCAGACGTATTTCGACTCCTTTAAGTCATCTTCAGTGACAAACACTGAAGATGATTCAAAAGCTAGATTTCAAAATTGGAGGACGCAGTCAATGGTGCAGGCCCGAAAGGGTCTGTAGTGCTACGAAGAAGAAGAAGAATATATTTGTAAATTCTCTGATTTCATTTCACTTTAAGCTGAGAATATTGATCAGTTTGGTAGCAATAAGTTAATATATGACAACGTATCTAATTCCATTTATTTTTGATCATGCTTTTCCCTGGTGTGTACCGTATTCAAGTATGAGACCTGACCTAGCATTCCAAAATACTTCTGTTTAGTCCACATTTATTATGCTTATTTTCTTTTGTTACTTATTTACCTTATAATAAACTTTTGTACTTACTCCATCTTCTATTGCTTAGTGCTAACTGAATCCATGTTTTTCATTCTCCCTTTTGCAGACCAGGTCGATTAAAATGAGTCTAATCTATTATCTACTCCTTAATTAGAGCTTTCTTTTGCGAATACCCATAATTCTCTCTATACTTTAAATTTTTAAAAATTTTCCACGAGTCTGGCTTGTGTAATGGAATCATTTATTTTTTTAATTACTAGCGAGCGATTTTGTTCCAACTTAAATAATCTTCCTGAATTCTCGGCCAGTCGAATATATTCAAATTAAACACTATTCCTCAAATTTTGAAAGAAATATATATAATAGGAGTGCCTATGTTGATTTAAAATATATGTCAACCATCAACATGTGTTATTGTTGCTGTAATTCCACACAATTGGAATGGCTCTAACTTACCAGATTATGATCTAATTTCTATTAAATTGTTAAGCCTTTTTCAAATGCCTAACTACCTGGGGCGAGTTTTGTTGGGCGTAACACCAATATATCCACTTGTATATATCCGTTGCGTACGCGAATCCGCTCGTTTAACCTGGGATACCGAAATTCGACTCTAGAGCTTCCCTTGTAAAACGCACGAATTCTTAATTAGATACATTTATTTGCTCTACAGAATACATTCAGTTATTTGGATTTTTCGATGATTACAGATCTATGTGTAGCCTCCCGTTATGGTGGTGCTCTGTCTTAAACTCCACCTCAAATGCCCTAATCTGCCTTTTGAATGACTACCGCTCCACTTTTGTTACAGTGAGACGCACCAATCAGTACGGGTTACTACTCTTACGACGATATTCCACAATGCGCCCACCTCTTTGCCGCTTCTCTTCTGGGTTGACCACAAATGTATCAAGCGACTTGGCCAAGCGTGAACCGTATCCCTCAATAGTGATTGGCTTCGGACCCACTCTGGGCGTCCTCGAGCGACGGACATTGTTAAAAGATATCACAGGCCACCGGTGGTTAGTTAGTGGCAGTCCAGTTACCGCTCACGTATGTTGGTCATGGTGATTGCTGGCAATGCATGCCGGTCGTTTGGTAGCCGTTGGCAATATTGCACTAATTGTAATGTCTCGCTCTAATAGTCGGTCTCTTGCCTAGTTGGCTGGTTGCGATCCACTTGTCGCACGATCTCTGATGTTACGTGGTGCTTGCAAGGTCGCTTGCACTGCATTAAGTATATGGCATACTCACGCATACACTTACTTCTCAAGCATTTTCGCATGATTCAGTGTACCTACGAGAACCAATATGCGAAGCGTTAGTAATGCTCGAGACATTGGCCGAGCCTAATGTCTTGAGCTTATATCAGATCACGATAACAAAATCAAGCATAAGGGCCTCGTATTAACCTACATAACTGTCAAATTTGTAATATTTTAAGGGTACCGTTTTGATTTTAAGTAAGAGAATACCCAAAATTGACAAATCCTACTATTATTGACGAGGTTGCGTGAATTTTCATTTCTGAGTTATTTGCTGCCTTTCGACTCGTAAGGACCTACCTCCGTCCTTTTTTGAGATTTTTTGGCTCAAAGGTATCCAATCTCGAGGGGGAGGTGGAAGTATAAAAAGATTTTTATATTTTGCTTCCCCCTGGACCCCCGATGCATAAAGTGACCTTTTTTATTCCAGACTCTCAAAACTATAATCAACACTTTTCATTTGATGCCCCGCTGGATAACATTTGATATTTCAGCATAAGGGGGAACCTGTAGTGATTTGGAGGGATGTTCTTTGTCCGTAAAGGACTGCCGTAATTGTCTGATGCCTCGGCGAGCAAGGATATTAGTGCTCGCCGGAATTAGCCTTGTTTGAGGATGCGTGAATCCACTGGCAGGCTAACGTTGCAGTGTCGTGAGGTGAATTCTTTTCCCCAGCACAAGGGCCTACTACAAAAAATTAAAAGATCAAATGACTTGGTTCGACAGTGCCGACGCCGAGGTAGCCTAACAAAGGGATGGAATACAAAACAAAACGACAGACCAAGCCTGATTAATGTGCGCGGAACTCGAGAGGATTCCGTTGTTGCTATTCGATATTTAGGACCCCCAAATAAGAGTAGGGCATCCAGGCGGATTAGGTGCCCCCTTGCACCCCCTATCCGATTAAGATCCATTGTAAACATGGCCGTATATTTTCTCTTTAAATGAAAATTTCATGCAAACATATTTCGCATGATGGTTTCCCTTAAATGAAAAATAAAAATGTTTCAGATTTACCTTAAAGTCTTATATGACTGAATTATATAAAGCTTTACCATAAACGAGAAACCTGTGTGGAACCTGTTGTAATGATTTTCTTTTACGTCCGCTCGAATGAAATCGGAACCGACCTCTCATCGGTTCTGGACGTGAAGTCTGAGTCGTGCCAACGAATGGTACCAACCAGTCAACTAGTCCAAGCACTCGTGATCCATTTCACGGCGGCTGCTTGTCGGCCAGCTAGTACGAAGAGGGTTTCGGTCGCAGGTCTTTAAAATGGATTACGCTCAATTACGTGTTTCAGCCACCATTAAGTGCCCGTTTCAAACGTGTCAAAAATTCAAACAAACGGAAGGGATACCTATCCCTACGTTATTCAGTATTTCTTTCATTTTGTCAGTCAACAAAAAGAAAACTAGTTTATATTCCACGTTCCCGAAGTGCACCGACGTGGTACCGAAAAAAAACTACGCTCATTCAACCCTGAAGAACTCTACTCTAAGAAAAAAGCAAAGCAACCGAAGGTACCGCGAACCGCACGCGACGCAAAACCAGCCATCCGTGGAGTTTTACAAACTTACCCCCCGTCACGGCATATTTACCGTTCGTTCTCACTCCCGCTGAAAAAAGAAGGGCAGGCTGGAAAGGAAAGTCGTGTTGTTCTTTAGCGATTCATCTTATTATTTTTCTTTTTTTCCAGTTAAAATGATTCTTGATTTTACTTGTAATGTTTCTCATACACTAAGAAAAAATTAAAGCATGAACTGAAAGATTGGCCAAATAAAAAAACATGAATATCTTTATAATAATAACAATTATGGATGAATCTTAGACTTTTCTTAAATCAAAATAAATGTATATATTGACTTCTTATTCCTTGTTTTTGTTTTTCATATTTTAATTTCATTACAACATTTTGATATTATTTCTTTTTCGAGTTTGAGACCAACATGTTTAACAAAACGCTATCAGCGTAAAATATCAATGGTCAGTATTATTTTCCGCTCTATTTTCTTTAACTATTTCTTCATTTTATTAGTTTGCAGCATCTAATGACATTATATTTAATATAGTTTCCTCGGTTTTTACTTCAATTAAATTAATTTTCGTCAAAGGACAAATTCTGCATTACCGTGTTTGCTGTAGTCTAAAAAATTTGCTTATTATGAATGCTCAGCTATTATCATGGAGTGCATAAGTGTGTAATATTAGGTTTTAATCATACTACAAGTGCTTTAAAGGAATTTATGACGTCATAAATTTAACACGGATTTTTTTTTTCTTTTTCTTCCTTTTCTAAATCGATTTTCGAGGGTTATTACGGTATTCAAAAATATATAAAAAGCGTACGCAAGGCTACAAGAAACGTTTTCGTTAAAAAGTTTAATAGCCTTAGCGAAGATCGATCCCGAACGATTACAAAATTATTCCGCTTTTTCCCTCGATTTGGTTTGGGGTTGTTTTGTACAATTAGTCGCTTTTTTTTTGTTTTTGTTTTTTTTTGGTAGGGAAGTGAAGGCATTTACGCCCGCCGAGTCTGGCAATGTGGGACTCCCATGGAGGATACCCTTGGACTACCCGCTAAACACCTCCCCTGTCAATCTGAGAACCAAGCGTGGAACCGTTTGACACATTACTTCGGGCCAGGTCTCGTTTTGTTACGCCGTGGGGCGCCTTCAAGCTGGGGAGTCCCTTTCCTAGCGGGAGGGGAGAGGGGAAGAGGAAATGCCAGAAGAGCGATCCCCCAGCCCCAGCGCCTCCGGCTGCTGTGAGTCCCTTTTATATTTTAGGACTGCCCGAGCATAATGAGCCACCTGGTTCCATTTGTCAACCGATTCGTAGAGTTCCCTTCGCAGCCTGGCCCATTTGGTACACGCAAAAAATGTGTGACAGGCATTGTCCTCCTCTCCTGGGCAAAACCGACAATCGGGAGACCGTGACTTACCGATCTTGTGCAGGTTAGACTGAAAACACCCGTGTCCGCTCAAAAGCTGGGTCAGATAGAAGTCAGTCTCACCATGCCTTCGATTCAGCCACGGTCTCACATCCGGGATGAGGCGCGCAGTCCACCTTCCCTTCGTGCAATTCCTCCAAGACTGCTGCCAATCGTTGAGCGAGCGTTGTCTCTCCTCGCGGACAACCATCTCCCTCGCATCCTCTTTCGGCGCAGGTAAATAGCGCGGCGCTCTCTAGCAAGGAGGGCGACAGGTATCACGCCTGCAATCACTCTCACCGCCGAGTCGGAGACTGTTGGATACGAAGATGCAGTTCTCAGTGCTCCTCTTCTCTGTACCTGTGCCAAACGTTTTCGGTATACCTCCTTGCTGAGAGCGTCGCCCCATACCTCTGCTCCATACAGTAGCACTGACCCTACAGCACTCATCAAGAGGCGTCTTCTTGATGGGCTGGGTCCGCCTACGTTGGCCATAAGTCGACTCAGAGCCGATATTCCCGAAGCAGCCTTCTCAGCCGTTGCCCTGATTTGCTCAGAGAAACTCATCTTCGAGTCGATCAGTAGCCCCAGGTACTCCACCGCTGGCTTCGATTCGATTTGTATATCTCCAATACTGATCATCCTTACTCTACGGATTCTCTTTTTTGTCAAGATGACCACTTCGGTTTTCTCCAGTGCTAAACTGAGCCCACGAGCAGTCATCCAGTCCCTCACTCGGCGCATTAGCATACCTAGCCTAAGTTGCGCTTGTTCAACGGTGCGTCCGGCGACCAGAGCCGCAACATCATCCGCATAGCCGACCAAGCGCGACTCATCTGGCATCTTGAGTCTCAGTAGCCCGTCGTAAGGCACGTTCCACAGGTCCGGACCAAGGATAGATCCCTGGGCAACACCCGATGCAATTTCTATCCTTCGTTGGCCCTGTGTCGTGTCGTAGAGCAGGCTTCGGTCCTTTAGGTAGTTCCTCAAAAGCCGCATTAGATATTCTGGAACTTGAAAAGAGTTTTCCAGCGTGTCCAGAATATCCACCCATCTAGCGGAGTTGAAGGCATTCCTGACGTCGAGTGTCACCAACAGGACGATCCGTCGCTTGGTGCGACTATATGCCTCTGCCTTTTGGACCGCGTTCACAACCTCTGCAATCGCATCAATGGTAGATCGTCCTGCTCTAAAGCCGTACTGCCGAGGAGATAGGTCCCCAGCAGCACGAATCGCGTCAGTGAGTCTTCCCTTGATGAGTTTCTCTAGCACCTTCCCAGCCGTGTCTAGCATGCATAACGGGCGGTATGCATACGGCGATTCGGGATTTCCCTTCCCCTTGCTGACCAGCACGAGCCTCGCCACCTTCCATCGTACCGGGAAAACCCCGTCCCGTAGGCAAGCGTTGAATGTGCTGAGCAGCAAGTCAGGACAATGGTAATAGACGAGCTGCAACGCCTCAGCTGGAACACCATCTGGACCTGGAGCCTTCCTCGCTTTCAGGGAGAGGACTGCCTCCTCCAGTTCCAGCTGTGTGAAGAGTGGGTACTCGACTGCTGTTTCGCCATGGACAGTGTCAACACGGACGGGATGGGCGGAGAAGAGTCCCCGCACTATCGCGTCCATCCTTTCCGCGTCATGTATACAAGGCTTCCGTGGGGCACTAAGTTTCCCCATGACCAGCTTGTAGCCAAGGCCCCACGGATCCCTATTTACATCGTCCACGAGGTCTTGCCAGCATCGGGCCTTGCTCTTGTTAATAAGCCTGCGAAGATATTTCCTGCCGGACCTGTATGCTGCTAGCCTAGTGTCTGCCTCCTCCCATGTTCGCGCCCGCTGGGCCTCTCGCCGAAGTTTGTGACACTCGCTTCTTTGTTCGGCGATCTCGTTTGACCACCAGTATACTGGAGGCTTACCGTGTCGAAGACTCGCAAGCAGTTATGATGGTACTCATAGTTGAGTTCACCAAGTCCTTGGCTGTAGGCCCTCCACTCCCTGGCGAAGCTCCCAGCAACCGTGTGCCTGCCGTAAGCGCGTCAGCGAACCTCTCAACGTCCATCCTCCCAGTCCTCCATCCGAGGATTGAAGTTCGGGCATATGCACGCAGAGTGGCACTGTCATGAATCTCAACCGCTATATACTGGTGATCACTAGCCGAGTAGTTCTCTAGTACTCGTCAGTTGTGTACTCTAGGTACCAGGGACTCCGCAGCGAATGTCACATCGGGTATGGTTCCTACGCAACTCCAGCGGCGGATAGTAGGGGTGTTACCAGTATTCAGGACAAAAAGCGCTGTTCTGGCCGCCATGTCCAAGATTTGCTTTCCCCTTGGGTCGGATTGTGGCATACCCCATTCAATGGCTCTAGCGTTGAAGTCTCCCCCGACCAGCATGTGGCCCTCTGTGTTCGAGACAGCGTCCTCCAGGGCATCGAGTTTGGTTCGAAAAGATCGCATTGCCTCGTTAGGCGTCAGATAAACACTGAAATATGTTATCCCTGAACACCGCACCCACACAAAACCATCCCCGCGTCCATGGCCCTGCACCTGAAGGCGGGCGCTGTCTCGAACCCAGATGGCCGTGGTACTAGATTTGTCAGGGTACCACGCTTGCGAGTCCTTGTTATGATGTTGCTCGCTTAGCAACAGGAGGTCAGCTTTCTTATCCCTCGCAAACTGCTCAAGTAGGTCCTGAGCGTTTGTGCTTCGGTGCAAATTAACCCGCAGGATACGGATCATTTGAGTATCAATTTGGCTTTAGTTAGGGCCTCCTTGAAAACTCAGCATCTCCCTGTCCCCGGCTCATGTTTGAGGTCGCCGGGTGCTAGCTTAGAATCCTTGCGAAGAATGCATTTTGCCTCGTTCGTGCACTCCTTCCTTTTGTGCCCCATTTCACCACATTTGTAGCACAGAGATCTCCTGTCGGGTCCCATACAGCCATACGCGGTGTGTCCGTATTCGAGGCATCTGAAGCAGCGGATAGGGATCGCTCTTCTCCGTATCCTGCAGATCACCCAACCTATCTTAATTTTGCCCTTCGCCAGGATTTGCTGGGCGTCTTTATCAGCTAGTTCGACAATAGCCATGCGTTGCCCCCTTGTGTTTTCACGTGTCAATCTTGCCTTGACTTCACTTAAGCTGGGGAACTCCCTCCTAATGGCATCCTCTACTTCAGCTTTGTCCGTGACGCAGTCGAGGTCCCTGATTTCCAGGGTGGCCATTGGTTCGAGCGAGGCAACTGTTGCCGCATCTCCAAGAACCTTTTGAACCGCGTCACGGAATGCATCTTTGTTTGTGGCCTCTGGCCCGAATTCCACCAGCAAGCCACCAGTCCGGGTTGGTCGAACTGCTTTGATGGCAGTTTTGGTGTCGTCTGGCTTGACCGCTCCTTTAATTTCACGGAGGACATCTGCGTAGGTTCGGCTCTTAGTGGGTTTAATAAGCAGTGCCTCTCGCAAGGGTTTGCGCCGCGGTTTGCTTTTTGTTTTTTGCGGTATATCGGGGGTTCTTTGTTCTTTTCGTGGTTGAGCTCTTTGTCTGTTTTTTTCTAGGAGTAGCTTTTTGGCCGCTTTTTTCGCTGTCTTGTTTCGCACCACATGAAACTCCTCGCCTGGAGTGACAACTTCGTTTATGGTCTCGTCCTTCCTCCTTTTCTCACGGTCGCCTTCAATTGGGCTACCGGCCATTCTTTTGCTGCTACTAGGACCCACTGATGCCTCGAGGGAGAGCGTGTCTTTTTGGTGCTTTTTGGTTGCAAGCCACCTCCGCCTGTAGTGCTTTATGCGGCCAAAAAGCTCCTCCAGTTCAAGAATGCCATTCTTGACACTCTTGCCTATGTTTTTCTGCACTTTGCAGGTAGCCCTCAGTTATTTGACGATAGTCCCCGCTTTCCGAGTAAGCCGCTCCTCTTCGGCGGTCAAGGGCGATTGTGTTATTTGGTGCCACCTCTTGGGAGAGGCCCCCGTTTCCTAGCCCTTTTGCTTCTATCGCTTGGGTCGCGTTTGAAGTGGCGTCGGCCAACGGCAAAACTTCTCCCTCACCCAGTCTTACACTGGCCTCCGTTGGTGTCGCAGCTTGATCCGGATTGTGTACGTCTTGCACTGGACGCTCCGGGGTGCGCATAGTCCTTCTACTGCGCCCAAAGGCCGCAATGATGCCAGGTTGCACAACGCACTCTGCCTTCTTTCGTTCGTTAGTCCGTCTGTGGTCTGTCTCCGATGATTTACCCTGTGATGTTGACTTTGACAGTGTTTCTGGGGTTTGCTGCCTCCCCCCGCAATCGGTGACTTGTTTTATCGGTGTTCTTGTCAACAGCGGTTGTTGCCTGAAAGGGTTCTCCGTGCTAGCGTCCTGTTTGCTTGTAGTTATATCTGTTACAGAAGCCAAGTTCGCCACTTCTATAACATTGCAGTCGCTGGATGACGACGGCCGGGAGCCTGCTCGCTCACTACCCTCTGCCGCCAGTACTGGGGATCCGACCCCCTGCACCGTAATTTGGTTCCCCTTGTGGACCTGCATGATTTGGTTTTCTGTCTGGGTTTCCGTTCCCATAGCATTTTACCTACTGCCAGAATATATGGATAATTGATGACGCCATATATTTCGTCATGTCACAGTGAAGATCATTGACACTCAGGTATTTGTCCTGAGACTCTCCCTTCACTGCCGACCATTGTCCGCGGCTGCTTATTGGTTATTCGCAGCGAACCTTTCGAGAAAGGTCTGCCTCTATTCGCAACCCTGGGGACACGTTTGGTTCCCCGGTCTGAGGGCACTATCGATAAATCGATAACCAAACAATTAGTGGCTTTGGAAATTTCCTTGCTGATGTGTTTCAGATTTTTAATGAAAAGGTAAATGCTTATTACAATAAGCCTATTTTAAAGATTCCAATTTTCAAAAACTCGGGGGCAACCTTCTAATTACTTTGAAATTCTGTACTTTCAAGCCGTTCATTTAAAGCAATTCTTGCAATCTTTTATCTCAATCAGAGCACTAGAAAATAAAATGACACTGAATAGCATGCCAAAAGTTTTAACAGTTCATGTAAAGCTGCAATTATAGAAGTGCATTATACGATTAGGAATACGTTGGATCTATTTCCCCTTTTTTTTCCAGAAGATTACAAACAAATACGACTATATGGAAGCTATACAAATTGCTTGATGTGCAATGTTAATAGGCAATGGCAATGCATTCTAATCATGAACAAACACTTTAAAATGTGATTCGTATTTCTCCCTTTCAATTATTTTTTTTTTCTTGGTTTTGTTTAAAGCAGGTTCCCCTTCTGTCATGTCCTTAGAAAATAATATCATTACTTCTAAATCGAAATCGCTGTATACGCTTCAACAATACGGCACTTTCAATTTAAAATGAAGTGAAAGAAAATACTGAATAGATCAACTGATAAATTTACATGACATCTACACTTTGCCTAAAAGCATCATTAACTTCAAGTTGTATTTACGTAGTACTCTAAGTTTCTGAGTGGTTAACAATCAATTGAATATCATTATTCACCAACGCGAATCTAGTACGAATCAATATTAGCTAATTATAAATATAAAAACTTTATCAAATTTTTTAAAATACACATTGCCAATAGTTTCTCCTAGTACTTGTTGCCTAATTTCTAATGGTTCTAAATATAATTAAAGATAAATAGTAAATTTGAGGATAAAAGTTATAATTTAATGTAATAAAACACACAGTATACTGGTTAGGTGTTTTGGTTCGTCCGAATTTGGCATGCTTTTACGTTTTCGCAAATATTTAATTACTCCTAACTGTGTCACTGTTAAGATTCACAGTATTTTCCGATTTATGTTTGTATCGACATTAAATGGGCTTACCATTTCAGATGTGAGTGAATTCCGATCAACCTCGACAGTGGGTTTATGTCAATCTGAGCTAGGCAGATTTAACGGTGATGAGTTCTCGGAGATTGCTAATTCACCAATAGAACCTGACTCCGCAAAGCTGGGTGCGCCTTTAGTCCACGTTGAGGTAGAACCTTTCTCGGCAAGGAATTCTCCGGGTGTTCGATGCATCGTGTCAATCTGCACTAACACAACAAAAATTGAGGTTAGGTACTCCCTTTGGGCTGTCATTCTACTCACTTTGAAGTTACGTACTCCGCCCTTTTTCTGCTCTGTCGCCATCATCTCTAACAAAACCTACATTGTGGTATTTCTAATGCTCATGATGCTATTTCTAACCTACCAAAAACAATTAAATACTATAAGGATTGGGGTTAACAAAATTTATCTTCCCCTCTCGATTTGGCACACATTTAATCACAACTTAAATTGGAGTGTGAACAACTCTCAATTCACACTAATTGTCACAGGTTTACAGAGAATAACATTCGGAACAAATAATTTTCACGTTTCTCAGTACTATACATATATACAACGATCTCAACGACAGATACAAAGCCTGCATGACCGTCCTGTCATCTGGGCCGTTTAACATTGACGTTAGCTAGAAAACCATATGGTTAGCTAGAAAACCATATGGTAGCAATGGGCATATGTATTAGTCGGCAGTGGCGTAGGGCCGGTTCATTACAGGGCAGTGTCCACGATCCCAACCAGACATGGGGAGACTGAAGGATACGCTGCTTAGCCATAAGATGGCTTTACTTGTATGGCGGCAGAAGAGGTCGTGTGACGTGTAAATGGCTCACCTTCCTGAGGCACGTTCTAGCAAGAAAAGGTCACTGTGAGATTTTGAGTCCAGGAGGAGGCGATCGATGCGAAGCAGAAAATAACAACGGAGAAAAAAAACTTCTTTGATGGCGCTCCTCATAGTCGTAGGTCTTTGGCATGGTAGATTCCCAGCTCCTTCCCGGACATATCCGCAATGAGATATCACGTGGAATTTAAAGCTTGTAGGACCCGACACTTCACGAACCTCTTGTCCAGTTTAGCACTGTAGTGCCGGCTTGCTTCACTCTGCCTGAAATTTCCTCGGTAGATTTCGTCACCTGCCTTGAAGCCAGAAGGATGGGATCGCAGGTTATAACACTCCTCCCCCGCCCGTCTACTGTCTTCAATCTTCTCCCGAATTCGTTCTCGAAGAATCTGGAGTTTCTCGTGCAGCTCCAGAACCACTATTGGGTCTTCCAAAATTTTTCACTGCCGGAATAGCCGGTACGAGTTTCCATGGCAGATCATGTACTGGCTGAACATGGCAAAGTACGGAGAGATGTCTGCGGTGGAGTGGTATGATGAACGCAGGGCACAGGTTATGGCGGAAACCCTGTGGTCCCAATCCCTCTGATCCGGCTGGACATAGGCATGAGGGTGCCGTTCGGCCGCTCGGACGCATTGGCTTGCGGGGAATAAATGGCGGTCCGTTGATGAGTAATGCCATACTTGTCCATTAGCTCCCGAAATCTAGCCGAGGTGAACTTTTCCGGTACTCCAAATATATGGAAAACGCGATTTTCCAGGAAATTCGGAACATTCACACCGGCCCGATACGGTGACAGCTCCCGTGTAACCCAAAGTCGAGCGAGGGTACAGACCGATGAGATCTATATACAGGTGTTGGACCACACGCTCAGGTAGCTCAAAATTGCTCATCGGAGGCCGAAGGACAGTGTTGGGCGCTTTCGTGCACTTGCACAGCTGACAGGCGGCTACCTACGCTTTTTCTTGATGCGCCATCCTAGGCCAAAAGAAGTAGGTTTTCAGCCAGCGAAGCGTACAACCGTTTAATAAGGTCGATGGTTAGTTCTTCGGGCACCCATAACTTCCACTGTTCCTCTTCTTGCACGGGGTCTCCCGATGCGTGTCCCATTCACCTGTATATAAATCCCTCCATCACCCGCAGCTCTGGTAGCTGTGGTAATTGGTTCTGAATAGTATTCATCAGCTGGGTGTAACCTATTGACTTGAAAGCGGGGTGGTTCAGGTCGATCTAAAGGGGGCTGTCGTCCTCCTGGGCCAACTCACATCCTTGATAATGTGTCCGGTACCACGTGCTGACTTCCTTTACGGTATCTAATCGTGAAGTCAAACGCCTGTAATTTCAAGGCCCATTTAGCCAAATCCCCGTGGAGATCAGTCAGGCTCATCAGCCACTTCAGAGACGCATGATCCGTGACGATTTTGAAGGAATGTCCCTCCACATATGCTCGGAAGCGTTTCACTGCCAACATAGCTGCCAAGAATTCCTGCTCCGAGACCGTGTCATTCCGCTGGGCCGTGTTCAACTTGTGTGACAAAAAGGCTATGGGCCTCTCCTCGCCGTCTCACGCAACCTAAACTAAGACTGCTCCCATCCCATCTTGAGCAGTTTTCGCGCCACAATGGATTGAGAACGGTTTACCAAAGTCCGGGCTGTGTAGTACGGAAGCTATTGTCAGACTCTTCTTTAGCTCTTTGAAGGCTTGCAAGCTGGGCCCTTCCCAGATGAACTTATGTCCCTTACGCAGCATGTGAGTCAAAGGTGTGGTGATAGTGGCATAGTCACGTACGATTCGTTGGTACCATCCGCATAAACTTAGGAATCGGCGTAACTGCTTGGTGGTCTTGGGTAACGGCAAAGCGTCAATCGCTTGAGTCTTGTCCGGGTCGGTCTTGATGTTGCTATGCCCAATGATGTGGCCCAAATACTTCACCTCCATCATCACGAACTGACTCTTCTGTATGTTGATGGTTAACCCCGCCCTCCGGGTGTGCAAATCTACTTCCTGAAGCAGGTCAAGGTGTTTGTTAAAGGTCTCGGTTATAAGCAGCAGATGGTCCAAGTATACGAGAGCTTGGTGCCGTAAATGCGGTGGTATCACCTTATCCATAAAACGCATCATTGTTTGCGGGGCATTAACCAGTCCGAGTTGATAGAATGGGCGACCTGGGACGGTGAAGACTGTTCTCTCCTTTGAGCCAGGATCTAACGGGATTTGCCAGAAAGCGCCCTTGAGGTCCAAGCTCATGATGCAATGGCCTTTAGGCAATCGATTCAAGATGCCCTCAATCAACGGTAAAGGGTATGCGTCCTTGACAGTAACGGCGTTCAAACGTCGGGCATCTAAGCATAGCCGGCCCCGCAGGGGGAATGCCGGTCGACAAGAGCACTCTTGGAGGCTAGCATTCTTTGGGGAGTTCCACCCCCCACGTACCCGAGGAAATTTCCGCAGGGAGAGTGCCGGTCGACAAGAGCACTCGTACTATTTTAATGGTAGTATTGGTGTCTTCGGGCCTTACGTTTCCCCTGATGTCCCGCAGCACCTCCGCGTAGGATCGGCCATCTTGGGGCCTTACAAGCAGTGCCTGCTGCCGGGGTCTTTGTCGGGGCTTCTGCCTCTGCTGTTTTGCATCAGGTCCTTTTTCCAATTGGACGTCCGTACGAACTTTACTTTCTGGCTTTTTTGAAGGAGTTTCTTTGCGGCTTTCTTCGCTCCTTTTGTAAGCACTGTCTGGAACCCCTCATCTGGTGCTCCACGCCCGTCAAGTGCCTCTTCCTTCTTTCCTTTATCCCGATCTCCTTCGATTGGGCTAGACGCCATTCTTTTATTGACTTTTAATGATGGAGCTATCAGCATGTCACCTTTAGATTTCGCCCCAAGCGCCTCTTTAGCCTTCTGTTCATCTTTGGCCCTTAACCAGCTCCTCCGATAGTGCCCTATGCGATCTAGGAGCTCCTATAGTTCAAGGAGCCCTTCCTTTGCTACTTTGCTAATTTTTGGGGAGTCGCATGCAGCTTGTATTCTTTTGAGAACATCTCCCGCTTTTCGAAGTAGTCTTTCTTCTTCGTATCGCTGGGCCGCAATTGTACCTTGCAACCATCCCTGGAAGAAGCTCTCCGGTTCCGCTTCCGAGTGCAGCACTTCCGCCACACTCTCAACGTTGGCGGTACAATCACGCAGCGTCTGGTCACTCTTTGCTTTTAGTGCCGTAATCTCCTCGTTTGCTTCTGAATTTTTCGTTGCAATGTCGGGATTTGTGACCCTTGCATCGGTCGCTTTAGTAACGATCGCAGCGGTGACAATCGAATTTTCGGTGCTCTTTATGTTATGTTCCACCGCTCGAACACCTGAAGCATCCGGCCGAGTCTCCCGCTTCTCCTTAATAGGACGCTCGGGCGTTCGCATCATTTTTTTGCTGCGCCCAAACGCCGCAGAAATCTCAGTCTGCACCAGACTGTCTGCTGTTCTCCGTTTTTCGTCTACCATCACTGTCGTCGTGTTAGTCTTCGTTTTTTTCGGGGTTAGTACAGCTCTCGATGTACTGTTGACATCGTGGCTGCAACCGCTGTTTGCGTCATCGTTGCTATTATTTTTTATTTCCTTTTTTGGGTTTTTTTGGTCTTTTTATTTCGTGTTCTCCAGTTTTGTTGGGTCCCCCCTCGGAGCCACTATCTCCGTTCGTGTGTGTAGTCGCCTTTTTGGTCCCATGGTTATCTTTGCAGAGCAGGGAGGCCATGCGAGGGTTGGCACAAGCCCTTATGGGGACAAGTGCTCAGAGCCACACCAGCGCTAATCGGGAGTCCGTCTCAACCGAACCTACACCACCAACTCAATGGTGCGAACTTCGAACGTACTCCGAGGCCTGCCAAGGTTTTACCGGGACGGAGACGGTATGATAGTTGAATTGGAGCCGTTCACACAAGAATTTCATCTCGGCGCTACTGTGCAAAGCAACTAGGTCCAAGCCATCACATCCGCCAGCCCAAAGCGTCAATTCCAGTTCGTTGTCCAAAGCGTAGTCCAGACACAATCAGAGTCGTTACCTGTCATCCCAGGAGGGAACCTCTCGGCATCCCCCATATCCTCGGGTCCGTGGGGGTGGCACTCCCCGAAGAATGCTAGCCTCCAAGAATGTTCTTGTCGACCGGCTTTCTCCCTGCGGGAATTTCCTCGGGTACGTGGGGGCGGAACTCCCCAAAGAATGCTAGCCTCCAAGAGTGGTCTTGTCGACCGGCATTCCCCCTGCGGAGTTTCCTCGGGTACGTGGGGGCGGAACTCCCCAAAGAATGCGAGCCTCCAAGAGTGCTCTTGTCGACCGGCATTCCCCCTGCGGGGGAGGCCGGCAATAAAGAAGTATTCTGTGACACAGTTAAGAAAGTCCCCGGCAAAAGCGCAACTATAGCCCCACTCGAGCCGATGGCAACGATCGAGATACGAGACATTGACTGCATGACGGATCTGGCCGAGGTAGAAGAAGCCATCAAAAAGGAGTTCCCTAGCGCGGGAAGGTTCAAAGCGAGACTGACACCAGAAAACAACAGGGGACAACGCGTAGCCACAGTTAACTCGACCAAAAAGGACGCCGAACAATTCCTGAACAAGGGCAAAGTACGAACTGGGTGGGTTGTCTGTAGGATACGGCGAAGAGCAACGCCTCTTCAATGTTTCAAATGCCTTGGTTATGGTCACACCACACAACGGTACGATGGAAGGTGGCGAAGCTTGTACTGATCAGTAAGGGGAAAGGAAATCCGAAGTCGCCGTCTGCATACTGCCCATTATGCATGCTAGACATGGCTGGGAAAGTGCTAGAGAAACTCATCAAGGGAAGACTCACTGAAGCGATTCGTGCTGTTGGGGACCTACCTCCTCGGTAGTACAGATTTAGAGCAGGACGTTCTACTATCGATGTGATTTCAGAGGTGGTGAGCATGGTCAAAAAACTCCTACCAAATGACGGGTTGTCCTGTTGACGACACACGAAGTCACGAACGCCTACAACTCCGCTAGATGGGTGGATATTCCTGGTACGCTGGAAACTCCTTTCCAGAATATCTAATGCGGCCCAGTGAGAGATTGGATGACTGCTTGCGGGTTCAGTTTAGCACTGGAGAAAACCGAAATGGTCATCTTGACAAAAAAGAGTATGCCTAGAGTAGGGATGACCCGTTTTGGAGACATACGAATCGAATTGAAACCAGCGATGAAGCACCTGGGGCTACTGATCGACTCGAAGATGAATTTTTCTGAGCAAATTAGGGCAACGGCTGAGAAGGCTGCTTCGGGAGTATCGGCTCTGAGTCGACTTATGGCCAACGTAGGGGGACCCGGCCCATTAAGAAGACATCTCTTGATGAGTGCTGTAAGGTACTTACCCTACAGCACTTGCTACCGACCGGAGCAGAAGTATGGGGCCACACTCTCAGTAAGGAGGCATACCGAAAACACCTGGTACAGGTACAGAGAAGATGAGCACTGAGGATTACATCTTCGTATCCGACAGTCTCTGAATCAGTGGCGAAAGTCATTAAAGGCATGATACCTCTCGGGCTCCTTGCTAGAGATGCCGCTCTATTTATCTGCGTCAAAACGAGAATGTTAGCAGAGAGAGAGCTCTCACTCAACGATTGGCAGCAGTCTTGGGTGAATTGCACGAAGGGAAGGTAGACTGCGCGCCTCATCCCAGATGTGAGACCATGGCTAAATCAAAGGAATGTTGAGGCTGACTCCTATCCGACACAGTTTATGGGTGGGCATGGATATTTTCAGTCTTACCTATACAAGATTGGTTACTCATGGCCCCCGATCAATGCCATATCTTTGTGTGATGACGGGTCAGAACCTTCGAATCACGAATTCACATTTCCCAAATTACTTGTACTTTTTCTGAATAGCACAAATCACATAATTTATTGCCTATGGCCTCATTAATCAACACACAATTTATGTGGTCTCATGATCAACAAATCGATTAACACATCATTTGTCTTCATATGCACTTGTTAATCGATCTATCGATAAAATCAATGGAACGTACAAATGCATATATTCGTTAAGTAACCTTTTCCCTAGGTCATAAATTCTTACGATTTCAAATGCATGTACAACGGCTATAGAATGCATGCACGCAAATGGCAATGTTTTGTTTATCTTTCAGAATGCGGAAGAAAGTGAAAGTAAAAATTGTTGAGCATTGACTTAGTGGACAATATTGCAAATGCTTTGGTGTGTAAATTACTTGATATGATTTACAATTAATGTTTCATTTAAAGTTATTATTTTGTAATTTCAGATTCTGGCGATCATTACACATTTCAATTTTAGAAAAAATAAGGGTACTTACCCAGCCCTCCTCTGACGTAGGAGCAAATCACGAACATGCATTCTTCGTTGGAATCAATATTATCCTTCATGGCTGCTCATAACCATACGATTTTCAAGAATAAAAATAGATAATTCTCGCCTTGCTGACTTCAAGATGTTCGTGTTCCTTTTGTTGAATTATATCGACTTTAATAACATTGAAAATTTGTACTCAGCCTTACTTGTATGTTTTAAACTAATTATTTTTGTGTATTTAAACTAACTAGTACAAGGATTGATTGGCAGTAATGTTTGGTATTCGCTGTTTAATTTTTCTTTAATTATGAATATTTTTCTCTTTGGCTTGGTATAATGGAAACGTTTTGTTATTAAAGCATCGATATTCCACGCAGAAAAATTTGTAGTGGCTTCAGTTTGGCAACACTTGCAAGTAAAATGGCGTCAAGCAAAGGAACTGGCAGGAACTATCCACTGAAGAATTATAGCAACGCACACACAATGGTACTCGGTATACACTCGTAAATATATGAGATTTTACGGGAAAGCTTTTCTCCAGATAATGATGATAAGGGCGAAATATTTCTCGAGAATTATTCTTAATATCATTTCCAAAAATAATTGAGAAAGAAAGGAGGAAGAACTATGCAACCACTTAACTGTGAAAAAATGATGCACTTGTGTCGTCCACCCCGTAGCAACAACGTTTCGAATCTGATTACTACGCGTACAGTAATAATGCGAGTATTAAGTTGGCCCTTCAGATTCCCACAAAGATGCTTATCATAACATGGTTTATTTGATTTGAATAATGATTCTTACAATGTCTAGATACTTGTTTTTTTCGCTGAATGTGGATACAGATACAATACTTCAAACATTCACAAATGAGTGATGCAAATCATAGACAACTTATCACGAGACTACGATTGACTTTTGGAATTCGAATTGAAAACTACTTTTGTCTATTACTAGCAACTATTTTTGATTTATCTGTTTTCTACATATCGATTATGGATTCTGCTAGAACCGGCAGCGAGCCGCAAATCCTAGAGGCGGAACTATCTCGTAACCTCGCGCGTATTCATTCCACTCGTTGTGCAAAACTCCTCCTGACAAACAAAATTGTTTGCACGCCTCCTCAAACAATATTCGACATCGACGGGACCCCATTAAAATCGCCGTCAAATGTTCCGATATCCAGGATTTATCGACAGACAATTATTGACAGCACAATACGGAACACAATTAAAATGACTCGATAATCGCAACAACAGCTCAATTTCCTTCTGTCCTACAACCATATGTACACGGCTTTTCAAGAAACGTCAATCCAACTCGCATTATAATGGCCAGCTGCGTCGCTTTGGCGGAAATTGCGGCGAAATCCTTCAACTCCTTCTCTAAACTCGGACGTTTGGGATCTCAAACTATAATGCACTTCATTAACACGTCCTGCTCTCCTTATCTTCTATCTGGCTTTTTGGCGGGAATCGCCTAATCTTTCGTGGGGCTACAGTGCAACGACGGCTTCTTTCAAAAGTTTTAACTGCCACAACAGCTTGTACAATTTGCCATGGCAAATCCTGTGCTATCCCAAGGCAGCAAAGTAAGGTGAGACACCAATTATGAAATGATAAGATGAGGGCAGAGCGCAAGTTTGGGCGAACAATCCGAGGTCCTAACCTATTTGAGTTGGATGGACACAGGAAAGAATCGCAGCAAATAGGGTGCGATTTAAACGTTCTGATGAGTTGGATCGAGGAGAGTACGAGCATCTTGGCGTCAGTTGGTGTTCGACACCATTCTGTTCAAGAAGACTCTTGAACTGCCAAGATTGGAACTGTACTCTGTTGTCTAAGTACAAGCTTTCTGGAATACCAAACACAAGCCTTTACAGGTTTCAGAGGTGTCTACATACTCCTTGACCTGAGATGACATTTTAAGACAAAAGGAGTATTTCTTATGGCACCAAAGTTTCCGACCGTAGCTGCCGTAGGCACTCTGGAGATGGTCATGCGCACAAAGTATCAGATTGTGAGTCATCTCCTCTGGCACCCAAAGCTTCGAAGACTCTTCTTCCTGCAACAAGTCACCGGTCGCGTATTCATTACGTCTGTAAATATATTGTTGGGTTACGATATTTTGCCTCAACTCATTGTAGTTATCTGAATGGAAATGCGGGCCGTCCAAGTCTATCTCATGAAATTATCGACATCAAATGCCGATTCCGCTCCGTCGGGTGAACACATTCGCTAGAGCGTATTGGACACGCTGTTTTGTGTTTCATTCCCGTGTTTGATGGAAAACTTCAACCCTTGCAGCTTGAGAGCCCATCGGGCTATACGTCCATGTAGGTTCGCTTGGTTTATCAACCATTGTAACACAGCGTGGTCGATGATTACCTCGAACGGGTGGCTGTCTCAATATTTCTTGATAGCCATCACCGCTTCCAGGCATTCTTGTTTGGATACGCTGTAGTTTCTCTGGGCCGAGTTCAGCTTACTTGACATAAAGGCAATGGGAGCTTCTTCTCCCTTTTCGATCAATTGTATTAGCATGGCTCCAACTCAATGTTGACTTGTGTTGCAATGAATTGAGAATGGTTTCTGGAAGTTAGGGCTGTGCAAGACTGGGGTAGATGTCAAAGCTTCCTTGAGCCTTTCGAATGCTTTTTGGCTGAGCTCGGACCAGATGAATTTATCTTTCCGGAGCATGTCAGACAGAGATGCTGAAACGTTGTGGAGTTCCAAACCACCCTTCGGCACCAACTGCACACTCCTAAGAAACGTCGTAGCTGCTTAACGGTCTTCGGTGAGGAAAAATTAGCAACCACCCGAGCTTTGTCCGGATCTGGTTTCTCCTAGATATCAGACTTCGGTCATGACGAACATGTTTTTCTAGACATTGATAGTGAGTTCCGTCTTGCTGGTATGCAGGACTTTTTCTTGCAGCAGTAGAAGATGTTGGCCAAACGTTTCTCTGATGAGTAGAAAGTCACCCGGGTAAACAAAAGCTTGGTATTTCAGTTCAATTGGAATGGCATTATCCATCCCACAGGTCATCATTTGCGGGAAGTTAAATAGGCCGAAAGGCATTGTGACAAACTGGTATTGGGGTCATCCGGGCACTATAAACGCGGCTTTATCCCTCGACACATGATCGAGTGGAATTTGCCAGAAGGAATCTTTCAAGTACAGACTCGTAATGTACTCGTAGCTTGCTTAAGGCAGCCTTTCCAATATTCCATCGATGAGCGAAAGAGGGTACGTGTCCTTAACGGTCACTGCGTTGACTTTTTGGGTGTCTAGACAAAGATGGACTTTACCTGATCTTATCAGCAAGGTTACTGGGGAGGGCTAGGGACTTTGAGATTCCTCTCAAACAACCAATTCTAGCATAATGTCCAAATATGACTACACTCGTTTTTCCATGGCAGGTGCGATAGCGTAGTGTCTCTGCTTTATTCGCTTACCATCACCAACATCAATAACAGGTGTGACTAAAGTAGTGTGGCCAAGGCCTTGCGTAGCGTAAGATGGAAAACCAGCGATGGATGCTTCCAGGTCACTGGTTAGGAGTTACTTCATGTCTGTCGGGCATAGAAGTAAGTTCATGGACGTGTTTAGTGTTAAAGTGTGAATCCAAGAATAAATCTGTGGCCAAACCAAATTACAGGGCCAAATCGACGCTAAGGTAAACGTGCTGGGTCAGAGTGGGGATGATGCAAAAGGCGATATCCTTAGTTTGACCTCTAAACGTGACCGGTGTTGACAACCTTCTCTTTTTTTTTTTTGTTTTGTGGTAGGGAGGTGAGTGCCCATTTATGCACAGAGTGTGGGACTTCCATGTTCGCAAGAAGGCCACTGGACTACCCACTAAACACCTTCACTGTCAACCCAAGAACATTGCCTGGAACCATTTGACACATTAATTCGGGCCAGGTTTGACACATTAATTCGGACCAGGTCTCAGTCCCAACACCCTCGGCTGCTGTGAGTCCCTTTTATCTTTTGCCAATCTACCCTTGATAGAATGTTTGGTACCATCAGCTGTGCTGATGTCACAGCGCAGAGGTTTTACCAAAGTAGGCTGTGGATAGAGTGGTTTTGAGCTGAAGCTCGAGGCAAGGCAGCTAGTATTTACACCGATGTCAATTAATGCGACAGCGATTTTGGCCAACTCTTTGATTGGTGCGTAAGGTCTGGTATCATTCTTGGAATCCTCCAAGATGCTGCATACTTTCACGATTTGGTGGCAGGTGCGAACTCTCTTATGGAAGCTCATCTAACAACTAGTTGATTCCTGAGCCCGTTGGTGTTTATTTCGTAACTTTTGTGTCAATATATCACCACTCTCTACTGGTGTAAATTTCGCAATGTGGCATTTATCAAAGCTTCCCAATCGTATGTTGAAAATCCCAGTGAACAGCATTTGGGCGCATCTAGCAACTTAACGCATGTTATCTCCCAGGTTCCACGACTCATGTTTTCTGCCCTTCGTAAGAAGGCACCTATGGTTGTAGGGTCATTTCGGTCCGAAAACACCAACTTTCAGCTTGGTATGATGTGTGCCACTTCAAAAGGTGGAATAGTGCACGGGGAACGATTACGTTGGTAGCTAGGTAGTCGTGTCACTGTCTCATTTTGGTCCGTTGACCTTCCCATTTGACGACTTTCTGGCTAAGTTGATGGCGGGAGATCCCAGGTGTATCAGGGCATTAAGCCATGGTTATTGTCTGTTCAAACATCTGTCCATCAGGGTGCCAGGTATACAGGTTATTCCGGAGATGTGGGTATGAATTTGAAACACTTACTCTGGCCCATATTCTGGGGCCATTGGTTTCATCACTCCGCCAAGCCTTGGAGGTGCTGGATCACTAGCTAATGTTAGGGGTAGCTCTGCGGTCACCGTATTGTATAGTTTTCATAGTAGGAGAGAAGGCTGAGTCTGTGGTTGTGGGACACATAGTTTTGCAATTGTGTCCCCATTTTTTTCACACTGGCAGCCATCGTCGGCATGAAGACCAGTAACTGGGCCGTTTTAGAAGTCGATGATGAGGATTGGATCGTAGTTTCAACTGGTGGTAGCGGTCCTGCTCCATCTGTGTCACTGAGCGTAACCATTGGGTTCGATTGGCTGAGCCCGCTTTAAGGCGCTAGTCTACAAGCGATGGGAGGCCGATTCTACCCTGACTCGGTGGGTGTTGGTTCCAGGCGTTATTGGCAGAGAGCTCATGGCGTATTGAACACAGAAGTGTCGGCCCAGCGTCCAACTTAAGTTCTTTCCTCTTTGGGTTCTTTTAGTGGGCATTTTTCTCCTAAAACACTAAGATGTCTGAAAAAAAACAATTTCAAATTACTAAGGTGGCTGTCACTGGCAAACTATAAACATCTCTTGCAAAAACAAAAATATAATGTGAAGTAAATATTAGAAATATATAAATACGGAGCAGCTCTGCCTTAAACTCTAATTCTAGCGTTTTGTTTATCTTTTGAATAACTCCTGCTCCACTTCGGTTAACGCGAGACGTGCCAATTGGCACAGATTACTGCTCTTCCCACGATATTCAAAAATGCACCCACCACTTTCCCGCTTCTCTTCCGGCTCGACCACCGACGTATCAAGCGGCTTAATCAAGCGTGATTGGTGCTCCTTGATCGTGATTGGCCTCGGTCCCACTCTGGGTGCCGCAGCGATGTCTTCCTTGAGCGACGGGTGCTAGTTCGTGGTTGTCCGATCACCACCCACGTATGTTAGTCACAGCGGTTGCTGGCAGTGCGAGCTGGTCAGTTGGTTGCCGATGGCGATTTGGCCCAAATTGCGATGTCCGCACGATCCTGGGCAAAATGCCTTAGCCTTGAGCAGGAGGAGGAATGCCGTTTATATCCGGCCTGATTGACTTACTGGCTGATGTGTGTACAGACTGGCTGATATGCGTAAGGTTAACCGTACGTCTGCTAGGGTCCGGGCTGGTTGTCTAGCTGGCTGGTGTCTGTGCGGGCTGGCTAACTAGCTGGCTGATGTGCGTAAGATTGTCCGTACCTCTGCTTGGATCCGGGCTGGTTTACTATTTGGCTGATGTGCGTAAGGCTATCTGCTCGCTTACTTGGATCTAGGCTGGAACCCTCTTGTAGTTTGTCAGTCTCGGGCTAAATGTCTTGAGATGGTTCTACTCAGGCAAAGACCTTGAGAAGGATAAGCGTAGTATCAAGAGTGATTGGTTTGTTGATCGCCATGGACATCTGTACAAAAATAATGCTTACCTCAAGTTTACCTTTGTTATCAATCATTTGCATTTGTTATTGGGTGCATTTACGTCTTTGCTTAGTCAACTGAAGTAAAGATTAATATTAATAGGAAATTAGGTCATTGGATTGCTTGGGTAATTTTCACGTGCCCACTATCGGTGGCTAGCAACAATGCTTAAGCGTATCGAGAAGTGATTTTAGGTATGTATTATTTCAATTTACCCCAGCTTTGTGGGTTGATCAATGCCAAGCAAAGTGGACGAGCACGAAATATATGGCATACTCACGCATACACTTACTTCTCAAGCGTTTGCGAATGATGCAGTATACCTACGAGAACCAATGAGTTAAGCGATAAAGATCAATAAAAAAAATGGTGTCTAGCCCAATCGAAGGAGATTGGGATAAAAGGAGGAAGGAAGAGGCACTTGATGGACGTGGAGCATCAGATCACGGGTTCCAGACAGTGCTGAAAAAAGGAATGAAGAAAGCCGCAGAGATACTCATTCAAAAATTACCAGAAAGTAAAGTTCACACGGACACCTAACAAGAAAAAAGACCTGATGCAAATCAGGAAAGACAGAAGAACCGACGAAGACCCCGGCAGTAGGCACTGCTCATAAAACTCCAAGATGGCCGATCCTACGTGGAAGTACTGGTGGACATCAGGGGAAACTTAAGGCCCGAGGACACCAACACTACTATTAAAGCAGTACAACTAGGAGACCCCGACATGGTAAGCCTCCAGTATACTGGTGGGCAAAAGAGATCGCCGAACAAAGAAGCGAGTGTCACAAACTTCGGCGAGAGGCCCAGCGGGCGCGAACACGGGGGGAGGCAGACACTAGGCTAGCAGCATACAGAAGCAAGGCCCGATGCTGGCAAGACCTCGTGGACGATGTAAATAGGGATCCGTGGGGCCTTGGCTACAAGCTGGTCATGGGGAAACTTGGTGCCCTACGGAAGCTTTGTATACATGACGCGGAAAGGATGGACGCGATAGTACGGGGACTCTTCCCCGCCCATCCCGTCCGTGTTGACGCTGTCCATGGTGAAACAGCAGTCGAGTACCCACTCTTCACACAGCTGGAACTGGAGGAGGCAGTCCTCTCCCTGAAAGCGAGGAAGGCTCCAGGTCCAGATGGTGTTCCAGCTGAGGTTTTGCAGCTCGCCTATTACCATTGTCCTGACTTGCTGCTCAGCATATTCAACGCTTGCCTACGGGACGGGGTTTTCCCGGTACGATGGAAGGTGGCGAGGCTCGTGCTGGTCTGCAAGGGGAAGGGAAATCCCGAATCGCCTTCTGCATACCGCCCGTTATGCATGCTAGACACGGCTGGGAAAGTGCTAGAGAAACTCATCAAGGGAAGACTCACTGACGCGATTCGTGCTGCTGGGGACCTATCTCCTCGGCAGTACGGCTTTAGAGCAGGACGTTCTACCATCGATGCGATTGCAGAGGTGGTGAACGCGGTCCAAAAGGCAGAGGCATATAGTCGCACCAAGCGACGGATCGTCCTGTTGGTGACACTCGACGTCAGGAATGCCTTCAACTCCGCTAAATGGGTGGATATTCTGAATACGCTGGAAAACTCTTTTCAAGTTCCAGAATATCTAATGCGGCTTTTGAGGAACTACCTAAAGGACCGAAGCCTGCTCTACGACACGACACAGGGCCAACGAAGGATGGAAATTACATCGGGTGTTGCCCAGGGATCTATCCTTGGTCCGGACCTGTGGAACGTGTCTTACGACGGGCTACTGAGACTTGAGATGCTTGGTCGGCTATGCGGATGATGTTGCGGCTCTGGTCGCCGGACGCACCGTTGAACAAGCGCAACTTAGGCTAGGTATGCTAATGCGCCGAGTGAGGGACTGGATGACTGCTCGCGGGCTCAGTTTAGCACTGGAGAAAACCGAAGTGGTCATCTTGACAAAAAAGAGAATCCCTAGAGTAAGGATGATCAGTATTGGAGATATACAGATCGAATCGAAGCCAGCGGTGAAGTACCTGGGGCTACTGCTCGACTCGAAGATGAGTTTCTCTGGGCAAATCAGGGCAACGGCTGAGAAGGCTGCTTCGGGAATATCGGCCCTGAGTCGACTTATGGCCAACGTAGGGGGACCCAGCCCATCAAGAAGACGCCTCTTGATGAGTGCTGTAGAGTCAGTGCTACTGTACGGAGCAGAGGTATGGGGCGACGCTCTCAGCAAGGAGGTATACCGAAAACGGTTGGCACAGGTACAGAGAAGAGGAGCACTGAGAATTGCATCTTCGTATCCAACAGTCTCCGACTCGGCGGTGAGAGTGATTGCAGGCATGATACCTCTCGCCCTCCTTGCTAGAGAGCGCCGCGCTATTTACCTGCGCCGAAACGAGGATGCGAGGGAGATCGTTATCCGCGAGGAGAGACAACGCTCGCTCAACGATTGGCAGCAGTCTTGGAGGAATTGCACGAAGGGAAGGTGGACTGCGCGCCTCATCCCGGATGTGAGACCGTGGCTAAATCGAAGGCATGGTGAGACTGACTTCTATCTGACCCAGCTTTTGAGCGGGCACGGGTGTTTTCAGTCTTACCTGCACAAGATCGGCAAGTCACGGTCTCCCGATTGTCGGTTTTGCCCAGGAGAGGAGGACAATGCCTGTCACACATTTTTTGCGTGTACCAAATGGGCCAGGCTGCGAAGGGAACTCTACAGGGAGACGGGAGAGCTCACCCCGGATAATATAGTTGCGGTGATGCTCGAATCGGTTGACAAATGGAACCAGGTGGCACATTATGCTCGGGCAGTCCTAAAATATAAAAGGGACTCACAGCAGCCGGAGGTACTGGGCCTGGGGGATCGCTCTTCTGGCAATTCCTCTTCCCCCCTCCCCTCCCGCTAGGAAAGGGACTCCCCAGCTTGAAGGCGCCCCACGGCGTAACAAAACGAGACCTGGCCCGAAGTAATGTGTCAAACAGTTCCAGGCTAGGTTCTCAGATTGACAGGGGAGGTGTTTAGTGGGTAGTCCAAAGGTATCCTCCATGGGAGTCCCACACTGCCAGACTCGGCGGGCATAAATGCCTTCACCTCCCTACCACAAAAAAAAAAAAAAACAAAAAAAAAAAGCAGTACAACTAACGCGGTTGGGCCACATCCTGGTTGAATTCGGCGCAGACGGCGATAGTAAGGAAGCATATTGCAACGCAGTGAAGAAAGTCCTTGCTCAAGCCGATGACAACGAGCGAAATAAGAGGCATTGACTGCGTGACGGATCTGGCCGAGGTGGTAGAGGCCATTGAAAAGGAGTTCTCAAGCGTGGGAAGGATAAAAGCGAGACTGACACCAGAAAACAACAGGGGATAACGCATGGCCATAGTTAACTTGACAGACAAGGACGCCGAACAATAACTGAACAAAGGCAAAGTACGTAAAGGGTGGGTTGTCTGTAGGGTACGGTGAAGAACAACGCCTCTTTAATGTTTCAAATGCCTTGGTTATGGTCACACCACACAAGTATGCAAAGGACCCGATAGGAGTTCCCTATGTTACAAATGCGGTGAAATGGGACATAAAAGAAAAGAGTTTACGAAGAAAGCATCCTTTGCAAGGATGCTGATCCAAAGTCTGATTTTGGATACGTCTTGGGATCAGGTGAATGCCAGGTTTTCCAGGAAGCCCTAGCCAAGTCAAAATCAGAACTTAAATGACCCGCATCTTGCAGCTAAACCTACACCGCAGTTCAACCACCCAAAATCTGCTTGAGCAGTTTGCAAGGGACATGAAAGCCGACTTTTTGCTGCTGAGTGAGCAACACCATGATAAAAGTCCTACATTATGGTATCCTGACGAAACTGATACTGCCGCCATATGGGTTCGGAACAGTGACTTTCAAGCCGAGAGTTATGGGCGACTGGATGGTTTCATGTTTGTTCGGTGCTCAGGGACCACCTTCTTTAGTGAGTGCCTAACGCCGAGTGAATCGATATTATCTCTCCAAGCAAAGCTTAATGCTCTGTACGGCGCTGTCTCGAATGCAGAGGGCAAAGTGCTCGTTGGGAGAGACTCCAACGCTACAGCAATTGAGTGGGGCATGCCTCAAACAGAGCCGCGGGGAAAACGAATCCTGGAAATGGTGGCCAGGACGGCCCTCATCGTACTAAACACCGGAAATATGCCGACTTTCCACCATATTAGCTGTGACGGAACCATACCGGACATGACATTTTCCTCGGGTCCTAGGTACGGAGGATACACAATTGGAAAGTATTAGAGGACTACGCAGCCAGTGATCATCAGTGCATTCTGCTTGAGATAAGTTATGTTGTCTTCTGACGTCCGTGCTCTCGGCTTTCTACAACTGGATGGAACATCGGAAGGATGGACGTCGAGAGGTTATCGAGGTGCTCACAGCAGGTGTACCGCTGCAGGGAGATCCGGAGGTAACGGAAGAACTGACAGCTCAAGACGTGGTGAACTCAACTATGAGTTTCATTACGACTGCTTGCAAAGCTTCTATGCCCCGTTGAAAATCCCGGCACGGCAAGCTCCTAGTGTACTGGTGGTCAACTGAAATCGCTGAAAAGTGATGGGACTGTCACAAGCTTTGACGTGAGGCTCAATGGGCGTAGAACCGTGACGAGACATGCAACCAGGTGGCAGTATATAAATCGGCCAGGAAACGCCTTCGCAAGTTGATTAACAAAGCAAGGCTCGCTGCTGGCAAGACCTCGTGGACAATGTGACCAAGGATCCGTGGGGCCGTGGCTATAAGCTAGTTATGCGGGAGCTTGGCGCCCTACGGAAGCCTTGAATACAAGATGCGGAAAAGATGGATGAGATAGTGCGGGGACTCTTCCCCGCCCATCCCGTCCATGTTGACGCTGGCCATAGTGAAACAGCAGTCGAGTGTCCACTCTTCATACAGCCGGAACTGAATAAGGCAGTCTTTTCATTGAATGCGAGGAAGGCTCCAGGTTCAGATGGTGTTCTAGTTGAGGTGGTGCGGCTTGTCTATCACCATTGTCCTGACTTGCTGATCAGCACATTCAACGCTTGCATACGGGACGGGGTTTTCCCGGTACGATGAAAGGTGGCGAGGCTCGTGCTGATCAGCAAGGGAAAGGAAATCCCGAATTCCCGTCTGCATGCAGCTCGCTATGCATGCTAGACACTGCTGGGAAGGTGCTAGAGGAACTTATCAAGGGAAGACTCACTGACGCGATTCGTGCTGCTGGGGACCTATCTCCTCGGCAGTGCGGCTTTAGAGTAGAACGTTCTACTATCGTCAGAGGTGGTGAGCGCGGTCCAAAAGACAGAGGCACATAGTCACGCCAAGTGATAGATCGTCCTGTTGGTGACGCTCGCCATCACGAGCGCCTTCAACTTGGCTAGATGGATGGATATTCTGGGTACGCTGGAAACCCCTTTTCAAGTTACAGAATATGTAATGCGGCTTTTGAGGGACCACTTAAATGACCAAAGCCTGCTCTACGACACTTTTGGTCGGCTATGTGGATGATGTTGTGGCTCTATATGCTGGACGCACCGTTGAACAAGCGCAACTTAGGCTAGGTATGCTAATGCGCCGAGTGAGAGACTGGATGACTGCTGGCGGGCTCAGTTTAACACTGAAGAAAAACAAAGTGGTCACCTTGACAAAAAGAGAATCCCTATAGTAAGGATGATCAGTATTGGAGATATACAGATCGAACCAAAGCCAGCGGCGAAGTACCTGGGGCTACTGATCAACTCAAAAATGAATTTCTCTGAGCAAATCAGGGCAACGGCTGAGAAGGCTGCTTCGAGAATATCGGCTCCGAGTCGACTTATGGACAACGTAGGGGGACCCAGCCCATCAAGAAAACATCTCTTGATGAGTGCTGTAGGGTCAGTGCTACTGTAGGGAGCGGAAGTATGGGGCGACGCTCTCAGTAAGGAGGTACACCGAAAATGCCTGGCACAGGTACAGAGAAGAGGAGCGCTGAGGATTGCATCTTCGTATCCGACAGTCCCCGATTTGGTGGTGAAAGTCATTGCAGGTGTGATACCTGTCAGCCTCCTTACTAGAGAGCAAAACTCTATTTATCTACGGCAAAACGAGGATGTGGAGGAAATGGTTGTCCGCGAGGAGAGAGAGAGAGAGCGCTCACTCAACGATTGGCAGCAGTCTTGGGTGAATTGCATGAAGCGCCTCATCCCGGATGTGAGATCATGACTAAATCAAGGCATGGTGAGAACATTTCGTCCTTTTTAGGGCATTTTGAAGTCAGTTTTCTTTTTTTTCTGAACGGTTTTCAGTACACCGTACTAAGGACTCCGAGGCGAATGTCACGTCCGGTATGGTTCCCTCACAGCCAATACGGCGGAAAGTCGGCGTGTTTCCGGAGTTTAGTACGACGAGGGCCGTCCTGGCTGCCATTTCCAGGCTTCGTTTTCCCGCGGATCCATCTGAGGCATGCCCCATTCGATTGCTTTAGCATTGAAGTCGTAACCAACGAGCACTTTACCCTCTGCGTTCGAGACAGCGCCCTCCAGAGCATTAAGCTTGGCTTGGAAAGATGATATCGGCTCGTTAAGCGTTAGGTACACACTAAAGAAGGTGATCCCTGAGCACTGAACCCACACGAAACCATCCCCCCGTCCACAACTCTCCGCTTGAAAGTCACTGTTCCGAACCCAGATAGCGGCAGTACCAGTTTCATCAGAGTACCATAATGCAGGACTTTTATTATGGTGTTGCTCACTCAGCAGCAAGAAGTCGGCTTTCATGTCCCTTGCAAACTGCTCAAGCAGATTTTGGGCGGTTGAACTCCGGTGTAGGCTTAGCTGCAGGATGTGGGTCATCGGAGCCCTGATTTGGCCTTGGCTAGGGCTTCCTGGAACACCCGGCATTTTCCTGATCCCAAGACTTGTCCAAAATCAAGTTTTGGATCAGCATCCTTCCAAAGAATACAGTGTGCCTCCTTCATACACTCTTTTCTTTTATGTCCCATTTCGCCGCATTTGTAACATAGGGAATTCCTATCGGGTCCTTTGCATACTTGTGTGGTGTGACCATAACCAAGGCATTTGAAACATTGAAGAGGCGTTGCTCTTCGCCGTATCCTACAGACAACCCACCCTATTCGTACTTTGCCCTTGTTCAGGAACTGTTCGGCGTCCTTTTCGGCCAAGTCAACCATGGCCATGCGTTGTCCCCTGTTGTTTTCTGGTGTCAGTCTCGCGTTGATCTATCCCACGCTAGGGAACCCGCTTTTGATGGCCTCTTCTACCTCGATCAGATCTGTCACGCAGTCAATGTCTTGTATTTCGATCGTTGCCATCGGCTCGAGCGGGGTTTTGCCGAGGACTTTCTTTACTGCGTCACAGAATGCTTCTTTATTGCCGGCCTCTGCTCCGAATTTGACCAGTATGTGGCCCGACCGCGTTGGTCGTACTACTTTAATGGTAGTATTGGTGTCTTCAGGCCTTACGTTTCCCCTGATGTCCCGCAGCACCTCCGCATAGGATCGGCCATCTTGGGGCTTTACAAGCAGCGCCTGCTGCCGGGGTCTTCGTCGAGGCTTCTGCCTCACCTATTCTGCATCAGGTCCCTTTTCTAATTGGGCGTCCGTGCGAATTTTATTTTCTGGCTTTTTTTGAAGGAGTTTCTTTGCGGCTTTCTTTGCTCCTTTTGTGAGCACTGTCTGGAACCCCTTATCTGGTGCTCCGTGCCCGTCAAGTGCCTCTTCCTTCCTTCTTTTATCCCGATCTCATTCGATTGGGCTAGACGCCATTCTTTTATTGACTTTTAATGATGGAGCTATCTGCATGTCGCCTTTAGATTTTGCCCCAATCGCCTCTTTAGCCTTCTGTTCATCTTCGGCCCTTAACCAGCTCCTCCGATAGTGCCCTATGCGATCTAAGAGCTTCTATAGTTCAAGGAGCCCTTCCTTTGCTACTTTGCTAATTTTTGGGGAGTCGCATGCAGCTTGTATTCTTTTCAGAACATCTCCCGCTTTTCGAAGTAGTCTTTCCTCTTCGTATCGCTGGGCCACAATTGTACCTTGCAACCATCCTTGGGAGAGGTTTTCGCGTTCCGTTTCCGAGTGCAGTACTTCCGCCACATTTTCAACGGTGGCGGTACAATCACGCGGTGCCTGGTCACTCTTTGCTTTTAGTACCGTAATCTCCTCGTTTGCTTCTGGATTTTTCGTTGCAATGTCGGGATTTGTGACCCTTGCATCGGTCGCTTTAGTAAAGATCGCAGCCGTGACAATCAAATTTTCAGTGCTCTTTATGTTATCTTCCACTGCTCGAACACCTGAAGCATCCTGCCGAGTCCCCCGCTTCTCCTTAATAGGACGCTCGGGCGTTCGCATAATTTTTTTGCTGCGCCCAAACGCCGCAGGAATCTCAGTCTGCACCAGACTGTCTGCTGTTCTCCGTTTTTCATCTACCGTCACTGTCATCGTGTTAGTCTTCGTTTTTTCCGTGGTTAGTACAGCTCTGGATGTACTGTTGACATCGTGGCTGCAACCGCTGATTGCGTCGTCGTTATTATTTTTGGTTTCATTTTTTGGGTTTTTTTGATCTTTTGATTTTGTTTGCCCCATTTTATTGGGTCCCCCCTCGGAGCCGCTTTCTCCGTTCGTGTGTGTAGTCGCCTTTTCGGTCCCATAGTTATCATTGCAGAGCAGGGAGGCCATGCGAGGGTTGGCACAAGCCCTTATGGGGACAAGTGCTCAGAGCCAGACCAGCGCTAATCGGGAGTCCGTCTCAACCGAACCTACACCACCAACCCAATGGTGCGAACCTCGAACGTACTCCGAGGCCTGCCAAGGTTTTAACGGGACGGAGACGGTATGATAGTTGAATTGGAGCCGTTCACACACGAGTTTCACCTCGGCGCTACTGTGCAAAGCAACTAGGTCCAAACCATCACATCCGCCAGCCCAAAGCGTAGTCCAGATACTATCAGAGTCGTTACCTGTCATCCCAGGAGGGAACCTCACGGCACCCCCCATATCCTCGGGTCCGTGGGGGTGGCACTCCCCAAAGAATGCTAGCCTCCAAGAATGTTCTCGTCGACCGGCTTTCTCCCTGCGGGAATTTCCTCGGTTACGTGGGGGCGAAACTCCCCAAAGAATGCTAGCCTCCAAGAGTGGTCTTGTCGACCGGCATTCCCCCTGCGGAGTTTCCTCGGGTACGTGGGGGCGGAACTCCGCAAAGAATGCTAGCCTCCAAGAGTGCTCTTGTTGACCGGCATTCCCCCTGCGGGGGGAGGTGAACTGTACCCCATTGTCGGAGTGTAGCCATTCAGGCACTCCAAAGGTCAAAAAGATTTCACGCTCCAAATATCGCACGACTGACTCCGCAGTGGCTTTCGTCATGGGCTTGAGCCATACGAGCTTTGTGTAATGATCCAGGACCACGAACAATTGGGTATTCCCTGATCTTGAACGAGGGTATGGGCTTATGAAGTCCACAAACAGGCGCTGCACAGGTCGATACTGACACTGGCTCTGCTATCAAGCAAGCCCGTCAATTTGGGACCCTTGACAAAAATATCCGCGTAGGGCCTATTGTCGCCAGGAGTGGCCACAATTGACTCCACGCCGGCACGCTTCAAGAGACGCCTGGCGAAGAAATATCTCCAGGATCTCCAAAAGCGATCCCGAAAAGGTCGTGCTCTAAAACTAGCGGGTGAATTACGATCATTGCCCGCCTTTCCATTACTTTCGACGTAGTCCGGTAATCTGCTTGAGGTATAAGCTCTGCTGAATGATGCTGGGGACTCATGATGACGCATGTCGGTATCATAATGACAAAAATCTCTCGTTCTACTAGGATGGAGTTTCATTGGCACACAAGATTCCATACCAGTCGGTAACCAATCAGGTGGTCTCATCGAATTCAGCTCATAAGGCTGAACTGAAGGTCGACCATACTTGATCTCCAGCTCACGCCAAGTGTCCTCAATCCGACGAAGATAAGCTCACGGGTTTTCGAGAACTCATGTCCAGCTAAGTGATCCTGCAACCTGAAACTCATATTTTTGAAAACTGGGTCTCGCAGAGTCCTGAGTTTAAGAGCCATAGCCTCAATGGATTCATAAAATTCGATGAATGGTTCATTGGGTTTTTGCCTGTGGGCGAACATATTTTCCCAAATATGAGCGTCATCAAGCTAAGATCCAAATTTTTCCATGAACTCCACTTTAAGCTGCGTCCAACTCAAGTCTCTATGCAGATCACGTATCTGCCAGTACCAGTTTTCGGCATATCCCTGCAGCAGAACATGAAAGTCTCGGACGAGTTCACGCTCTGTGAGACTATAATCCCTAGCCATAATGCTGCAGCAGAACATGAAAGTCTCGGACGAGTTCACGCTCTGTGAGACCATAATCCCTAGCCATAATGCTAGCACGAAACAAAAATTTTCGTGCATCCAAACCATTGGATCCACCATCAAACTTAAAACCCCATTTGGTAATTGGGATAATCGTTCGATGAGCCTCAACTGTCTGATCACCATCCTGGAACGAGAGTTGCGACTTAGGATTTGGCAAATCTTGGGAAGGGCGTAATGAACAGCGAGTGAAATTATCGTGTTCATATCGTGTGTGCGAAAACATGATGACTATCAAAAACAATAAAAATCTACAGACCATCTAAATAATTTAAGTATATTAAAATCAATGAACAGACGGACAACTTCGACGATTTGAATAAAAGAAATAATTTAATAAATTACAGACGGACAAACAAACGATTCTTTAAAAATAAATTAAAATTTGAATGCCAAACAGACAAGTAAATAAATATATAAAATTTTAGCACCTAACCTAAACTAAAATTGAAATTAATTTGACAGTCTCAAAATATGCTTTAAACTGACCCAAAACAAAACCCAACTCACTACCCTAAACTATAATCAATTAACCGAACTCAACCTTACAATTATTCAAACCCAAAAAAAAATTGAACTAAACTCAATCTCCATCATCAAAACTAAAACTAATAAAAATTACTCAAAACTAACAAATACCGTAAACACAATTATCTAAAACTAATCTAAATCATAAACCCTAATTAACTCTAATAATCTATAACTCAACTGGACCTACATTCCCCAATAAGATGAAATAACCAAATACCTAACTGTAACTATTAAACAATCAATAATAAAACCCTAAACTTTCAATATGATGGCGAGATAAAAGAAAATGTATAATAGAACAAGTGGCACGAGTGCAGGCGAGTGTAAATTGAACTATAATAGTTGACTTGCACTTTCATTTCTCAAAATGAACCTCCCCATTAATGGAAAAGGAAAAGAACAGATAATTACATGGGATGGGTGTTAAAAGTTTACGAGACACAAAGCAGACAAATTCGTAGGTGGACTCCGCTCTAATGGTCACCTCAAAGGGCTGACTACGAGACCATTATGAAACACTACGGACTTCATAATGGTTCGGACAAGAGCCGCACGAATCCCAAAGCTACCACCAGATAGATGATGGAAGGGCCGGAAGCGTTGGCTAATTCAAAGTGTTGGATCCATGTCCAACTATCCCGTGCAGGGAGATATAACCAACGACTCAAAATTCGGTGAACCCCAACTAACATCCATCCGGTGAAGACTGGTAAACACAAATCAGCACGGTAGGCGCCACTGCAACTGCAGCGAAGCCCGTGATCAAAAATCCATCATTAACTATCAAAATCTAAATTAAAACTTTTCAAACTATTACTCAAGCAATTTATCATCATTCACACTAATTATCAACAATTTCTAACAAAGCAAAAAAAAAATAATTTCCCTGGAATGCTCAGACCACTATTCAAAGACAATCAGTTAAAACAAAACTACTATAAACCCCTTTCGAAATTTGAAACAATATACAAAAATTAGAATCTACCAACATAAAATAATTCAAGATTATAGAGAATATGATAATCAAACTATTGGATAATGTATTAAAAACAGGAAGAAAACTAAAATGGTACTCACTTCTTTCCCAGTAGAACTCCGAGCGCCCAGTGCAATACAGCAAAAGAAGCGTGGGGTCGCTGAAAATAAAATTGTAATTTAGAATCACTAAACCAGAAAAAAAAGAACAACGTAACGGCCACTTTTATCCGCACTAACTGATTCCTCCAATCTGTCTAATACCGGTCAATTTTCCTTTCACTTTTAATTTCTAGTTAGTAATGTTTTCTTAAATTCAGTCGTTTCACTTCTAATTTTTTTATTTATACTTTTTTTTCACTAAATTTCAACCCAAACTTTTGACAACAATTTTCGTCTTCCCGCATTCCAAATTAGCAAAATCTTTATTTTTCTCGCACAAGATTCGTTTTCCGCACTTCAAATTAATAAAATTTTTCTTTTCTTCACACTACACAAAGTCAAATCCCCTCTCTTCCCAAAATGCAATATTCCCCTCACTTTTTCAATCCTTCCACTCTTCGTCACTAAAACTTTAAAAAATTTATTCAACTCCCGATCACATTCTACCCCCAAAAGCTTCCTTTTTCCCAATTTTAAAGCACCCAAAAATCACTATTATCCCGAACAAAAAAACTCCTTTATCTTTACCAGCCAAGTACTAACTTTACCAAAAACCGAAAAAACTCCCTCTTCTTTGCCAAATCAAATACTCACTGCCCCAATCCTCACGACTGAATTCCACATTTCACATTCATCCAATCCGATCCCGCAATCCTTTTCATTTTCAAATTACCGCTGCCGCATCTGGGTAACGTAATCGAAGTTCATTTCACTTCGATTCTACTACCCACACATCTTTTGTTCTATATCGACAAATTCAATAGTATCCATTGTTTTACATATGGCAATTTGCACAATCCAAGAAGCGCTTGGTTGAATTCAAAGTGTCACATATACACATTTCGGAAGCTATTGGTTTTGCCGAAACCCCAAAAAGTATGCTTCCGTGCGCCCGGGGGAACTTGAACTCAGAGTTCCAGCAGACCCCCGGTCGAGAACTCGTGACGTAACCAACGGAGCTATGCCTTATCGATCTCCCATTCATCAGATTAGCAACTTCAACAATGTATCTGGGCATGAGATTGAATTTTGTTAGTAGGGAATCATGAATTAATTTTCGTTAGTAAAAAAAATAAAATTTGTTAGTGGGAACTAGTGAATAGAATTTGTTAGTATGAAGGAAGGAATTAGGTTTTGTTAGGAAGAATGAATAGAATGAAATTTTGTTAGTGGGAATTAATGTAGGGAGTGTTGTTAGTGGGAAGACATGGTCGGTTATGATGGTGCAGGGCAACCCTTCGATATATGCCCTGAATCTCTTTACGCTCTGCACCGTAGCCAAACATTCCAACTCTGTAATGCTATAGTTACGTTGCGCAGCGTTGAGCTTCAAAGACATATATGCGATTGGATGCTCTCCACCCTCATCGTCCTTCTGGAACATAACACTTCCAATACCCACTGTACTTGCGTCATGCTGGATATAGAAGTGCTTCGTAAAGTCGGGGTTAACTAGCAAAGGAGCAGAAATCAACAATTACTTCACTTCATTGAAGGCACTTTTGGCAGGAGCAGGCCACTTGAAGACACATTTGCAAATCCGTTAGAGGGGCCGTAACCGAGGCAAAGTTTGGAATGAAACGCCTGTACCACCCTACCTTGCCCATAAACCGTCTCACGTCTTTGGCCGTTCGGGGTTCAGGATAGGAGACTATACCTAAAAACCTTCTCCGGGTCGGTGCGCAGGATGCCATCACTCACTACAAAGCCAAGATATTTGATCTCCTTCTTGACGAACTTGTTTTTTTCAACATTGATGGTCAAGTTGGCGTCCCTGAGCAGTTTCGCAACAGTACTAAAGAGCTCCAAGTGCTCATCAAATGTTGAACTTGTAACAAGCAGGTCATCTAGATAAACAAATACCTTGTCCTGCAGCTCATGCGGTATTACTTTATACATCAACCGACACATCGTTTGGGGAGCATTACACAAACCGAACGGCATGACCTTGAAATGGTACAAGGGCCTGCCAGGGACAGTAAAGGCCGTTTTCTCCTTACTTGCCTCATCCAATGGTATTTGCCAAAAGGCATCCTTCAGGTCCAAGCTGGTAATGAGCCTGGTACTCTGCAACCGTGCCAAAAGGCCTTCAATCAGTGGCAATGGATAAGCGTCCTTAACAGTCACCTCGTTGAGGCGTCTAGCATCAAGACATAAACGCACCTTGCCGGGTTTTCTGACAAGGGTCACAGGCGAACTCCACGAACTCTGTCTTTCCTCCATTACCCCCAAAGACAACATACGATCGAGTTCGTCATGCAACAGTTTCTGTATAACGGGCGAGGCAGCATAATACCGCTGCTTAATGGATCGAGCAGAACCAGTGTCGATGTGATGAGACACGAGACTGGTCCTACCCAAGCCTTTCTCATTATACGACGGAAACTGTTGTTTGATGAAGTCCAGACGTTGCTGATTTTGGAGACAAAAGATGGAATTCAGGGCTCTGAGGCTTCGAGGCGGCTTCGATAGTGTTGACCTGGATTGGTGCTATTTTGAAGAGATCCCAGAAGTCAATTCCAAGATACACTGCGTGTGTCAAGGAAGGAACAACCAGGAATCTCATCGATTCAGTGGTGTTGTTAAATCGCACCAATGTGGTGACGTATCCCAGAACTGGATCCTTGTGCCCCGATGCAGTCTGAACATGAGCATGCATAGAATGCATATGCAAACCTAAGTCCGACAGCAGGTCCAAGGCTCCAGCTCCGAGGGTACTAATACTGGCTCCGCTATCAAGCAAGCCCATCAATTTGGGACCCTTGACGGAAATCTCTGCGTAGGGCCTATTGTCGCCAGGAGTTGCAACAATTGACTCCACGCAGGCACGCTTCAAGAGACGCCTGGCAAAGAAATATCTCCAGGATCTCCGGAAACGATCCCGAAAATGTCGTGCTCTGAAACTAGCGGGTGATTCACGATAATCGCCCACCTTTCCATTACATTAAATGTAGTCCGGTAATCTGCCTAGAGCAATCACATTGCCAGAAAATGGTGGTAAATCGGACGTATGAGGTGAAGTGAAGAAACTTGTGGGTGGGCACTGGTCAAGTATCTGTTTATTCATTTTGTTATGGAAGGACGAAGGGATCCCACTTGGAGACTGACTCTGGAAGCGTGCATGATATCCTGCAGCAGATCTCGCTTGAGGATCACACCAGGCATTCTCCAACATATCAACAGCGCCTATGTTGGGAGGATGCCTACTGCGATGGTAAACCACAGGTCTTCCGGAGGGATATCACACAGCTTCAACCATGTGCAGTGAGGAACTAGCTCTGTTGTCGATGCGAATTCCAAGCCTGCCAAATAATTGCTCATTCGATCGTCCATGTTTCGCAATAGGATGGCCTGCATATCAAAATCGGATAACCGATTTTTAAGACGCAAAGCCATCTCCATTATGGAGCAATGAAACTCACGGAACGATTCATCTGGCCTCTGGAAACGCCTATCAATAGCTCGCCGCACATCTACGTCAGTCCAATGAGATCCATAACGCTCCTTCAACGCAGCTTCCAAATCGGGCCACGTAAAATTGGGGTTGAGCTGCCGGAATAACCAGTACCATTCTTCTGCTGGCCCTTTCAGAAGAATATGTAGGCTATATGCAAGCTCTTCCAAGTGAATATTGTAATTCCTTGCCATGGTAGTGGCTCGAAAAAGGAATTGCTCAACATCTAGACCAGCAGAAGAACCATCAAAATTGACCCTCCACTTATGCATTGGTGGAAAGGAATGAAATTCGTCGTCAGAGCTAGAATAGGTGGAGTAAGAAGCGTTATGTGATGACATGATTTAAAATAAATATAACAAATACAAGAAAATAAAATAGGAAAATCGATAAATTAAATACAAATTAACGGACGGACACACCGACGAAATCAGAGTAATCAATAAATAGCAGACGGACTATACCGACAATTTGAATAAAATAAATAATTTAATAAATAACAGACGGACAAACAAACGATTCTATAAAAATAAATTAGAAATCAAATACCAGACCGACAAACAGATAAGTAAATAAAGATATAAAATTTTGATACCTAACGTAAGCTAAAATAAAAATTAATTCGAATTCCCTCACCTAAATATCAATAAAACTAAAACTAAACCAAAAACTCACTCACTACCTAAACTAAAATCAATTAACCAAACTCAACCTTACAATTATTCAAACCCAAAAAATAATTAAACTAAACTCTTTCTCAATCATCAAAACTAAAACTAATAAAAATTACTCAACGCCAACAAATACCGTAAACCCAATTATCTAAACTAATCTAAATCATAAACGCTAATTAAACCCTAATAATCTTTAACCAAACCTAAATTCATAGACTTTAAGATCAACCACGTAACTTAACAGTAACTATGAAACAATCAATACTAAAATTGTAAATTTTCAATGTGATGGGAATATATAACAACAAGCAAGTGGAATGAGTGCAAGTCTGCCAGTGGTAAATTGAATTATAAAAACTGATTTGTGCTTTCATTCCTCAAAATGAACCTCCTCATTAATGGAAAAGGGAAAGGAAGGGTAGCTAAATGGGATGAAGGTTAAAATTTTTACAAGACACAAAACGGACAACCTGTAACAGTGCCTGGCATAGCCATGGAACTCGAAGGTGGACTCTGCTCTGATGGTAACCACCAAGGGCTGACTACGATACCATTATGAAACACTTCGGACTTCATAATGGCTCGGACATGAGCCTCACAAATTCCAAAGCTACCACCAGATAGATGATGGAAGGGCCGAAAGCGTTGGCTAATTCAAAGGGTTGAATCTAAGTCCAACTATCCCGTGCAGGGAGATATAGCCAACGACTTAAAATTCGGTGAACCCCAACCAACATCCACACTGTCACAGCATACTGCTATTATAGCCGGTGAGAATTATAACACATAAATTCGGCACGGTGACCGCCACTGCAACTGCGGCAAACCCCGTGATCAAAATCTGTAAATAAACAATCCAAAATCCAAACAACAAATTTTCAAACTATTACTCAAACAATCATCAAAAATTTCTTACAAAAACAAAAAAAAATTATTTCCCTGGAATGCTCAGACCACTATTCAAGTCAGGCACTCCAGCTACTCAGCCCAACAAATCTAACATTGAAAAATTTAAACTATAATTTAAAACTAATAAAAATCAACTAAAACCATTAGAAAACCAACAAAGCGAAGTTTGGGCGCCATATGTAGCAACCACGGAAATCACCGCAGTTGCAGACATTAAGAATTAGCAGAGAGGCGTGTAGCCAGGGGTGGCATACTGAGGCCGGCTAGCGCTCAGTCGTGTCGTGGGTCTTCCGGGACACCCTCTGCTCGTGCTGTGCCACCTTGCATAAAATAACTAGCACAAAGGGAAAAGGATGGGAAAGGCGGGGTCACATTGAGAAATGAAAAATAATTGTTCTCTTAGAACATTGTGGCCGTTTTTATTTCAAGTTATAATCTAAATCCAAGGTATACAAAAGAAAATCAGTTAAAACAAAACTATTAAAAACCCCTTTCGAAATTTGAAACAATATACAAAAATTAGAATCTACCAACATAAAATAATTCAAGATTAGAGAGAATATGATAATCAAACTATTGGATAATGTATTAGAACAAGTTGAGTAAGCAGGAGAGTGCTCCTACCAGAAGGTCTTTATAAACATCCTAGGATTAGAAACAAGTTTTCTAATGGCGGGAATCGATAACTTGAATTATTCATCCAATACTTGGATATGAAATCGTTCAAATTTATACAAAAGATGCACAGTTTCTTTCATAAGCACAGTGCAGCTGCCATTTTAATCTAGCTTAAGTGATTTTTCTGAATGCTCGGCCGATTGAACATGTTCAAATTAAACACTATTCCTTAAATTTTCATAAAAATTGATAGAAAATAAAAGTGCCTGTCAATTTTAAATATGTATAGGGTTTCCCAATAATAGGTGTTATTTTGAATAGATCTTGTGATTTAACACCTTGCGACTTCTTCCCTTGGAGCCACGTGATAGAGAAAGCCTACACCGATAGCCCAGCGTCAATTCAAGATCTCAAAGATGAAATTCGTGAGGCTATCGAGGACATAGGGCAGCCACTTTGCGATTTGGTTATGGAAAATTTCATTAAGAGGATATGGTCCTATAAGCGTGGTCGTAGTAGTTATTTGCCTGATGTTAGTTTTTCCTATTAATGGCATATCTTCTTCTTTATAACGAAATAAACATCCGATCATTTATATTAAAAATGGCATTTTTCTTTTAATATCAAAATAACACCTCTTATTGGAAAGCCCTATATCAACCATAAACACGCGTTATTGTTGTGGTAGTTCCATATAATTGAAATGGCTATAACTCACTTGGTTAAAATTTGATCCCAATTAAACTTTGTGAGCATATATATCTTATGTCAGTCTACATAATTGCAAAATTTCAAGAAGTTTAAAGGTACCGTTTTGATTTTATGGGCAAAAATGTAAAATCTACAAATCATACTATTATTAACAAAGTTGAGCGAATTTCGGTCATCAAAAATGTCTTACAAAAACAAAAAAAAATAATTTCCCTGGAATGTTCAGACCACTATTCAAGTCAGGCACTCCAGGTACTCAGCCCAACAAATCTAACATTGAAAAATTTAAACTATAATTTAAAACTAATAAAAATCAACTAAAACCATTAGAAAACCAACAAAGCTAAGTTTCGGCGCCATATGTAGCAACCACGGAAATCACCGCAGTTGCAGACATTAAGAATTAGCGGAGAGGTGTGTAGCCAGGGGTGGCATACTGAGGCCGGCTAGCGCTCAGTCGTGTCGTGGGTCTTCCGGGACACCCTCTGCTCGTGCTGAGCCACCTTACATAAAATAACTAGCACAAAGGGAAAAGGATGGGAAAGGCGGGGTCACATTGAGAAATGAAAAATAATTGTTCTCTTAGAACATTGTGGCCGTTTTTATTTCAAGTTATAATCTAAATCCAAGGTATACAAAAGAAAATCAGTTAAAACAAAACTACTAAAAACCCCTTTCGAAATTTGAAACAATATACAAAAATTAGAATCTACCAACATAAAATAATTCACGATTATAGAGAATATGATAATCAAACTATTGGATAATGTATTAGAACAAGTTGAGTAAGCAGGAGAGTGCTCCTACCAGAAGGTCTTTGTAAACATCCTAGGATTCGAAACAAGTTTTCTAATTTTGGGTACATTTTGCCTTCCCCTGGACCCCCTAATTCATAAAATGATTTTTTATACCAGATTCTAAAAGTTTGAATCAAGACCCTTCATTTGATACCCGACTCGACTACCTTTGATACAAAAAAAATTTTTAAGGGCCAATTCGTTATTAGGGGGGACCCCCCTTACAAAAGATTTTAAATTTTTGTTAAGGCCTTAACTTTTGAGAGACCATCACTTCTGACCTGTTCATAAAGTTTGAGCATTCTAGCTTCTATAGTTTCTGAGGAAATCAGCTGTGACGCACGGACAGACGGATGGACAGACAAGTCGCGAAACTAGTAGGTCTTTGTAAAAAAATTTTTATACAAAGACCTAAAAAGGAAAAAAAAACTAAAATCGTACTCACTTCTTTCCCCGTAGAACTCCGAGCGCCCGGTGCAATACAGCAAAAGAAGCGTGGAGTCGCTGAAAATTAAATTGAAATTTAGAATCACTAAACCAGAAAAAAAAGAACAACGTAACGGCCACTTTTATCCGCACTAATTGATTCCTCCAATCTGTCTAATACCGGGCAATTTTCCTTTCACTTTTAATTTCTAGTTAGTAATGTTTTCTTAAATTCATTCGTTTCACTTCTGATTTTTTTGTTTATCTTTTTTTTTCACTAAATTTCAACCCAAACTTTTGACAACAATTTTCGTTTTCCCGCAATCCAAATTAGCAAAATCTTTATTTTTCTCGCACAAGATTCGTTTTCCGCACTTCAAATTAATAAAATTTTTCTTTTCTTCACACTACACAAAGTCAAATCCCCTCTCTTCCCAAAATGCAATATTCCCCTCACTTTTTCAATCCTTCCACTCTTCATCACTAAAACTTTAAAAAATTTATTCAACTCCCGATCACATTCTACCCCCAAAAGCTTCCTTTTTCCCAATTTTAAAGCACCCAAAAATCACTATTATCCCGAACAAAAAAACTCCTTTATCTTTACCAGCCAAGTACTAACTTTACCAAAAACCGAAAAAACTCCCTCATCTTTGCCAAATCAAATACTCACTGCCCCAATCCTCACGACTGAATTCCACATTTCACCTTCATCCAATCCGATCCCGCAATCCTCTTCATTTTCAAATTACCGCTGCCGCATCTGGGTAACGTAAACGAAGTTCATTACACTTCGATTCCGCTACCCACACATCTTTTGTTCCATATCGACAAACTCAATAGTATCCATTGTTTTACATATGGCAATTTGCACAATCCAAGAAGCGTTTTGGAAGCTTTTGGTTTTGCCGATACCCCAAAAAGAGTGCTCCCGTGCGCCCAGGGAACTTGAACTCAGGGTTCCAGCAGACCCCCGGTCGAGAACTCGCGACGTAACCAATGGAGCTATGCCTTATCGATCTCCCATTCATCAGGTTAGCAACTTCAACAATGTATCTGGGCATGAGATTGAATTTTGTTAGTAGGGAAACGTGAATTAATTTTCGCTAGTAAAAAAAATAAAATTTGTTAGTGGGAACTAGTGAATAGAATTTGTTAGTATGAAGGAAGGAATTAGGTTTTGTTAGGAAGAATGAATAGAATGAAATTTTGTTAGTGGGAATTAATGTAGGGAGTGTTGTTAGTGGGAAGATTAAACTTCTTATTATATTACTAGGGTGTTGTAATTGGAAATCAGGGAAAAGGGTAGGATTGTGATGATGTGGAAATAAAAATTAAAGGGAAATAGGAAAAATGTTAATAAAAATAAATAAATACACAGAGGAAAAGGTAGGAGTGCCCAAAGGAAGGTGAAAATGTTACGGCGGCAATTTGAAATTGCGAATGGGAGGAAGTTGGTATGCCGGAATTCGCAACAAGACCCTGACCTCTTACAGGGGCTATCGGAGCAATAACAACTGTTTCAGGACTAGTTAAATGATTCCACTAATATGATAAATCTTTATTTATCCTAGGTAATATTATTACTATTTTGACAATATACCAGTGATGACGAGACATCTCCCGAGAAGGAACTTTTTAAGGATTACATACATTCCCCGTAACAATTGGACTTCGTTGAGGTATAATTTTATTTATCGTATCAGAAGTATTTTTTTCTTTTTTATCTCATTTTTTTGACCTTTTTTTCACAGAAGACTTTCCCCAACAGTAGAACTAGGAATAACATGACCCCCAATAGGCATTATCCCCTTCAACCCCTTTCAAATTCCTCTTTTAAACACAGCAATCCTATTAGCTTCGGGGGTAACCGTTACTTGAGCCCACCACAGTCTCATAGAAGGAAACCACTCGCAAACAACACAGGGACTATTTTTGACAATTCTTTTAGGAATTTACTTCACTATTCTTCAAGCATACGAATGTATCGAAGCTCCCTTCACTATCGCAGACGCTGTATACGGATCAACATTTTTTATAGCAACTGGTTTCCATGGGATTCATGTATTAATCGGAACAACATTTTTAGCAGTATGTTTATTCCGTTATTTAAATTACCATTTTTCTAAAACTTATCATTTTGGATTCGAAGCCGCCGGATGATACTGACATTTTGTTGATATTGTATGATTATTTTTATATGTGTCAATTTATTGATGAGGAAGTTAAATTAATTTACATAGTATAATAAGTATATATGACTTCCAATCATAAGGTTTAAGGAATTAATGTAAATAATTAACATAATATTATTAATAATAACAGCTATTTTATTAATTTCATTAATTGTCATGATTTTAGCGTCAATTTTATCAAAAAAAAACAATTGTGGACCGGGAAAAGTCATCACCATTTGAATGTGGATTTGACCCTAAAAATTCTTCTTGACTACCTTTCTCTCTACGATTCTTTCTAATTGCTATTGTATTTTTAATTTTTGATGTTGAAATCGCCCTTATTTTACCGATTATCCCCATCATTCATTTTTCTAACCTACTTGTATGAACAAGTACAATTATATTATTTATTATAATTTTGTTGTTTGGCTTATATCATGAATGAAACCAGGGAACACTCAAATGATCCACTTAGGGGTCGTAGTTAATAATAGCATTTGATTTGCAATTAAAAGTTACTAATTTTAGTCTTCCTCGAATATAAAGCGATAGATTGCAGTTAGTTTCGACCTAGCCTTAGATATAACATATCCTTATTCTATTAATTGAAGCCAAAAAGAGGCATATCATTGTTAATGATATTATTGAAATTAATTTCCAATTAAGGAAATATGAAGATCAAGAAAAAGCTGCTAACTTTTTTCTTTAATGGTTAAATTCCATTTATATTTCTAATTTATATAGTTTATTAAAACCTTACATTTTTATTGTAAAAATAAAGATTTTTCTTTTATAAATTACTAAAAATTATTATTAAATATTCAAGGGCTTAACAACCTCCGTAACAGCTTCAATGTCATACTCTATTATAAGCTACTTAAATATAAAATTATATATAATATTAAAAATAATACAGCCCATAAAATAAAAGAAAGTATATAATAATTTAAATTATTATGTTGATACAATTGATAAAATTTAGAATATTTCATTAATAAACCGTAAATTATTTGACTCCCGAAATATTCAGACCAGCCCTGATCACCCGCCTTACATAAATTCATCCCAGTTACTAGCGGATAATTAATAATCCCGTAAGTAGAAATGTACGGCATAAACCATATCGAGCCCGCAAATAATGAAACATAATAATTTAAAGATTTATTAGGAAAATATAAAGAAACATTTGATAAAAAATAACCCGTTAATCCCCCCAAAATACAAACAACAAGAGTTAATATTTTTATAATGAAAGGTAAAACAATTAAATCAGGAATCGGGAATATTAATCAATTAAGTATACTACCACCAATAATTCTTATAAATATTAACCCCAATATACCGCGCAATATAACTCAACCTTCGTCAGATAAATAATGCATAGAAGTTACATTTAAATCCCCCGTTAAAGCATAAAACACTAACCGGAAAGAATAACAAACTGTTAACCCAGTAGAAAAAAAAATATAAAAATTGGAGAAAATATTAATATAAGATATTTCGAAATTTCTAAAATTAAATCCTTAGAATAAAATCCAGCTAAAAAAGGCAATCCACAAAGAGCTAAATTAGCCATATATAAACAAGTAATAGTTAAAGGCATATCAGTCACTAAATTACCTATAGTACGAATATCTTGCGAATTTGATATATTATGAATAATAGCCCCAGCACATATAAATGACAAAGCCTTGAATAAAGCATGAGTTAATAAATGCAAAAATGCTATCTTAGGAAACCCTATAGAAAGAATTCTTATCATTAAACCAAGCTGACTTAAAGTAGAAAGAGCAATAATTTTTTTTAAATCAAACTCAAAATTAGCACCAAGACCAGATATAAACATTGTCAACCCGCCCAATAATAATAATAAAATTCTAGCAACTAAAGTCCCGTTAATTAATATATTAAACCGAATTAATAAATAAATTCCAGCAGTAACTAAAGTTGACGAATGAACTAACACAGAAACCGGTGTAGGAGCAGCCATCGCAGCAGGTAATCACGAAGAAAAAGGAATTTGAGCACTTTTAGTTATCACCGCTAAAACAGCTAACACAGCAATAATTATTACTTCAAAATCAACCTTTATTATTTCTAGATAAAAAATATAATTTCATCTACCGTTATTTAATATTCAAGCAATAGCTAATAATAAAGCCACGTCACCAATACGATTAGATAGGGCCATTAACATCCCAGCATTATAAGACTTTACATTTTGAAAATAAATTACTAAACAATAAGAAACTAAGCCTAATCCATCTCACCCCAATAAAATACTAATTAAATTAGGACTAATAATTAATAATATTATTGATAAAACAAATATTAAAACTAATATAATAAATCGATTAATATTTATATCCCCCCCTACATATTCCCTTCTGTAATAAATAACTAAAGAAGAAATTAATAAAACAAAAGATATAAATATTAATCTTATTCAATCTCACAAAAAAGTCATAACAATACCTCTCGAATTTAAAGATACAACTTCTCATTCAATAAATAAAACTATATCTTTTAATAATATATTAAGACCAAAAAAAACAAGTTAATCTAGAAAAAAAGACCAATAAATCTAATAAAGCAAATAGAAATAAAATTCATGATTTAAAATGATTACTCATATCATTGACACCACAAATCAATATTTTAAATTAAACTATTTAAATTAAATTCAAAGAAAACAATAATCACCCCCCATAATTAATAAATTTAAAGGAAATCAATGTAAAAATAAAGCTAAATATTCACGAATTTTACCAGATCTGCCTCTATACGCCCAAAATAAACCTTTCTATGTTGACTGTAAGAGTATAAATATAAAGTATAAGCTGCTCTGAAAAAAGAAATAAAAGCCAATATGATTATAGATAACCATGACCAACTTACAACTCTATTTAATAAACTAATTTCTCCCAATAAATTTAATGAAGGAGGCGCCGCCATATTAGTAGAACACAATAAAAATCATCAAAGAGCCAAATTAGGTATAAAATTTAGCAAACCCCGATTTATAAATAAACTACGACTCCCCAACCGCTCATAACTTATATTAATTAAACAAAATAAACCTGAAGAATACAAACCATGAGCACTTATCAAAGTATACGACCCAGAAATACCCCAATATGTTAAAGTCATTAAACCTCTTAAAACAATACCCATATGAGCAACAGTAGAATAAGCAATTAAAGACTTTAAATCAACTTGTCGTAAACAAATTAATCTAACTAAAACGCCCCCGATGAAACTGATAGTAATTCAAACAAAATTAAATTTTAGACCTAAAAATTGCAAAAATCTAAAAAATCAAAGTAACCCATAACCCCCCAACTTTAACAAAATTCCAGCTAAAATCATTGAACTCACAACAGGAGCTTCAACATGAGCCTTAGGCAATCACAAATGAACCATATATATATATAGGTATTTTAACTAAAAACGCCAAAATTATACAAAAATAAAATAATTTAAATTCAAAAAAAATTATTATTAACTAAATAAAAATCCATAGTACCTAATAAATAACAAATATAAAATATACTCAATAACATCGGCAAAGAAGCAAAACACGTATAAAATAAATACAACCCAGCCTGTAGCCGCTCTGGTTGATACCCCCAACCCAAAATCAAAAAAAAAATGTTGGAATTGATTTTCTTTCAAAACACAAGTTAAATACAAAAATATTTGTTCTTCTAAAAGTTAAAAATAAAAATAAAATAAAAGAAAAATTAAATTTAATGCAAATAAATTTACATAATTATTTCTATTATAAATTTTTCTACTAGCCATCAATATCAAAGCACTTATTCAAATACTTAATAAAATTAAACCGTAAGATAAAATATCACACCCGAAATAATAACCCAAACTCATTCAATAAAAAGAATAATAGTGTTACAAACCAGTATACCCTATGTATACTGGTAAGAACTGGGAGCTCAATTTGATGTGTATCCTATATGCATCATCAAGGCTCCCGGGAAGAGAACTCGCTGTAACACCACTTACCTGCTACTCTGACCATCAAAACCAGAACACCAAAGGCGAGGGTTAACTTTAAAGCATTACTTTTATTGTATTATTATTATTTTCTTAAAACATTTACATCACAATCAAATTTATAAATTATTTTAAGACTCTAAATATCAGCCAGCCTGAAGAGGCAACCAACTTGTCGTGTTAATGGTTCGGGGTGGCCACACGGCGTGAAGCGCCAAAGGGCCGGTTGAGGATCGCGGCGCAAGCCAACGCCTCACCCCTCACCATTTCGTTGTACACGGGACAGCACTTTCAATTCAAACTTAAACGCGAAAACTTCGATGTTGTTAATGATAAATGGGTAGCAGCGCGCTCCCTTTTGGACTTGAATAACTGACTCACTCGAATGCTTTGCCGAAGAACTTTAAATACTGTTCTTTCGTGAGCTTACATTCTAAATTCTCTTTAAAGGTGCTGAGTAGCCGAACACGTGAGATCTCGTTCCACGAACGTTTTTCCTCCCCGCTTCGTCTCGCTTGCTCGGCTGGTGAATATGCGAAACTGGATAAATTGAGCGAATGAGTGTTTTTCGCTTAAGCTTTCGACTTCGAAAGAGTGCTTTCAGTTTAAGCTTTCGGCTTTCTCAAGATCTCTTGAGGTAAAATAGCGAAACTGGGGACATTGAGCGAAAGAGTGTTTATGCCGGAACTTTCGATTTTCCTTTCCGCTTACCTCTCTTCGAAGCACCCCGTTCGTTCACGATGTGAATATCATTGCGGGTTGAACTTTCTCTTTTACTTAACTGCTCGCTTATTTACTTGCGCATGTGTTTCTATGGCTAATTTTCACTGGCGAAGTGCGAGTACACAGGTGTTGTTTGCTCGCTACTATTGCAGTTATGAAGCGGGAATATATCCGAGCATGTTTTATGTGTTCACTCGCAAGATTCCTCCGGCAGTTGAAAAAAGGATTTAGTGTACTTGGAGAGTACAATAAATCGTCGCTCTACTCCGGTGATCTGGATTACTTAATGTACCCCAATAGATTACGCTAACTCTTGGTTTTTTCGCAATTTTTGTTTATTGTTGATCTCGCTGCATTCCCTTTTGTGCAAATCATTCGTACTTATATCTCGCGCTGTTATCGCCATTGGTGTTGTCCACTGTACTTCTCAACTTATTATTAACCGTTGTTTTGCTGCTGGTTTATGCGTAATTTACTAGATGCTAACGCGCCAATGTTATAATTCTATCTAATTGACGTTGCTTAATATGTTGTTACAAGTCAACGTTAGAATTGTAAATTTTCACATTTATGAATTAACGAGTTAATGTTTGGTTTGATACTATACAATGTTTTGTTTGATTCAATCATAAATTAATATAATAATATTTCGTTTGGTACCATAAGTTGATGCTAATTAATATGTATTATGTACATGTCAGTGTTGTATTCGCAAATTACTACAATCAAAAATTACTAAGTTAAGATTTGATTTTATACAATTATGTATCATATTTTCATTTTTTGTTTGGTACCTTGAGTTAATGTTGATTAATATGTATTACATATCCATGTTGCTTTCATAAACTACTACAATTATAAATTCATAAGAGAAAGCACTCGCAACAATAGTTTAAAATAATAAAAACAAAAGACAATATAAATAATAAATTTTGCAACATTCAAAATATTTTTTTTTAAACTTAAAGGTATTATAAACAAAATAAAAAATAAATATTTTAACACTGTAAAACTCTAAAAGAATTAAAATAATCATTACCATGAGTACGAATTATACTTACTAAAACAGATAAGCCTAACGCACCCTCACAAACTCTAAAAGTTAAAAATATTATAGTAAAATACATTTCATTATGAAAATAATTTAAATAAACAAACAACATCAAAAATGCACTTAAAACAATAAATTCTAATTTTAATAATAAAGATAATAAATGTTTTCGACTAGAAACAAAAACTACACAACCTATAATAAATAAAATTAAATGTATTCAATAAACAAATATTAACATTAGTTTTAATAGTTTAACAAAAACATTGGTCTTGTAAATCAAAAATAGACTTTTAGTCTTTAAAACTTCAGAAAAAAAAGAAACTCTTTATCATTAGTCCCTAAAATTAATATTTTATATAAACTATTTTCTGAAATCATACAAATTATTTTATACATAATATCTTTTATATCAAGAATAATTTTTATACAAATAAATCACCCCTTAGCAATAGGATTAATATTACTAATTCAATCATTTTTAGTTTGTTCAGTTACAAGATTAATATTTAATTCTTTTTGATACTCATATGTTTTATTTTTAATTTTTTTGGGGGGGGGGGGGGGTTACTAATTTTATTTATTTATGTAACTTCACTAGCTTCAAATGAAATATTTACATTTTCAATAAAAAAAATTTTATGAACAATAATTTTTATAAGAATAACATCATTAATCCTTTTTACCACAGACAATTCATTAATTAATATAATATTTGAAAATGACAATAAAGCAAAAATAACTAATAATATAAACCTAATAGCATCAAATAGATTATCTTTATTAAATTTATATAATTTCCCTAATAATCTAATTACTATTATATTAATAAATTATTTATTACTTACTTTAGTCGCAGTAGTAAAAATCACTAATTTATTCTACGGACCTTTACGACCTATAAATTAACTAATGAACGAAAACATCCACTTTTTAAAATTGCAAATAATGCACTAGTAGATTTACCCGCCCCAATTAATATTTCAGCTTGATGAAATTTTGGGTCATTATTAGGGCTATGTTTAATTGTGCAAATTCTCACAGGATTATTTTTAGCAATACATTATACAGCCGATATTAATATAGCATTTAATAGAGTAGCCCATATTTGCCGAGATGTAAACTACGGCTGATTATTACGAACTCTTCACGCAAACGGAGCATCTTTCTTTTTTATTTGCATTTATTTACATATTGGACGAGGTATTTATTACAATTCATTCATTTACATACACACATGAATAGTCGGAGTAATTATTTTATTTTAAGTAATAGCAACAGCATTTATAGGGTATGTATTACGATGAGGACAAATATCTTTTTGAGGAGCTACAGTGATCACAAATTTATTGTCAGCCATCCCATATTTAGGAACAACTTAAGTCCAATGGATTTGAGGGGGATTTGCTGCAGATAACGCCACATTAACACGATTTTTCACCTTTCACTTTATTTTTCCATTTATTGTAGCAGCAATAACTATAATTCACCTGTTATTCCTGCACCAAACAGGATCAAATAACCCACTAGGAGTAAACTCTAATATTGATAAAATCCCATTTCATCCATATTTCACCTACAAGGATATCGTAGGATTCGTAGTAATATTAGCATCCTTAGTAATATTAACACTTTCTAACCCCAATTCATTAGGAGATCCAGATAATTTTATCCCCGCTAACCCCCTAGTTACCCCAGTTCATATTCAACCAGAATGATACTTTTTATTTGCCTACGCAATTTTACGATCAATTCCTAATAAATTAGGAGGTATTATTGCCCTAGTTATATCAATTGCATTTTTACTAATTCTACCATTCTACCACCTAAGAAAATTCCGAGGAATTCAATTTTATCCAGTAAACCAACTATTATTTTGAACTATAGTAATAATCAAAAAAAAAAATGTTGGAATTGATTTTCTTTCAAAACACAAGTTAAATACAAAAATATTTGTTCTTCTAAAAGTTAAAAATAAAAATAACATAAAAGAAAAATTAAATTTAATGCAAATAAATTTACATAATTATTTCTATTATAAATTTTTCTACTAGCCATCAATATCAAAGCACTTATTCAAATACTTAATAAAATTAAACCGTAAGATAAAATATCACACCCGAAATAATAACCCAAACTCATTCAATAAAAAGAATAATAGTGTTACAAACCAGTATACCCTATGTATACTGGTAAGAACTGGGAGCTCAATTTGATGTGTATCCTATATGCATCATCAAGGCTCCCGGGAAAAGAACTCGCTGTAACACCACTTACCTGCTACTCTGACCATCAAAACCAGAACACCAAAGGCGAGGGTTAACTTTAAAGCATTACTTTTATTGTATTATTATTATTTTCTTAAAACATTTACATCACAATCAAATTTATAAATTATTTTAAAACTCTAAATATCAGCCAGCCTGAAGAGGCAACCAACTTGTCGTGTTAATGGTTCGGGGTGGCCACACGGCGTGAAGCGCCAAAGGGCCGGTTGAGGATCGCGGCGCAAGCCAACGCCTCACCCCTCACCATTTCGTTGTACACGGGACAGCACTTTCAATTCAAACTTAAACGCGAAAACTTCGATGTTGTTAATGATAAATGGGTAGCAGCGCGCTCCCTTTTGGACTTGAATAACCGACTCACTCGAATGCTTTGCCGAAGAACTTTAAATACTGTTCTTTCGTGAGCTTACATTCTAAATTCTCTTTAAAGGTGCTGAGTAGCCGAACACGTGAGATCTCGTTCCACGAACGTTTTTCCTCCCCGCTTCGTCTCGCTTGCTCGGCTGGTGAATATGCGAAACTGGATAAATTGAGCGAATGAGTGTTTTTCGCTTAAGCTTTCGACTTCGAAAGAGTCCTTTCAGTTTAAGCTTTCGGCTTTCTCAAGATCTCTTGAGGTAAAATAGCGAAACTGGGGACATTGAGCGAAAGAGTGTTTATGCCGGAACTTTCGATTTTCCTTTCCGCTTACCTCTCTTCGAAGCACCCCGTTCGTTCACGATGTGAATATCATTGCGGGTTGAACTTTCTCTTTTACTTAACTGCTCGCTTATTTACTTGCGCATGTGTTTCTATGGCTAATTTTCACTGGCGAAGTGCGAGTACACAGGTGTTGTTTGCTCGCTACTATTGCAGTTATGAAGCGGGAATATATCCGAGCATGTTTTATGTGTTCACTCGCAAGATTCCTCCGGCAGTTGAAAAAAGGATTTAGTGTACTTGGAGAGTACAATAAATCGTCGCTCTACTCCGGTGATCTGGATTACTTAATGTACCCCAATAGATTACGCTAACTCTTGGTTTTTTCGCAATTTTTGTTTATTGTTGATCTCGCTGCATTCCCTTTTGTGCAAATCATTCGTACTTATATCTCGCGCTGTTATCGCCATTGGTGTTGTCCACTGTACTTCTCAACTTATTATTAACCGTTGTTTTGCTGCTGGTTTATGCGTAATTTACTAGATGCTAACGCGCCAATGTTATAATTCTATCTAATTGACGTTGCTTAATATGTTGTTACAAGTCAACGTTAGAATTGTAAATTTTCACATTTATGAATTAACGAGTTAATGTTTGGTTTGATACTATACAATGTTTTGTTTGATTCAATCATAAATTAATATAATAATATTTCGTTTGGTACCATAAGTTGATGCTAATTAATATGTATTATGTACATGTCAGTGTTGTATTCGCAAATTACTACAATCAAAAATTACTAAGTTAAGATTTGATTTTATACAATTATGTATCATATTTTCATTTTTTGTTTGGTACCTTGAGTTAATGTTGATTAATATGTATTACATATCCATGTTGCTTTCATAAACTACTACAATTATAAATTCATAAGAGAAAGCACTCGCAACAATAGTTTAAAATAATAAAAACAAAAGACAATATAAATAATAAATTTTGCAACATTCAAAATATTTTTTTTTTAAACTTAAAGGTATTATAAACAAAATAAAAAATAAATATTTTAACACTGTAAAACTCTAAAAGAATTGAAATAATCATTACCATGAGTACGAATTATACTTACTAAAACAGATAAGCCTAACGCACCCTCACAAACTCTAAAAGTTAAAAATATTATATTAAAATACATTTCATTATGAAAATAATTTAAATAAACAAACAACATCAAAAATGCACTTAAAACAATAAATTCTAATTTTAATAATAAAGATAATAAATGTTTTCGACTAGAAACAAAAACTACACAACCTATAATAAATAAAATTAAATGTATTCAATAAACAAATATTAACATTAGTTTTAATAGTTTAACAAAAACATTGGTCTTGTAAATCAAAAATAGACTTTTAGTCTTTAAAACTTCAGAAAAAAAAGAAACTCTTTATCATTAGTCCCTAAAATTAATATTTTATATAAACTATTTTCTGAAATCATACAAATTATTTTATACATAATATCTTTTATATCAAGAATAATTTTTATACAAATAAATCACCCCTTAGCAATAGGATTAATATTACTAATTCAATCATTTTTAGTTTGTTCAGTTACAAGATTAATATTTAATTCTTTTTGATACTCATATGTTTTATTTTTAATTTTTGGGGGGGGTACTAATTTTATTTATTTATGTAATTTCACTAGCTTCAAATGCAATATTTACATTTTCAATAAAAAAAATTTTATGAACAATAATTTTTATAAGAATAACATCATTAATCCTTTTTACCACAGACAATTCATTAATTAATATAATATTTGAAAATGACAATAAAGCAAAAATAACTAATAATATAAACCTAATAGCATCAAATAGATTATCTTTATTAAATTTATATAATTTCGCTAATAATCTAATTACTATTATATTAATAAATTATTTATTACTTACTTTAGTCGCAGTAGTAAAAATCACTAATTTATTCTACGGACCTTTACGACCTATAAATTAACTAATGAACAGACCACTACGACTAAAACATCCACTTTTTAAAATTGCAAATAATGCACTAGTAGATTTACCCGCCCCAATTAATATTTCAGCTTGATGAAATTTTGGGTCATTATTAGGGCTATGTTTAATTGTGCAAATTCTCACAGGATTATTTTTAGCAATACATTATACAGCCGATATTAATATAGCATTTAATAGAGTAGCCCATATTTGCCGAGATGTAAACTACGGCTGATTATTACGAACTCTTCACGCAAACGGAGCATCTTTCTTTTTTATTTGCATTTATTTACATATTGGACGAGGTATTTATTACAATTCATTCATTTACATACACACATGAATAGTCGGAGTAATTATTTTATTTTAAGTAATAGCAACAGCATTTATAGGGTATGTATTACGATGAGGACAAATATCTTTTTGAGGAGCTACAGTGATCACAAATTTATTGTCAGCCATCCCATATTTAGGAACAACTTAAGTCCAATGGATTTGAGGGGGATTCGCTGCAGATAACGCCACATTAACACGATTTTTCACCTTTCACTTTATTTTTCCATTTATTGTAGCAGCAATAACTGTAATTCACCTGTTATTCCTGCACCAAACAGGATCAAATAACCCACTAGGAGTAAACTCTAATATTGATAAAATCCCATTTCATCCATATTTCACCTACAAGGATATCGTAGGATTCGTAGTAATATTAGCATCCTTAGTAATATTAACACTTTCTAACCCCAATTCATTAGGAGATCCAGATAATTTTATCCCCGCTAACCCCCTAGTTACCCCAGTTTATATTCAACCAGAATGATACTTTTTATTTGCCTACGCAATTTTACGATCAATTCCTAATAAATTAGGAGGTATTATTGCCCTAGTTATATCAATTGCATTTTTACTAATTCTACCATTCTACCACCTAAGAAAATTCCGAGGAATTCAATTTTATCCAGTAAACCAACTATTATTTTGAACTATAGTAATAATCAAAAAAAAAAAAATGTTGGAATTGATTTTCTTTCAAAACACAAGTTAAATACAAAAATATTTGTTCTTCTAAAAGTTAAAAATAAAAATAAAATAAAAGAAAAATTAAATTTAATGCAAATAAATTTACATAATTATTTCTATTATAAATTTTTCTACTAGCCATCAATATCAAAGCACTTATTCAAATACTTAATAAAATTAAACCGTAAGATAAAATATCACACCCGAAATAATAACCCAAACTCATTCAATAAAAAGAATAATAGTGTTACAAACCAGTATACCCTATGTATACTGGTAAGAACTGGGAGCTCAATTTGATGTGTATCCTATATGCATCATCAAGGCTCCCGGGAAAAGAACTCGCTGTAACACCACTTACCTGCTACTCTGACCATCAAAACCAGAACACCAAAGGCGAGGGTTAACTTTAAAGCATTACTTTTATTGTATTATTATTATTTTCTTAAAACATTTACATCACAATCAAATTTATAAATTATTTTAAAACTCTAAATATCAGCCAGCCTGAAGAGGCAACCAACTTGTCGTGTTAATGGTTCGGGGTGGCCACACGGCGTGAAGCGCCAAAGGGCCGGTTGAGGATCGCGGCGCAAGCCAACGCCTCACCCCTCACCATTTCGTTGTACACGGGACAGTACTTTCAATTCAAACTTAAACGCGAAAACTTCGATGTTGTTAATGATAAATGGGTAGCAGCGCGCTCCCTTTTGGACTTGAATAACTGACTCACTCGAATGCTTTGCCGAAGAACTTTAAATACTGTTCTTTCGTGAGCTTACATTCTAAATTCTCTTTAAAGGTGCTGAGTAGCCGAACACGTGAGATCTCGTTCCACGAACGTTTTTCCTCCCGCTTCGTCTCGCTTGCTCGGCTGGTGAATATGCGAAACTGGATAAATTGAGCGAATGAGTGTTTTTCGCTTAAGCTTTCGACTTCAAAAGAGTGCTTTCAGTTTAAGCTTTCGGCTTTCTCAAGATCTCTTGAGGTAAAATAGCGAAACTGGGGACATTGAGCGAAAGAGTGTTTATGCCGGAACTTTCGATTTTCCTTTCCGCTTACCTCTCTTCGAAGCACCCCGTTCGTTCACGATGTGAATATCATTGCGGGTTGAACTTTCTCTTTTACTTAACTGCTCGCTTATTTACTTGCGCATGTGTTTCTATGGCTAATTTTCACTGGCGAAGTGCGAGTACACAGGTGTTGTTTGCTCGCTACTATTGCAGTTATGAAGCGGGAATATATCCGAGCATGTTTTATGTGTTCACTCGCAAGATTCCTCCGGCAGTTGAAAAAAGGATTTAGTGTACTTGGAGAGTACAATAAATCGTCGCTCTACTCCGGTGATCTGGATTACTTAATGTACCCCAATAGATTACGCTAACTCTTGGTTTTTTCGCAATTTTTGTTTATTGTTGATCTCGCTGCATTCCCTTTTGTGCAAATCATTCGTACTTATATCTCGCGCTGTTATCGCCATTGGTGTTGTCCACTGTACTTCTCAACTTATTATTAACCGTTGTTTTGCTGCTGGTTTATGCGTAATTTACTAGATGCTAACGCGCCAATGTTATAATTCTATCTAATTGACGTTGCTTAATATGTTGTTACAAGTCAACGTTAGAATTGTAAATTTTCACATTTATGAATTAACGAGTTAATGTTTGGTTTGATACTATACAATGTTTTGTTTGATTCAATCATAAATTAATATAATAATATTTCGTTTGGTACCATAAGTTGATGCTAATTAATATGTATTATGTACATATCAGTGTTGTATTCGCAAATTACTACAATCAAAAATTACTAAGTTAAGATTTGATTTTATACAATTATGTATCATATTTTCATTTTTTGTTTGGTACCTTGAGTTAATGTTGATTAATATGTATTACATATCCATGTTGCTTTCATAAACTACTACAATTATAAATTCATAAGAGAAAGCACTCGCAACAATAGTTTAAAATAATAAAAACAAAAGACAATATAAATAATAAATTTTGCAACATTCAAAATATTTTTTTTTAAACTTAAAGGTATTATAAACAAAATAAAAAATAAATATTTTAACACTGTAAAACTCTAAAAGAATTGAAATAATCATTACCATGAGTACGAATTATACTTACTAAAACAGATAAGCCTAACGCACCCTCACAAACTCTAAAAGTTAAAAATATTATAGTAAAATACATTTCATTATGAAAATAATTTAAATAAACAAACAACATCAAAAATGCACTTAAAACAATAAATTCTAATTTTAATAATAAAGATAATAAATGTTTTCGACTAGAAACAAAAACTACACAACCTATAATAAATAAAATTAAATGTATTCAATAAACAAATATTAACATTAGTTTTAATAGTTTAACAAAAACATTGGTCTTGTAAATCAAAAATAGACTTTTAGTCTTTAAAACTTCAGAAAAAAAAGAAACTCTTTATCATTAGTCCCTAAAATTAATATTTTATATAAACTATTTTCTGAAATCATACAAATTATTTTATACATAATATCTTTTATATCAAGAATAATTTTTATACAAATAAATCACCCCTTAGCAATAGGATTAATATTACTAATTCAATCATTTTTAGTTTGTTCAGTTACAAGATTAATATTTAATTCTTTTTGATACTCATATGTTTTATTTTTAATTTTTTTGGGGGGGGGGGGGGGGGGGGGTTACTAATTTTATTTATTTATGTAACTTCACTAGCTTCAAATGAAATATTTACATTTTCAATAAAAAAAATTTTATGAACAATAATTTTTATAAGAATAACATCATTAATCCTTTTTACCACAGACAATTCATTAATTAATATAATATTTGAAAATGACAATAAAGCAAAAATAACTAATAATATAAACCTAATAGCATCAAATAGATTATCTTTATTAAATTTATATAATTTCGCTAATAATCTAATTACTATTATATTAATAAATTATTTATTACTTACTTTAGTCGCAGTAGTAAAAATCACTAATTTATTCTACGGACCTTTACGACCTATAAATTAACTAATGAACAGACCACTACGACTAAAACATCCACTTTTTAAAATTGCAAATAATGCACTAGTAGATTTACCCGCCCCAATTAATATTTCAGCTTGATGAAATTTTGGGTCATTATTAGGGCTATGTTTAATTGTGCAAATTCTCACAGGATTATTTTTAGCAATACATTATACAGCCGATATTAATATAGCATTTAATAGAGTAGCCCATATTTGCCGAGATGTAAACTACGGCTGATTATTACGAACTCTTCACGCAAACGGAGCATCTTTCTTTTTTATTTGCATTTATTTACATATTGGACGAGGTATTTATTACAATTCATTCATTTACATACACACATGAATAGTCGGAGTAATTATTTTATTTTAAGTAATAGCAACAGCATTTATAGGGTATGTATTACGATGAGGACAAATATCTTTTTGAGGAGCTACAGTGATCACAAATTTATTGTCAGCCATCCCATATTTAGGAACAACTTAAGTCCAATGGATTTGAGGGGGATTCGCTGCAGATAACGCCACATTAACACGATTTTTCACCTTTCACTTTATTTTTCCATTTATTGTAGCAGCAATAACTATAATTCACCTGTTATTCCTGCACCAAACAGGATCAAATAACCCACTAGGAGTAAACTCTAATATTGATAAAATCCCATTTCATCCATATTTCACCTACAAGGATATCGTAGGATTCGTAGTAATATTAGCTTCCTTAGTAATATTAACACTTTCTAACCCCAATTCATTAGGAGATCCAGATAATTTTATCCCCGCTAACCCCCTAGTTACCCCAGTTCATATTCAACCAGAATGATACTTTTTATTTGCCTACGCAATTTTACGATCAATTCCTAATAAATTAGGAGGTATTATTGCCCTAGTTATATCAATTGCATTTTTACTAATTCTACCGTTCTACCACCTAAGAAAATTCCGAGGAATTCAATTTTATCCAGTAAACCAACTATTATTTTGAACTATAGTAATAATCATAATTTTATTAACATGAATTGGAGCCCGCCCAGTAGAAGACCCCTATATCATAACTGGACAAATTTTAACAGTATTATATTTCGTATATTACATTTTAAACCCACTTATTACTAAATCATTATTAAAATTTTAAGTTAATGAGCTTGATACAAGCGTATGTTTTGAAAACATAAGATAGAAAAATAAAAATTTCTATTAACTTTACTAAATAAAATTCAATTAATTATACCAAGCATAAACATTTTTAAACCAATAAAAAAAATAATATAATTTAAAGAAAGAGGTAAAAAACACTTTCAAGCTAAATATATTAATTTATCATACCGGAACCGAGGTAAAGTGCCGCGACCCAAATAAATAAAAAAGAAATAAAAGTTAATTCAATAAAAAAAATAATTCTATCTAAATAGCCCCCTAAAAAAACCAAAGAAATCAATATACTTATAAAAAGAATTCTTGAATATTCTGAAAGAAAAATCAACGTAAATCCCCCTCTTCTATACTCTACATTAAACCCTAAAACTAATTCAGATTCTCCTTCAGCAAAATCAAAGGGAGTACGGATTGTTTCTGCTAATCTGGAAACAAATCAGATCAAAGCTAAAGATATAGATAAAAAAAAATCAACCGAATTTTTGATAGTAATAAAAAGGTAAAAAATTAAATCTTTCAATTATAAAAACAAAAGATAATAAAATTAAAATTAAACTAACTTCATAAGAAATAATTTGAGCAACAGAACGTAACCCCCCCAACAAAGCATAGTTAGAATTAAAAGATCAACCTGCAATCATTAGGGTTTAAGCCCCTACACTAGTGCAACATAATAAAATAAAATCCCAAAAATAAAAGAATACAAATTAATCAAATAAGGCATACATACCCACAAAGAAAGAGAGAAAAAATTGGAGTAAAATAATTTGAAACTAAAGGATAAGTTCGTTCTTTAGTAAATAATTTAATTGCGTCACAAAAAGGTTGGGGAATCCCTATCAATCCTACTTTATTCGGCCCCTTACGAATTTGGATATAACCAATAACCTTACGCTCTAATAAAGTTAAAAAAGCTACTCTAACCATAACACAAATAATTAATAATAAAGAACCAATAAAAGATAAAATTAATTCTATTAAATTCATTTACTATTTGTAATAAAAATCACATATATAAATTCTAAATTTATTGCACTAATCTGCCAAAATAGTAAATTAATTATTTTCAACCCTAAAAAATTATTTCAAATATTTGGTCCTTTCGTACTAAAATATTTCAATTAACTAAAGATAGAAATCAACCTGGCTCACGCCGGTTTGAACTCAGATCATGTAAGAATTTAAAAGTCGAACAGACTTATAAAATTGAACTGCTACATTCAACAATATCTCTTAATCCAACATCGAGGTCGCAATCTTATTTATCGATATGAACTCTCTAAATAAATTACGCTGTTATCCCTAAGGTAACTTAATCTAATAATCGTTATTAACGGATCAAATATTCATAAATTAATGTAATTATTTATAAGAGTTTATTAAATCTTATTATCACCCCAATATTGAATATTATCAAATTTAAATTATTCTTTATAAACTTAATAATAAAAAATATAATGATCTATAGGGTCTTCTCGTCTTTTAATAAAATTTTAGCTTTTTTACTAAAATATAAAATTTCAATTATTAAATTGAGACAGTTAATATCTCGTCCAACCATTCATACAAGCCTTCAATTAAAAGACTAATGATTATGCTACTTTTGCACAGTTAAAATACTGCGGCAATTTAAAAATCAGTGGGCAGGTCAAACCTTATATTGAATTCAAAAGGACATGTTTTTGTTAAACAGGCGAATACTCATTAATTTGCCGAATTCATTAAAATAAATTATCAACTGTACATAATTATACAATATTATATACTAATTTTATCATTATTACTAAATCTTTATTATTAAAACCTACATCTAAATAAAAATTTAAATTATAATTAAATAATTTTTATATAAAATAAATTATAATATTTTTATAAATAATTGCTTTTTCTAAACATATATTTAGTAAAATTATAAAATAATTTTAAAAATTTAATTTACAGCTTATCCCGTAAATTATTATTAATTATTTATTAACAAAATTAAAATTATATAATTAAACAAATTAATAGATTAAATCCATTTCTTTAGAAACTAGATACCTTTAAAAACGAATAACTTTTCATTTCTAATAAATTATTAAAAATAATTTTTTTACATTAACTAATATAATTTTTTAACTCTTTTAAAATCGAGAAAATTAAATATTTAATTTTTATTTAATAAACCCTGATACACAAGGTACAATGAATAATATTTTCTTTTAAAATAAATATTTTGCAATATATTTCAATCTCCCCTTACAGTACAAATAAGCTATAATAAAAATTATTTTTTCTTTAAAAAATACTAAAAATTTTCATTTATGAAATTATTTTTATCAAATTAAATAAAATTAATCAATTAATAAATAAAAGCTAATCAATTTATATTGATTCACACAATAATCTTTTCAATATAAATGAAATGCTTTATTATATAAGCTTTAAATTGGCATTCTAGAATCACTTTCCAGTAATTCTACTATGTTACGACTTATTTTATCTTATAAATAAAGAAATAAGATCGACGGGTGATGTGTGCATATTTTAGAGCTAAAATCAAATTAACTAAATACATAATTTTACTATCAAATCCACTTTCAAAAAAGTATTGCAATTTTTCATCCATCTAAATAAATTTATTGTAACCCATTTCTTCCTAATACATAAACTGCACCTTGACCTGATATACTTTCTTCAAAAATTAAGAAAATTAATTCTCTCACAAGATAATCTATAACGGCGGTATACAAATTAAAACTAATATTAGTAAAGTCCTCGTGGATTATCGATTACAGAACAGGTTCCTCTGAATAGACTAAAATACCGCCAAATTCTTTAAGTTTCAAGATCATAACTATTACTACTCAAGTATATTTAATTACAAATCTAATAATAGGGTATCTAATCCTAGTTTTTAAATAAAATTTCTTAGTTTCAATATTAAAATAAATAAATAAAAATTAAATTTAAAATTTCACCTAACAAATACTAATTTTAAAAATAAATTAATTCAATCTAACTAATACTGATAAAATTTATTTTTATTCTATGTATAACCGCGGTAGCTGGCACAAATTTTACCAATAATAAATAATATTACTGTATCTAACTTTCATTAATTGTACAATAACAATTACTGCGAATATTATATAATTAAAATAATTATCCTCAAAAAAATTTTCATGTAAAACAAATTATAAATAAATTCTTTAAGCAAGAATAAAACTTTAATAAATCATTACTGATTAATAAACATAATAAAATTTAAATAATTTTATAAATCATGTTAATTTTTTTTTGTCAAATTCACATAAAATATTATATAAAAAATAAATGACAAATGTTAATTACTAACCCATGAATTTTAACCCCCTGAAATTAATTTTTTTTTGTTAAAAACTGACTTTAAACAAAATTTATTTTATTAAAATTAATATTTATAAAATTTATTAAAATAAATTAAATAACAAATAATAATAAAAAAATTTTTTTTTGGTATGATAAATTTATATAATTTTAAGATATTTAATATGATATAAATAATTTATGTTAATATAAATTTTTCAATGATATATAATATAAATGGTATCATTGTAATATTAAACTATCTTTTATTATCGTTTAACTATTTAGGTGAGTTTGTATAAATAATATTGAGTAATGTATAAATCATTTATATTAACATAGATCTGATGTTGATCATATCCTTAGTTGATTTATTCATATATATATATATATATATATATATATATATATATATATATATATCTATATATATATATATAGATCTATATATATATATATATAGATCTATATATATATATATATATATATATATATATATATATATATATATATATATATATATGTATATATATATATATACATATATATAGATAGATATATATACATATATATATATATATATATATATATATATATATATATATATATATATGTATATATATATATATATATATATATATATATATATATATATATATACATATATATATATATATATATATATATATATATATATATATATATATATATATTAAATTTTACATTATTTAATTAATAAAAATATAATTTTGATACCCGAATTAGTTTCATGTTTTTGAGAATTTTTACTAAAATTTATTATTAAAATTAAAATATTTTTTTAAATATATTTAACATTTTTAATTAAAATAAAATATTTAAAGCAATGACTTGCCTGATTAGAGGGTTATCTTGATAGGATAAATAAAATAATTTATAATTATGTTCATTATTTTAAGCTAATTTATATTTAATAGAATTAAACTATTTCTAATAGTATCAAAAACTTTTGTGCGTCATACACCAAAATATATTTTATTTAAAAAGAGACAAGCTAATTAAGCTGATGGGTTCATACCCCTTTTATGAAGGTTATAATCCTTTTCTTTATAATTTTTAATAATACTAATAAAATTTTATTTTTAATAACTTTAGTAAGAGGATCTATAATTACAATTTTATCTTTTTCTTGGCTAAGAGCTTGAATAGGATTAGAAATTAATCTATTATCATTCATCCCCCTGATTAACAATAGAAATAATATAATATCTTCTAAAACAGCACTAAAATATTTTTTAACACAAGCAATCGCTTCATCAATTTTCTTTATTTCAGTAATCGTGAGAATATTAAAAAATAATATTATTAATGAAACTCTAGTTTATCAAATTTTAATCGCTATTGCTTTAATAATTAAAACGGGTATCGCACCTTTTCATTTTTGATTCCTTAGAATTATAGAAGGCCTAAATTGAATTAACGCCCCAATTTTATTAACATAACAAAAAATTGCCCCCCTGATATAAATTTTTTATATTTTTAATCTTAATATTATACTTCCCGCAATTATAATATCAGCTTTAATTGGAGGATTGGGGGGATTAAATCAAACATCTTTACGGAAAATTATTGCATTCTCGTCTATCCATCATTAAGCTTGGATGCTAACATCAATACAAGAATCAATTAAGTTATTCGTAACATATTTCAGATTTTATTCATTTTTATCAATTACTGTAACTATAATCTTTTATTATAATAAACTTTTTTTATCAATCAAATTTTTTTTATTATAAATAATAATAAAATCTTAAAATTCATTTTATTTATTAATCTTATATCATTAAGAGGATTACCTCCCTTTATCGGGTTCCTCCCGAAATCAATTATTATTCAACAAATAATGTTATTAAATTATTCCTTTTTAATTTTAGTATTAATTTTATCTTCCCTAGTTACTCTATCCTTTTATCTTCGTTTAAGTTATTCTGTATTTCTCATGGGTAATTCTTTTCAAATATGAAATCTAATTTCCAGTCCAAGCCCTGAAATAAAATTAGTTTGTTAATATGTAGACTGATTTCATTAACAGGACTACCTTTAGTCTCTATAATTTATATCTAAGGCTTTAAGTTAATTAAACTTATAGCCTTCAAAGCTATAAATATAAGAATATATCTTTTAAGCCTTAGTATTATTAATACTCCTTCAGAACTGCAGTCAAATATCATTATTGACTATAAAGCCTACTTGATTAAAAAGGTAACCCTTATATATAGATTTACAATTTTTCCTATAATTCAGCCATTTAATCGCTACAATGATTATATTCAACTAATCACAAAGATATTGGAATCTTATACTTTATTTTTGGGGCTTGGGATGGAATAGTAGGCACATCTTTAAGTATATTAATCCGAACAGAACTAGGTCACCCTGGTTCTTTAATTGGAGATGATCAAATTTTTAATGCTCACGCTTTTGTAATAATTTTCTTTATAGTTATACCCATTATAATTGGGGGTTTTGGAAATTGATTAGTACCTTTAATATTAGGAGCTTCTGATATAGCTTTCCCTCGAATAAATAATATAAGTTTTTGAATACTACCCCCGTCCCTTACTTTACTCTTAACGTCTTCTATAGTTGACGCTGGAGCTGGTACAGGATGAACAGTGTACCCCCCTCTAGCCGCAGGAATCGCCCATAGAGGAGTTTCAGTAGACTGAGCTATTTTTTCCTTACATCTAGCCGGGATTTCTTCAATTTTAGGAGCTGTAAACTTTATTACAACAGTAATTAAAATACGATCAACAGGTATTACTTTCGACCGTATGCCGCTATTTGTTTGATCAGTCATTATTACTGCCATTTTATTACTCTTATCTCTTCCCGTATTAGCAGGAGCTATCACCATATTACCCCGGATAATATAGTTGCGGTGAGGCTCGAATCGGTTGACAAATGGAACCAGGTGGCACATTATGCTCGGGCAGTCCTAAAAGATAAAAGGGACTCGCAGCAGCCGGAGGTGCTGGGGCTGGGGGGTCGCTCTTCTGGCATTTCCTCTTCCCCTCTCCCCTCCCGCTAGGAAAGGGACACCCCAGCTAAAAGGCGCCCCACGGCGTAACAAAACGAGACCTGGCCCGAAGTAATGTGTCAAACGGTTCCAGGCTAGGTTCTCAGATTGACAGGGGAGGTGTTTAGTGGGTAGTCCAAGGGTATCCTCCATGGGAGTCCCACACTGCCAGACTCGGCGGGCGTATATGCCTTCACCTCCCTACCACAAAATAAAAAAAAAAACATCACCATATTATTAACAGACCGAAACTTAAATACCTATTTCTTCGACCCCGCCGAAAGGGGAGACCATATTTTATACCAACATTTATTCTAATTTTTCGGTCATCCAGAAGTTTACATTTTAATTTTACCGGGATTTGGTATAATTTCTCATATTACTAGCCAAGAATCGGGGAAAAAGGAAACATTTGGTTCACTAGGAATAATTTATGCTATACTAGCTATTGGTCTTTTAGGGTTTATCGTGTGAGCCCACCATATATTCACAGTAGGAATAGACGTAGACACACGAGCTTATTTTACTTCAGGTACTATAATCATTGCTGTACCTACAGGAATTAAAATTTTTAGTTGATTAGCTACCCTTCACGGAACTCAATTAAATTATTCTCTTGCAATTATCTGAGCTCTAGGATTTGTACTTTTATTTATTGTCGGGGGGTTAACTGGAGTTGTATTAGCTATTTCATCAATTGATATTATTCTACACGATACATATTATGTTGTAGCTCATTTCCATTATGTATTATCGATAGGAGCAGTATTCGCGATTATAGCCGGATTCGTACATTGATATCCCCTATTCACAGGACTCACACTTAACCCTAAATGATTAAAAAGTCAATTTTTAATTATATTTATTGGAGTAAACTTAATATTTTTCCCCCAACATTTTCTAGGACTAGCCGGAATACCCCGCCGATATTCAGATTACCCCGACGCTTATACAGCCTGAAATTTAGTTTCTACAAACGGGTCAACAATTTCATTATTAAGAATTTTATTCTTCTTATACATCATTTGAGAAAGTATAATTACACAACGAACAGTAATTTACCCAATTCAACTATCATCATCAATTGAATGGTATCAAAATACCCCACCCGCCGAACACAGATATTCTGAATTACCTCTACTAACTAATTAATCTAATATGGCAGATTAGTGCAATGGATTTAAGCTTCATATATAAAGATTATTCTTTTGTTAGAATTAATGTCAACATGAGCTAACTTAGGACTACAAGACAGAGCTTCACCCCTAATAGAACAACTTACCTTTTTTCAAGACCACACTTTATTAATTTTAATTATAATTACAGTATTAGTGGGGTATTTAATATTCATATTATTTTTTAACTCATACACAAACCGATTTCTTTTACACGGACAAACTATTGAATTAATCTGAACTATTTTACCTGCTATTATTTTATTATTTATTGCCCTACCTTCGCTGCGGTTATTATACTTATTGGATGAAATTAACGAACCAACAATAACTTTAAAAACTATCGGACACCAATGATACTGAAGTTACGAATACTCTGACTTTATAGACATTGAATTCCTCATATACGAGGTGTGTTCAAAAAGTATCGCGAATTTTGAATTTTCGCGGGTTACGTATATTCGAATTTCGATTTTTTTGTGGCGTTATGTTGGTACTCATGTCTGTCACTTATGCCGACAAGCTCGGCCATTTTGAATTTTCACTTAATTGGTGATAGCTGCTTTACTTGCACGTGTTTTCAATCGTCTTCGATTTTTACTTATTCAAAAAAATGGATCAAAGAACGTGTATCAAATTTTGTGTGAAAAACGAAATTAAGTGCGCGGATGCATTCCGAATGTTGACTGTGGCATACGGAGAAGCTACCTTGGACCGAAGCAACGTTTATCGGTGGTACAAAATGTTTTTAGAAGGCCGAGAAGATGTGAACGACGAAGAGCGTGCCGGACGCCCGAGCACTTCAACAACAGACGAAAAAATTAATGAAGTGGAGAAAATGGTATTGGCCAATCGTCGAATCACCGTTAGAGAAGTTGCTGAGGACCTAAACATATCGATTGGCTCGTGCCATTCGATTTTTATCAACGATTTGGGCATGAGACGGGTCGCCGCGAAATTCGTACCAAAATTGCTCAATTGCGACCAAAAACAGCAACGCATGAACATTGCTAATGAGATGTTAAACTCTGTCCGCGACGAACCAAATTTGCTCCAGAGGGTCATAACTGGTGACAAATCGTGGGTTTATGGTTATGACGTGGAAACCAAAGCTCAATCATCTCAATGGAAGCTGCCGCATGAACCAAGACCGAAAAAAGCGCGCCAAGTTCGGTCGAATGTGAAAGTTTTGGTGACAGTTTTCTTCGATTGCAGGGGCGTGGTGCATCATGAGTTCTTGCCACAGGGAAGAACGGTCAATAAGGAATATGACCTGCAAGTTATGCGCAATTTGCGCGAAGCAATCCGCCAGAAACGCCTGGATTTGTGGGAGAACAAAAATTGGCTTTTGCACCACGATAACGCCCCTGCTCACACATCGTTGCTTGTGCGCGACTTTTTGGCCAAAAATAACACACTAATGATGCCGCAGCCACCGTATTCCCCAGATCTGGCCCCCTGTGACTTTTTCTTGTTTCCTAAACTGAAGAGGCCCATGAAAGGACGACGTTACGCTACGCTTGACGAGATAAAGACGGCATCGAAGGAGGAGCTGAACAAGATTAAAAAAAATGATTTTTTGAAGTGCTTCGAAGATTGGAAGAACCGTTGGCACAAGTGTTTAATATCTCATGGGGATTACTTTGAAGGGGACAAAATAGATATTCATGAATAAATAAATAATTTTTGAAAAAAAACAAAATTCGCGATATTTTTGAACACACCTCGTATAACACCAACAAATGACTTACCTGAAGACGGATTCCGCATTTTAGACGTAGATAACTGAGTAGTATTGCCCATAAATTCACAAATTCGTATTTTAGTAACACCAGCCGATGTAATTCACTCTTGAACAGTTCCTGACCTAGGAGTTAAGGTTGATGGAACGCCAGGGCGACTAAATCAGACTAATTTTATAATTAACCGGCCTGGTTTATTTTTCGACCAGTGTTCTGCAATTTGTGGACCTAATCACAGTTTCATGCCAATTGTAATTGAAAGTGGACCTATTAATTATTTTATTAAATGAATCTCTTCATTAAGTTAACACTCATTAGATGACTGAAAGCAAGTAATGGTCTCTTAAACCATTTTTTAGTAAATTAGCACTTACTTCTGATGAAAAAATTAGTTAAACCAATAACATTAGTATGTCAAACTAAAATTATTAATTAAATTAATATTTTCTAATTCCACAAATAGCACCCATCAGATGACTATTACTATTTTTTATTTTCACCATTACTTTCGTTATGTTTAATATTTTAAATTATTATTGTATAGTAGTAGTATACCCTAGTATACCCCGACAGTCAAATTTAAATAAAACTTCTGAATTAAAAAAATCAATAAATTGAAGATAACAAATTTATTCTCTGTATTCGACCCCTAATCAAGTATTTTTAATTTATCATTAAATTGAATAAGTACTTTTATTGGTATCTTAAAATCCCGTCAGCATATTGATTAATACCCTCTCTTTATAATATTATCTGAAATAATATTTTACTTACTCTCCACAAAAATTTAAAACTTTATTAAAGGACACCATATAACGGAAGAACTTTTATTTTTATCTCACTATTCTCAATAATCTTATTTAATAATTTTTTAGGGCTATTCCCCTATATTTTTACAAGAACAAGTCATCTCGCTCTCACTTTAACACTAGCTTTACCGTTATGATTACCATTTATACTATTCGGGTGAATCAATAATATACAACATATATTTGCTCATTTAGTTCCACAAGGAACTCCGGCAGTATCAATACCGTTTATAGTCTTTATTGAAACTAATTCATCCTGGAACTTTAGCCGTGCGTCCTGGAACTTTAGCCATGCGATGAACAGCAAATATAATTGCAGGTCATTTACAAATGACTTTATTGGGAAATACCGGCCCTTCATTATCGTTAATATTAGTAACTTTATTATTAATTGGTCAAATCGCCCTACTTATTTTAGAATCTGCAGTAGCAATTATTCCATCTTATGAATTTGCAGTTTTAAGAACATTATATTCTAGAGAAGTTTAATGTCAACACACGCAAACCACCCTTTCCATTTAGTCGATTACAGACTGTAGCCACCACGGAAGTCACCGCAGTTGCAGACATTAAGAATTAGCAGAGAGGTGTGTAGCCCGGGGTGGCATACTGAGACCGGCTAGCGCTCAGTCGTGTCGTGGGTCTTCCGGGACACCCTCTGCTTGTGCTGAGCCACCTTACATAAAATAGCTAGCACAAAGGGAAAAGGATGGGAAAGGGGGGGTCACATTGAGAAATGAAAAATAATTGTTCTCTTAGAACATTGTGGCCGTTTTTATTTCAAGTTATAATCTAAAACCAAGGTATACAAAAGAAAATCAGTTAAAACAAAACTACTATAAACCCCTTTCGAAATTTGAAACAATATACAAAAATTAGAATCTACCAACATAAAATAATTCAAGATTATAGAGAATATGATAGTCAAACTATTGGATAATGTATTAAAAAAAGGAAGAAAAACTAAAACTGTACTCACTTCTTTCCCCGTAGAACTCCGAGCGCCCGGTGCAATACAGCAAAAGAAGCGTGGAGTCGCTGAAAATTAAATTGTTATTTAGAATCACTAAACCAGAAAAAAAAGAACAACGTAACGGCCACTTTTATCCGCACTAATTGATTCCTCCAATCTGTCTAATACCGGGCAATTTTCCTTTCACTTTTAATTTCTAGTTAGTAATGTTTTTATAAATGCATTCGTTTCACTTCTGATTTTTTTGTTTATCTTTTTTTTTCACTAAATTTCAACCCAAACTTTTGACAACAATTTTCGTTTTCCCGCAATCCAAATTAGCAAAATCTTTATTTTTCTCGCACAATTTTCGTTTTCCGCACTTCAAATTAATAAAATTTTTCTTTTCTTCACACTACACAAAGTCAAACCCACTCTCTTCCCAAAATGCAATATCCCCTCACTTTTCCAATCCTTCCACTCTTCGTCACTAAAACTTCAAAAAATTTATTCATCTCCCGATCACATTCTACCCCCAAAAACTTCCTTTTTCCCAATTTTAAAGCCCCCAAAAATCGCTATTATCCCGCACAGAAAAACTCCTTTATCTTTACCAGCCAAGTACTAACTTCACCAAAAACCGAAAAAAAAACTCACTCCTCTTTCCCAAATCAAATACTGACTGCCCCAATCCTCACGACTGAATTCCACATTTCACCTTCATCCAATCCGATCCCGCAATCCTCTTCATTTGCAAATTACCGCTGCCGCATCTGGGTAACGTAATCGAAGTTCATTACACTTCGATTCCTCTACCCACACATTGTTTGTTCCATATCGACAAACTCAATAGTATCCATTGTTTTACATATGGCAATTTGCACAATCCAAGAAGCGCTTGGTTGAATTCAAAGTGTCACATATACACATTTCGGAAGCTATTGGTTTTGCCGATACCCCAAAAAGAGTGCTTCCGTGCGCCCGGGGGAGCTTGAACTCAGAGTTCCAGCAGACCCCCGGTCGAGAACTCGCGACGTAACCAATGGAGCTATGCCTTATCGATCTCCCATTCATCAGATTAGCAACTTCAACGATGTAGAGGATTACCTTCCTCCCGAAATGAATTATTATTCAATAAATAATGTTATTGAATTATTCCTTTTTAATTTTAGTATTAATTTTATCTTCCCTAGTTACTCTATCCTTTTATCTTCGTTTAAGTTATTCTGTATTTCTCATGGGTAACTCTTTTCAAATATGAAATCTAATTTCCAGTCCAAGCCCCGAAATAGAATTAGTTTGTTAATATGTAGACTAATTTTATTAACAGGACTACCTTTAGTCTCTATAATTTATATCTAAGGCTTTAAGTTAATTAAACTTATAGCCTTCAAAGCTATAAATATAAGAATATATCTTTTAAGCCTTAGTATTATTAATACTCCTTCAGAACTGCAGTCAA
>OZ017739.1:243167387-243214887 GCA_963969285.1 Odontomyia ornata
CCCTACCCTCGCGACGGCATACCTACCCTACACTCTCTCTTCCCACTGAAAAAGCAGAACCGCTGAAAAGGAAAGTCGTGGTTAAATTTTTAGCAATTCATTTTTAATTATTCAAAATTATAGAAATACATTCCTACAAATAACGATAGCACTCCATTTCATTTTGTTTTTTTTTTTCTTTATGTGCTAATAGAATATGAAATGAGAAAACTAATAAACTAACACATTTTTATAAACTATCAAAACGGAGTTTTACAATAATAAATGAGTTTAAATGTTAACGATATTAGAAAATAAAAAAAAGTAGAGAAATTGAAAAGAATGTCTTTGTCATCGCACAAGAAGTAATTTTATGTTGTGATATGGAATTGGAAACCATAGTTGAGAGCAATTGTAGGATGATATAAACGTTATAGCTTCCTTCTTATGCATTTCGGCCATACAAATATTATTATTTCTTGGTTGTTTGTTTTACTTTTTCCAAATTATTTCAATTTATATCTTTCATTTACTTAGAATATTTTCCGTAAAAAGAGCAACTTCAAAAGAGTCACTTAAAAAAGTGCAGTCTATAAAACATAATTTTTCATTTATTCATCTTTCTTTCTTCGCATAATATTTTGTCCTCTACTTATTTTTTCCTTTATTTTTTTCTTATAACTTGACTTACTTTCGTCCTCGCCCTGCTTATAATTTAATAAGATTCAAATACATTACACATATACATATATATAGTTCCTTTGTTATTTGACGATGATTTTAGTTTGTGAAAAGGAAAAAACGTAAAATTATAAAATTAAGAACGAACAAAAAACTTTCACATTTCTCTTTATCCGTACTAAACCTTTTACATTCGACTTTTATTAACGACTTTGAGATATTTGAAATATGGTTGAAATGAATGTCAGGAGTTTGTAGAAGGACGTTAAGAGGAAGTAGAACGTGTGTGTAAATAGAGACGAAATTGTAAAGTTTTTTCTTCGCTTTCATCGTTTTTCCCACTATTCCAGCATTCAATTTTACATACTCGTAGGGTGGTTTGTTTTTCAGTATTTGTGTATACGTTTACTACAAAGTTGATTGTTTGCTTTCATCTATAATTATCAATTTTTCAATAGCTAGATATGATTTGTGTGTAATAATAGAAATGTATAGAGACAGTTTTGGGATTTCAATAAGAGTCCTATAATATATAATAGAACTATCTGCCTAAATTTGTGTCCCTTACTATCAATAATATTAACATAATTTGTTTCTAGTCTCTTTTTGTTGCTTTTCTTGTTTTGAAATATTATAATTATTAGTCTACATTACTTAGTACCGAAATAGAGATTCTTTCTGTTTTTTTTTTTATCTAATAGTAATTATATTAATAATAATAATGTCTCCTTATTTTCACTTCGCATATACTTAATCAATAAATTTCAAGTATCTATCTTGTGGCGTCTATTGCATAACTAATCGTTTTTCATCTTTAGGGGTTCTTTAATTTTTAAGGTGTTCAATCACACTTGAAATTATATTTACTTAATTTCTTTTGTTTGTTAAAGAATTCTAATTAGCTGCTTACATCTTTCGCCTACTTGTGTCAATTTCATTTCGGTATTTTTATCTTAATTTTCTTATTTGTAGTTTTCTCTCACACATTCAATATCACTTTTTTAAATGTTTGATTTGGAGAAGCTTACACGTAAATGATGGGATTCCGATAGTTGATGATTGTGCATTTTAATGAGAGCTAAAACAGCATCTTCTACGGATGCAAGTTGGATTAGTGTCATTTTGCGGTCTTTCGGGATTGTATCGAAAGACACTTTAATCATCCCCAAATGGTCACGATTTTGGGGACTGAATTGTTTTAAAATTTGATGGCTATCTGTCTAAACAACAAGCACCATCCGGCACTGCCGATATTTCGCTATGCCACTTACTTGTTAGCGCCGCTTGGTAGTTGCTGCGTGCTACGATTTCGACTGCCACGTGGACTTTCCGGGGGACTGGAAGAAGCCGACGCAGGTCCGTCTTGTACGTTATCGAGAGCTCGCCCGTCGTGGGATACCCAGATGGTGCCGCTGGAGGCGCAGCCATCCGCAATCCGGAGTGGTGTCCGGGAACTGTCACGTGCGCAACGGTGCGCGATCGCGATCCGCATTCCCCTAGTTGAAGATAAAAAATTTCCAAATCAGTCGAGGACCACAAATACTTGTCGATTTACCTGGTGACTGCCACTCTTCACGCGTTCAATGGCACCCCGCACAACAGATGTGTTAAGAAGTCGCAATAAAGCGAAAAAGTAATTTGGACGATTGTCCACTTGAGTGGGAACCACTATTTTTTTCCTTTTTTTTCGTTTTTTTAATTATTTTCCCGGCCTCGGAGGTATTTTTCGCGTCTTATGTTTAAGAAATTGTCTACTCGTACGTCCTCTCCATGTGGCTGTCAAATCCACCGGTTGTCACATCGGACAAAACAGCTGTGTGTGGAATGGCACGCCACATGGCGGCAATGTGCCTCTCCATTTGTCGCCAGTGGCATAGTTTTTCGATGGCCACGGCGGAGGGGCATTTCCAGATGGATATGTCTCGAAATGTGTCGGGGTTTGGATTAATTTTATATTTCGAATATTTATATCCACAGATCTAAATATTTGGAAAGAAAAGAAATATTTTTCTGCGCAACGATATCCGCACGACAGATGAAGTCCGCTGGCACTTCGAGGACATACCCATCTGGCCGGTTGCAAGGGTTCGGGATCGGAATCACCTCGATTCCCGGGCGTAGGCATCACATTACACCTTCCCCCCCTAAAATCAAAGTAATTACGATCCCGTCTCCTATGTAAACTGTCTTGGTTAGGGCCGTGGCGGGTCGAAGGTCGATTTCGAGGAATAGGCTACAACAATTTCAGTGAAGACTCGACAGTGACTATATAGTAGGGAGTCAGGTGTCATTCGGAGGTCTTCGTCTAGGCAGAGATTTAGGCAAGCCAAGGTTTTTCGTGGGAAATAGTTGCACTTCATCGTCTAAGGTCTTTTGCGTGGTAAATTCCCAGGGTTTTACCAGTCATGTCCGCGATGAGGTATCGGGTGGGGCTTATTACTTGTAGGACTCGACATTTCACGAATTTCTTGTCTAGTTTGGCATTGTAATGTCTGGTGGCATCGCTCTGCCGGAAGTTTCGGCGATATATTTCGTCGCCTACCTTAAAGCCAGAAGGATGAGATCACAAGTTGTACCGCTCCTCTCCCATCCGTCTACTTTCTTCAATCTTCTCCCGCAGTTGATCTCGCAGAAGTTGGAGCTTTTCGTGCGGTTCCAGAACCACGATTGGGTCCTCTAGCGATTTCAGCTGCCGCAATAGCCGGTAAGCGCTCCCATGACAGATCATGTACTGCCCGAACAATGCGAAATACGGTGAAATGCCGGTAGTGGCGTGGTACGACGAGCGCAGCGCACTAGTGATGGCGGACAATTTGCGATCCCAGTCCCTCTGATTCGGGTGGACATAGGCGCGGATGGCCGCTATGAGCGTACGATTCAGTCGTTTGGATGCGTTGGCTTGTGGTGAATAGACGGCAGTTCGTTGGTGGATGATGCCGTATTTGGACATTAGGTCTCGGAACTTGCTGGAGGTGAACTGGACCCCATTGTCGGAGACAAGTTTCTCCGGAACTCCAAACATGTGAAAGACTCGGTTCTCCAAGAAGCTGATTATAGGTCCAGTGTGCATGTTACGTAGTGGTTCTATGATAGGGAATTTAGAGAGCTGGTCCAGGACCACGACAGCTCCCGTGTGACCAGAAGCAGATCGAGGGTAAGGACCGATAAGATCAATGTACAAGCGCTGGAACACGCGTTCGGGGACCTCCACCTTGCCCATGGGTGGCCGAAGAATAGTGTTGGGCGCTTTGGTGCACTTGCATAGCTCACAAGAGGCTACGTACGCTTTTATCTGTTGTGCCATCTTGGGCCAAAAGAAACAAGTTTTCAACCGCCTAAGTGTACGACCGTATCCGCCGTGCGCACTTGATGGGTGGTCATGAGCCCGTCTGATAAGATCAGTGGTTAATTCTTCGGGCACCCACAACTTCCACTGTTCTTCTTCTTGTATGGGGTCTCTGGATGCGTGTCCCATCCACTTATAAATAAATCCATCCGTCAACCGCAGTTCAGGAAGCTGGGACAGTTGATTCTGGATAGTGTGAACCAGTTGGGTATAGCTGGCTGACTTGAAGGCAGGATGGTCCAGATCGATCAATTGGGGGCCGTCGTCCTCCTGGACCAACTCGGCTCCTTCAGGGGCGAACATTCTGGATAAGGTGTCGGGGACTACATGCTGGCTTCCTTTTCGGTGGCGGATTGTGAAGCCAAATGCCTGTAATTTCAGTGCCCACCTGGCCAATCTGCCGTTGAGATCAGTCTGGCTCATTAGCCATTTCAGAGAAGCGTGATCCGTAACGATTTCAAAGGTGTGTCCCTCCACATAGGCTCGGAAGCGTTTCACTGCCAACACCGCAGCTAGACATTCCTGCTCGGAGACCGTGTAATTTCGCTGGGCTGGGTTCAGCTTGTGAGACATGAAGGCTATAGGTCTCTCCTCGCCGTCTTGTGCAACCTGGACTAAGACTGCTCCCACCCCATGTTGACTCGCGTCACAATGGATTGAGAACGGTTTGTCAAAGTCCGGGCTGTGCAGTACGGGGGCTGTAGTCAGACTCTTCTTTAGCTCTTCAAAGGCTCGCAAGCTGGGCTCTTCCCAGACGAATCTACGTCCTTTACGCAGCATGTTGGTCAAAGGAGTGGTAATGGTGGCATAGTCACGTACAAAACGCTGGTACCATCCGCATAAACCTAAGAATCGGCGTAATTGTTTGGTGGTCTTGGGTAATGGAAAAACGTCAATCGCTTGAGTCTTTTCCGGATCGGTCTTGATGTGGCCATGCCCAATGATGTGACCTAAATACTTCACCTCCGTCATCACGAACTGACTCTTCCTTATGTTGATGGTTAATCTTGCCCTCCGGATGTGTAGAGCCACCTCCTGAAGCAGGTCGATGTGTTCGTCAAAGGTCTCGGTTATAAGCAACAGATCGTCCAAGTAAACGAAAACTTGGTGCCGCAAATGAGGTGGTATCACCTTATCCATAAGGCGCGTCATTGTTTGGGGGGCATTGCACAATCCGAATGGCATGGTCACGAATTGATATAGGGGCCGACCTGGGACTGTGAAGGCTGTTTTCTCCTTTGAACCGGGGTCTAAAGGAATTTGCCAGAAGGCGTCCTTGAGGTCTAAGCTCGTGATGAAGTGGGCTTTAGGCAACCGACTCAAAATGCCTTCAATCAACGGTAGAGGGTATGCGTCCTTGACGGTGACGGCGTTCAAGCGTCTAGCATCTAAGCATAACCGGACCTTGTTCGGCTTGACAACTAAGATGACTGGGGAAGCCCACGCGCTCTGTGATTCTTCGATTACGCCTAATGCTAGCATTCGATCCACTTCGGCGTATAACGATTTTTCCTTCGCCAGAGATATGGCAAAATGTCTCTGTTTTATGGGTTTAGCATCCCCCACATCTATAGTGTGGAACACCAGGGCAGTCCGCCCGAGACCTTCTTTCTCATGCGATGGAAAAGCCGATATAGCCGAGTCTAGACGCAGTTGCTGATTTACATCCAGAGTATGTCGTAGTAAGCTAGTGGGTTGAGATTGGTCAGGAGCTGGGGTGACGGACTCCAGGGTCGTACCGGAAAATAGTGCCGGAGCCAAGTTAAATTTTCGAACGAAATCCACTCCTAGGTAAAGATTCTGGGTTAACTGAGGTATGATGAAAAATTCCATGGGTTTAGTTACTCCTTTAAAGGTGACATCCGTCATAATTTTTCCCACTACAGAGTGACGAGTTCCGTCCGCCGTGCTTAACCAGGAGGTGAAATGACGGATTTGGTCCGCGTGCCTTGCCAGTACCTCCCCTGCAAACTCGGCAGATATGCAATCCACACTGGCTCCCGTATCGACTAAGCCTGACACTCGTTTTTGCAGGAGGTGTACTGACGCATATGGCCGAACATCATCCCTCAATAATTCGTCTAAGTATATGTCCTTCAACACTTTCCTCGACTGCCTGACTTTTCTCCAGAAGCTCCGCATCCGACGCGTGGCTCGCTTGCTTCGCGGTGGGACATTTGTGGACAACTCCTCATGGAAGATGCGCTGTCGAGTAATTCCGCAGCCTGACATGAAAAGGTTTTACATGCCAAGGAACTTTCGCCTCGCTATCATTCCCTTGCGCGTTGGCCTCGGCAAAGGACGGCGTCGGTTGTGGAACTTCGGGAGCACTGTGTTTAGCGGTGCGAGTCAGCAGAGTTGGAATCCTGTTGGGAGCTGGGTCATAGCTAGTGATGGGGTCTGGATTGGTTCGTCCGGGGTTTAGGAGTGCCGACGGGTGGTCGCGGCACTCGGTGGCAAGTTTTTTCGCCCTTTGCAATTTGCACAGTCAGGTGCGTATGTGTCGGCCTTCCCGCAGCGGTAGCAGAAAAGCGTCGGCTCCGCTGGACATGCATAGAACCGATGTCCCGGTTGTCGGCAGTTCCAACAGACCGTCGGGCTTGTAATTGCTTCAAGGGAGGGTCGATCAATCAAGGCTGGGTCCTCAAGCTCCGGTGGTGCTCCGCTCCTCGGTACTGGTACTGGATCAGCAAGCAGGTGGTCAGCTGCCATCAACTCCGCGGTGTGATGATTTCGGGGATTTGGTCCCGTTATGCGAGGTTGTGGACGGAAGGTACCACGCCGCTCATCCAAGTGTTCTTGTCTACGGGCATGGAGGCGCAATCCCTGTATGGTGTTGATGGGAAAATGCAGAAGGCTGTTCTGGAGATCCCAGCGCATATTCTCTCTGATAATTTCTACCAGTTCGTCCTCGGGCATGGTATTTCGCAAGCGAGTGCTCAATCTCACTATACTTGTGTAGTACTGGTCGAACGGTTCGTGAGCGCCTTGTTTCCGTTTCTTTATTTGCTCCCTTAGCTCTCTCTCAGTGAAGCCATCCTCAAATCGATTGCGGAAGGCTGCACTGAAAGAGTGCCAAGTGGGACGTGGCGTTGATTCTTTAAAGCTCCAGTACCAGTCGGCAGCGTCGCCGCTGAACAAAAGATGTGCATGCCGGAGGAAGGCCGAGGAATCACCTCCCAGGGTGCTGGATACCAACGCCTGAATCCGGAAAAGGAACCGGTCCGCCGATATCATGTCGTTGCACCCAGTAAAGTTCAGGCGCCAACTCTCCATGATACGAGGCGTCGGGTCTCGAAAAAGTGTCAATGCGTTCCCGGGAGGAATCACATCCTCGATTGACCTGTTGTACTGCGCGGCCTCGGGGGCTGGAGGTACCAACGGAGGTCCGGTACTGTGTCGTGGTCTATCTTCGGGAGCTCTGGGATCCATTCCTGAGTTCCTTGGAGGTGGGACCCATTGCTCGGATTGTCGGGAGGGGGGCATCGCCACACTGGGATTCGGCTCCCAGTCAAGCGGAGTTCTCACGCGACTGGGTGGTTGGCTCATAGGGAGATTCTGGAGCTTTCCCTCCAGGTTGCCAATTCTCTCCGACATATCCCTCATCAACGCCACGAGGGTGTCAATGGAGTGGGCGGAAGGCATGGGGGTCACCTCGGACACGACACTTGCGGCCGGAACTTCACCGCCTACGGCTCCTTGCAGGTCTAAAAGTGGTTGGGACTGTTCGGCCTCTGGAACTCCTTTCGCCACTGCTCCACGCATTGGTAGGGGCGTTCCGAGGGGGACGTCTAGGGCAGACCGCTCGATGGGTCGCCGACATAAGGGACACAGCTCGGACGTGAGGAGGAGCTGTTGTACACAGGCACGATGGAATAGATGTCCACAATCCAATCGCACGCTGTGTACGCCCTCCACTACGTCTTCGAAGCAGATCCCGCAGTTAGCTGGTTGGACCGTTTTGGATCTGGTCCAACGCTTATCTGGGGTCCGCTTCGTTGCCATTTTCGTTTGGTCTGGGTGGTAGAAATAAGTTTTTTACAAAAAAAATGTAACGCTAATATATAAAAAAAACTTAAGAATAAAGTAGTGGCCGATAGTGGCGAGCTATATCTAGAGGGTAGAAAAAAAATTATTTGATATACACTTTCCTTTTCAGTGGTCGACTCCTCCAACGGGAAAAGAGAGTGCGTGGTAATCTGCCGGAGAAAGGGTGCTTTCGGTCGATTTACAAAATTTATCCCCTAAACCCTCATACATTACAAAAAAACCGTCTCTAAACTACGTTAAAGTGACTCGACGAGACAAGTGGTAGAGCTACCGTAACGATTTTAGTACGCGGTCGAAATTCCCGACGCGTGGAAGCATTCCGGGCTGCGCAACTCCAGCGTACGCCACCGAACGTTGAACCGATACCACTCGTCTAACACGCATACGAAATAGTTAGAATCCTTCCGCGACATAAAGGCAAGGTAGCCTTCTATTTTCTTGAGAGTCCATGCTGATAGGTAAATCCATCAGACTGGCAGTTCCATCAAGAAAATAGAAGGTCCTTACAGGGGTTAACCTGGGACAACACATCGGAAGGATTCTGTCGCGAAAAAAAAAAATCAATCAAAGGAGAGCGGAAGCTACAACTCACGTGAAGCGACTTCTAGTGTGTATCACACAACTCCACTGCTCTTGATAGTGGGACTCGAGTACCAGAGTACCTTACATCCTCCGTAAAGGACCAACTCGTCAGAAGACGCGAAGTTCTTTCCCCCTTAGGATGTTTTAGGCCCCACGTTGGGCGCCATTTGTAATGATTCAAAACATTTCTAGTTCAACGCGGAACCGACCTCTCATCGGTTCTAGACGTTAAGTCTGAGTAGTGCCAACAGATGGTACCAACAGGTCAACCAATCCGTGCACCGTAACCCATTCACGCGGTGGCTGCTTGTCGGCCAGCTAGTTCGGAGAGGATTTCGGTCGCGGGTCTCCGAATGGGTTACGCTCCATTACAATATTTCAGCCACCTGAACATGCCCGTTTTCCAAACGCGTCAACAACTACTCATCCAGAACGGGAAACCTACGTTACGTTAATTCTGGATGTGATCTCTCCACAGATCTCAAATCAAAAACGCTACAAAATCCCATAGGCGCGTTACCGAATCACCGACGCGGTACCGAAAAATATGCTACTCGAAATTAAACCGACTAAAACTACTCTAATGAAATGACGAAACAATCAAAGGTACCGCGTACCGCGCGCGACGCGAAACCGACCTCAGCGGATTTGTCGAAACCCTACCCTCGCGACGGCATACCTACCCTACACTCTCTCTTCCCACTGAAAAAGCAGAACCGCTGAAAAGGAAAGTCGTGGTTAAATTTTTAGCAATTCATTTTTAATTATTCAAAATTATAGAAATACATTCCTACAAATAACGATAGCACTCCATTTCATTTTGTTTTTTTTTTTTCTTTATGTGCTAATAGAATATGAAATGAGAAAACTAATAAACTAACACATTTTTATAAACTATCAAAACGGAGTTTTACAATAATAAATGAGTTTAAATGTTAACGATATTAGAAAAAAATAAAAGTAGAGAAATTGAAAAGAATGTCTTTGTCATCGCACAAGAAGTAATTTTAGGTTGTGATATGGAATTGGAAACCATAGTTGAGAGCAATTGTAGGATGATATAAACGTTATAGCTCCCTTCTTATGCACTTCGACCATACAAATATTATTCTTTCTTGGTTGTTTGTTTTACGTTTTCCAAATTATTTCAATTTATATCTTTCATTTACTTAGAATATTTTCCGTAAAAAGAGCAACTTCAAAAGAGTCACTTAAAAAAGTGCAGTCTATAAAACATAATTTTTCATTTATTCATCTTTCTTTCTTCGCATAATATTTTGTCCTCTACTTATTTTTTCCTTTATTTTTTTCTTATAACTTGACTTACTTTCGTCCTCGCCCTGCTTATAATTTAATAAGATTCAAATACATTACACATATACATATATATAGTTCCTTTGTTATTTGACGATGATTTTAGTTTGTTAAAAGGAAAAAACGTAAAATTATAAAATTAAGAACGAACAAAAAACTTTCACATTTCTCTTTATCCGTACTAAACCTTTTACATTCGACTTTTATTAACGACTTTGAGATATTTGAAATATGGTTGAAATGAATGTCAGGAGTTTGTAGAAGGACGTTAAGAGGAAGTAGAACGTGTGTGTAAATAGAGACGAAATTGTAAAGTTTTTTCTTCGCTTTCATCGTTTTTCCCACTATTCCAGCATTCAATTTTACATACTCGTAGGGTGGTTTGTTTTTCAGTATTTGTGTATACGTTTACTACAAAGTTGATTGTTTGCTTTCATCTATAATTATCAATTTTTCAATAGCTAGATATGATTTGTGTGTAATAATAGAAATGTATAGAGACAGTTTTGGGATTTCAATAAGAGTCCTATAATATATAATAGAACTATCTGCCTAAATTTGTGTCCCTTACTATCAATAATATTAACATAATTTGTTTCTAGTCTCTTTTTGTTGCTTTTCTTGTTTTGAAATATTATAATTATTAGTCTACATTACTTAGTACCGAAATAGAGATACTTTCTGTTTTTTTTTTATCTAATAGTAATTATATTAATAATAATAATGTCTCCTTATTTTCACTTCGCATATACTTAATCAATAAATTTCAAGTATCTATCTTGTGGCGTCTATTGCATAACTAATCGTTTTTCATCTTTAGGGGCTGGCAGTTCCATCAAGAAAATAGAAGGTCCTTACAGGGGTTAACCTGGGACAACACATCGGAAGGATTCTGTCGCGAAAAAAAAAAATCAATCAAAGGAGAGCGGAAGCTACAACTCACGTGAAGCGACTTCTAGTGTGTATCACACAACTCCACTGCTCTTGATAGTGGGACTCGAGTACCAGAGTACCTTACATCCTCCGTAAAGGACCAACTCGTCAGAAGACGCGAAGTTCTTTCCCCCTTAGGATGTTTTAGGCCCCACGTTGGGCGCCATTTGTAATGATTTAAAACATTTCTAGTTCAACGCGGAACCGACCTCTCATCGGTTCTAGACGTTAAGTCTGAGTAGTGCCAACAGATGGTACCAACAGGTCAACCAATCCGTGCACCGTAACCCATTCACGCGGTGGCTGCTTGTCGGCCAGCTAGTTCGGAGAGGATTTCGGTCGCGGGTCTCCGAATGGGTTACGCTCCATTACAATATTTCAGCCACCTGAACATGCCCGTTTTCCAAACGCGTCAACAACTACTCATCCAGAACGGGAAACCTACGTTACGTTAATTCTGGATGTGATCTCTCCACAGATCTCAAATCAAAAACGCTACAAAATCCCATAGGCGCGTTACCGAATCACCGACGCGGTACCGAAAAATATGCTACTCGAAATTAAACCGACTAAAACTACTCTAATGAAATGACGAAACAATCAAAGGTACCGCGTACCGCGCGCGACGCGAAACCGACCTCAGCGGATTTGTCGAAACCCTACCCTCGCGACGGCATACCTACCCTACACTCTCTCTTCCCACTGAAAAAGCAGAACCGCTGAAAAGGAAAGTCGTGGTTAAATTTTTAGCAATTCATTTTTAATTATTCAAAATTATAGAAATACATTCCTACAAATAACGATAGCACTCCATTTCATTTTGTTTTTTTTTTTTCTTTATGTGCTAATAGAATATGAAATGAGAAAACTAATAAACTAACACATTTTTATAAACTATCAAAACGGAATTTTACAATAATAAATGAGTTTAAATGTTAACGATATTAGAAAAAAATAAAAGTAGAGAAATTGAAAAGAATGTCTTTGTCATCGCACAAGAAGTAATTTTAGGTTGTGATATGGAATTGGAAACCATAGTTGAGAGCAATTGTAGGATGATATAAACGTTATAGCTCCCTTCTTATGCATTTCGACCATACAAATATTATTCTTTCTTGGTTGTTTGTTTTACGTTTTCCAAATTATTTCAATTTATATCTTTCATTTACTTAGAATATTTTCCGTAAAAAGAGCAACTTCAAAAGAGTCACTTAAAAAAGTGCAGTCTATAAAACATAATTTTTCATTTATTCATCTTTCTTTCTTCGCATAATATTTTGTCCTCTACTTATTTTTTCCTTTATTTTTTTCTTATAACTTGACTTACTTTCGTCCTCGCCCTGCTTATAATTTAATAAGATTCAAATACATTACACATATACATATATATAGTTCCTTTGTTATTTGACGATGATTTTAGTTTGTTAAAAGGAAAAAACGTAAAATTATAAAATTAAGAACGAACAAAAAACTTTCACATTTCTCTTTATCCGTACTAAACCTTTTACATTCGACTTTTATTAACGACTTTGAGATATTTGAAATATGGTTGAAATGAATGTCAGGAGTTTGTAGAAGGACGTTAAGAGGAAGTAGAACGTGTGTGTAAATAGAGACGAAATTGTAAAGTTTTTTCTTCGCTTTCATCGTTTTTCCCACTATTCCAGCATTCAATTTTACATACTCGTAGGGTGGTTTGTTTTTCAGTATTTGTGTATACGTTTACTACAAAGTTGATTGTTTGCTTTCATCTATAATTATCAATTTTTCAATAGCTAGATATGATTTGTGTGTAATAATAGAAATGTATAGAGACAGTTTTGGGATTTCAATAAGAGTCCTATAATATATAATAGAACTATCTGCCTAAATTTGTGTCCCTTACTATCAATAATATTAACATAATTTGTTTCTAGTCTCTTTTTGTTGCTTTTCTTGTTTTGAAATATTATAATTATTAGTCTACATTACTTAGTACCGAAATAGAGATACTTTCTGTTTTTTTTTTTTATCTAATAGTAATTATATTAATAATAATAATGTCTCCTTATTTTCACTTCGCATATACTTAATCAATAAATTTCAAGTATCTATCTTGTGGCGTCTATTGCATAACTAATCGTTTTTCATCTTTAGGGGTTCTTTAATTTTTAAGGTGTTCAATCACACTTGAAATTATATTTACTTAATTTCTTTTGTTTGTTAAAGAATTCTAATTAGCTGCTTACATCTTTCGCCTACTTGTGTCAATTTCATTTCGGTATTTTTATCTTAATTTTCTTATTTGTAGTTTTCTCTCACACATTCAATATCACTTTTTTAAATGTTTGATTTGGAGAAGCTTACACGTAAATGATGGGATTCCGATAGTTGATGATTGTGCATTTTAATGAGAGCTAAAACAGCATCTTCTACGGATGCAAGTTGGATTAGTGTCATTTTGCGGTCTTTCGGGATTGTATCGAAAGACACTTTAATCATCCCCAAATGGTCACGATTTTGGGGACTGAATTGTTTTAAAATTTGATGGCTATCTGTCTAAACAACAAGCACCATCCGGCACTGCCGATATTTCGCTATGCCACTTACTTGTTAGCGCCGCTTGGTAGTTGCTGCGTGCTACGATTTCGACTGCCACGTGGACTTTCCGGGGGACTGGAAGAAGCCGACGCAGGTCCGTCTTGTACGTTATCGAGAGCTCGCCCGTCGTGGGATACCCAGATGGTGCCGCTGGAGGCGCAGCCATCCGCAATCCGGAGTGGTGTCCGGGAACTGTCACGTGCGCAACGGTGCGCGATCGCGATCCGCATTCCCCTAGTTGAAGATAAAAAATTTCCAAATCAGTCGAGGACCACAAATACTTGTCGATTTACCTGGTGACTGCCACTCTTCACGCGTTCAATGGCACCCCGCACAACAGATGTGTTAAGAAGTCGCAATAAAGCGAAAAAGTAATTTGGACGATTGTCCACTTGAGTGGGAACCACTATTTTTTTCCTTTTTTTTCGTTTTTTTAATTATTTTCCCGGCCTCGGAGGTATTTTTCGCGTCTTATGTTTAAGAAATTGTCTACTCGTACGTCCTCTCCATGTGGCTGTCAAATCCACCGGTTGTCACATCGGACAAAACAGCTGTGTGTGGAATGGCACGCCACATGGCGGCAATGTGCCTCTCCATTTGTCGCCAGTGGCATAGTTTTTCGATGGCCACGGTGGAGGGGCATTTCCAGATGGATATGTCTCGAAATGTGTCGGGGTTTGGATTAATTTTATATTTCGAATATTTATATCCACAGATCTAAATATTTGGAAAGAAAAGAAATATTTTTCTGCGCAACGATATCCGCACGACAGATGAAGTCCGCTGGCACTTCGAGGACATACCCATCTGGCCGGTTGCAAGGGTTCGGGATCGGAATCACTTCGATTCCCGGGCGTAGGCGTCACATTACAACTTTTTTGGTTTGTATAGGTCACTGGCAAGTTGTTAACATTTTTAAAAGCTCTTGGCTTCCTTGCTTTGCCAATCATTAGCAAAGGTAACCTATGGTTGCCTGTAGAGCTAGCACAAACGAGAATGTTGACGCGTTCCTTACTGACCTTATGCCCTGGAGCACTTACCTCTCTGTTAGATGCCAATGGTTTCCTAGACAACGCCTTTTAATTCAAGCCAGTTTCATCGGCGTTGTAAACAAGATCCGGATCGTTCTCTTTAGTTTGCTTTTCAAAAGTTTCCAGAAAGCTGCGTTCAGAAAGCTATTGGCAGCTTCACGATCGGCAGGCAGCTTTTCTCCCACTACATCTAACTCCCAAATGCCATGCCTAGATTTAAAATTGTGGAGCCAACCTTGGCTTGCTTCAAACTCAACCATGCCCATTTTCACTAAATATCAGTGCTCTTTCATATGAAATTTGACCTGAAATCGTTTGTCCAATTGAACGTTGCCGTAGGAACCACGTGAAAACCGCGATTTTAAGATGTCCATTTTTAGCTTTTTTCACCATTTTTCTAGATGAACATCCATCTTTACCATCTAATGCACTTACAAAACTTAAAATTTCAGCGCTGTTAGTGCCCGATATTGTAGCCGTTCCGATGCCAAATCTCTCTGCAAGTTGTTTTCCAAGCACATCTTTATTTAATTGATTGACAATTTCCACTTCATCACTCAGTGAAAGCGCAACACGTTTACATTTTGTACTCATTTCGGACCCTAAATCCATCAGTAGACGCTAAACGCAATGTCAACCCGAACGACAGCAGAAGACGCTAAACGTAATGTCAACACGTGCAGCTCGGATGCGGATAGATACTCTGGTGTACAGGTGCGGGTGAACTTAACCAACAAAGATGAGAACAGCAAAGCAGATAAGGCAGACTGGTGGGAATGCAGGGATGGCATGTTAAAGGAATGGTGGATAGTGAACGCGTCGTTGCTATAGTAATGACACATAGGCATTGCCTGTACACTATCCTATTGCACGCGCTTGCGCTGTATTTTTAAATATTTATTTCGCCGAAAATCGATTCGGATAATTGGGGTTCCACTATATATATATATATATATATATATATATATATATATATATATATATATATATATATATAGATATATATATATATATATATATATATATATATATATATATATATATATATATATATATATATATATACACACACACACACACACACACACACACACATATATATATATATATATATATATATATATATATATATATATATATATATATATATATATATATATATATATATAAATATATATATATGTTTGTATATAAACATATATATATGTATATATATATATATATATATATATATATATATATATATATATATATATATGTTTGTATATAAACATATATATATATATATATATATATATATATATATATATATATATATATATATATATATATATATATATAGTATTACATATGTATATATTTAGTTGAAATTTGAAGCAAGAAAACCGAGATTCCTTTCAGGTAAAAGGATTATCTGATATATATTATTTATGATATTCATTTCGGAGATAATAGCGCCTAGAATGACAAATTAAATGAAAAAAATTCAAATTTAAAAAAAATTCCTTTTAAAAACCGCTATTTAGCTTATTGTATAACAATACTTCCCATATACATGTATTTCGAAAACAAGTTGTTTTCTTCATCAGTGGTAAGGGTGTAAAAACCTCAATGAAGAACGGCTGCTATTCATACTCAAAAGGATAAAGAACAAAAGGATTGAGTTTTTCATACCCTTACCACTGATGAAGAAAACAACTTGTTTTCGAAATACATGTATATGGGAAGTATTGTTATACAATAAACTAAATAGCGTTTTTTAAAAAGAATTTTTTTAATTTTGAATTTTTTTCATTTAATTTTGTTATATTATTTATTTATCGTAAATCTGAAATAAATATCAGTTTTTGAATTTTTTTCCTAAAAAAATACAGAAAATAATCCAAAATTAATTAACATACATACTTTCAACCCCCTCAAGATAATGATTTTTAGATGCCGCCATTCATTTTGAGGGCCAAAATATTATGTCACTCAATATTGTCTGACATTTTATTCCGAAACGTAAACAAAAATTAGCACCATCAATTTCAACCCGTAACCATTAAGTATGCGGCTTATTTAAATTAACAAAATTCACGGCACGAGAAAAGAAACAAGTTAATTAATCAATTTCGTTATGAGTTTCATCTAAAATATGAGTTTTCACTAACGCGCGGTTAATATTTTTTCGCACTTCTTCACGAACCACTTTATTTTCCACGATTTCTTTTTCGCTTTCAATTAAAAGCACCGATATTTGAAGCCGATTTGAAACGAACACGACGCTTTGCCACTTTCAAATGTTTCCCGAATTCACTATGCGATAATCAAACGAAATTCACCAAATTAACGTAAGTTTTGATTCGATTTCGCGATTTGTTTACATTTTTACCGGACACTTATAACAGTAGAACAGCCAACATGACATTAGTAGCCCATGCTGTGTCTCTTTTCTTCCTATGTACGCTATCCTTTTCATACAACTTCTCCTCCGTTTGATTTTACTTCACTCATGCACACTGTATACGAGTATGTGCTATATCGGGCTTCCTGTAGTACTTATTCTTAGTATATAACACCAACAAATGACTTACCTGCAGACGGATTCCGCCTTCTAGACGTAGATAACCGAGTAGTATTGCCCATAATTCACAAATTCGTATTTTAGTAACACCAGCCGATGTAATTCACTCTTGAACAGTTCTTGCCCTAGGAGTTAAGGTTGATGGAACGCCAGGGCGACTAAATCAGACTAATTTTATAATTAACCGGCCTGGTTTATTTTTCGACCAGTGTTCTGCAATTTGTGGACCTAATCACAGTTTCATGCCAATTGTAATTGAAAGTGTACCTATTAATTATTTTATTAAATGAATCTCTTCATTAAGTTAACACTCATTAGATGACTGAAAGCAAGTAATGGTCTCTTAAACCATTTTTTAGTAAATTAGCACTTACTTCTGATGAAAAAATTAGTTAAACCAATAACATTAGTATGTCAAACTAAAATTATTAATTAAATTAATATTTTCTAATTCCACAAAAGTAGGGGTAGAATGCCGGTTCTAGGCCACTTTTTTCATACAAATTTCAAATGTTGTCGAGGGTGTGTGTCTCGGGTGTATGGGTGCTTGTATTAGGGTGGAATAGGTAGGTGCGTGAGATAAGAAGGTATGAGTCCGGAATAGGTGTGGATGTCATGGATGGTTGCGGCGAGGGTGTGGACCTTAGATATATGGGTATGTGTATCAGTTTGGTATAGGTGAGTGCCTGGGATGAGTACGAGTGGGGCTTAGATAAGTATAGATCCATTTCACGATATGGTGTGGTTGGTTCCTAGTCTCCCATACAAAGTAAAAAATTGATTCATGTCCAGGATAGTCCTAAGTATTTCAATAAATGTGTGTAGATTAAAGACCTAGATTTCTCAGCGTGTTTATATAGGGTCAATACAAATGTTTAAGCCTTTGACGCTTTTAGCGATAGATAATTATACTATCGATGTTTTTTATTCATCTGGAAGGCTTTCCTATGTATTCATTGCTTCTAGTCTTGTCTTAGTAGTAATAATCTTTAGAGCTTACATATAAATTTTATTCATCCATTCATTTAATTATTTTAATTTTGCTCATTACAAAGAGAATGCGGATATCAATTCATAAATATTCCCATGATATTTTTTTATCAATTTCCCAAGTCCATGTGGTAAAAAGGTCAAGATACATGAACCCATAAATCATTTACATGGCTGTCTATATTCTACAGACGATCCTTTACAATCTCAAGTACCTCCCGCATCGTTTTTTCTTATCGCATGCATCCATATGTGACATATTCTTGAAGATGTTTTTTCACACGTGATATGGAGTGAGTTAATCTTTTCCATGTTAGAGAAAGGCAATTAGTACTTGTGGTTAAATTTTATTAGGTGATAATTGGACAAGGCTTCTAGTGATCGTATTGATGAAAATAGAAGCTAGTTAAGTGAGATAAATGTATGGTGATTATGGGCGCATGATTAATGAGGTGCCGCTTGTGGTAATCCCTATGATGGGAACATTGGGTAGTGTATGCATGTTACTTGATATGTGTCGAAATTTGAGTATGAGAATTTTGAATGTTAGAAACAGTGTATGTATGGAATGTGTTAAGAAATAAGAACATTATGGATGATAATTTATGGAGCACTTTGGTTTTTTGTAGCCGTTGATGTTTTAGGCGTATAGATCAGATACAGAGTGTATGATGATGTTTTTGGTGAGAATTTATGATGTTTCGTCTGCAGTGAGGTTTAAGGACGGGATTAGAAATTCTAGGTTGCCATTAAATCGTGACAGGAGCATGCTATTAATTTATAATTTATGGCTTTGGAAGAGTATAAAAGGGAAGCTGAAGGATTATTGAAATCAATACTAATCTAGCTCGTCTCTGCGACAGAATAACGCATGAGTTTAGATCGGAATTAAGTTTGCGAAGTTATTTTTGCAACTTTAGCAATCACGGCGTAGTGGACACGAATAATTTTTGGTCCTCGCCACTCTATCTGCGGACTATCCGCTTGGTTAGAAAATTTTGTTTAAAACAGCGATTCTTGGGAAAGAATATAGCAATCACGGCGTAGTGGACACGAATAATTTTCGGTCCTCGCCACTCTATCTGCGGACTATCCGCTTGATAAGGACATTTTATTTAAAACAGCGGTTCTTGGGAAAGAATATAGCAATCACGGCGTAGTGGACACGAATAATTTTCGGTCCTCGCCACTCTATCTGCGGACTATCCGCTTGGTTAGAAAAATTTTATTTAAAACAGCGATTCTTGGGAAAGAATATAGCAATCACGGCGTAGTGGACACGAATAATTTTCGGTCCTCGCCACTCTATCTGTGGACTATCTGCTTACGTAGGAAATTTTATTTAAAACAGCGATTCTCGGGAAAGAATATAGCAATCACGGCGTAGTGGACGCGAATAATTTTTGGTCCTCGCCACTCTATCTGCGGACTATCTGCTTACGTAGGGAATTCAACGTAAAAAAGAATATTCAAAATTTTTATAAGGCTCCTTATACTTCGCCACCATCTTCGGAAGAAGCGAATGGTTCATACATTTTTGTCAGCTTTGTAGAAACAAAAATCCCGCTTCAACACGCTTCTATGCAGGAGCAATAAAGTGTTTGGACAACAAATCTCCAGTTTGAAGATTTCCATTGATTTAGGACAACCAACCTCCTTTTGTCAGCTTCAAAGTAGCAAAAAGTCAGATTCAGCACACTTCTACGCAGGAACCAAATTACATTTGGAACAAAAAATCTCCAGTTTGCAGCTTTTTAGATAATCAACGTAAATTATATTCAGGAAGACGTCGGGAGTTAGTTAAGAATTCTTTGTATTATATAGTTTCACTGTTTTATTTGATTAAGTTAATAAAGTATGAAGAGTAAGATGTTTGTATCCATACATAAACCCTTGAAAAGAAAGTATAATAAAACTCCTAATAAACAACACTGGCACTTTTGCGATGTTGAAGTTAGTCAACAATTTTTCAAGAGCCATTTGAGGAGTAATGAGCATAAAAAAATGCATCCCAAATCAATGGTGATGATCAGGGAGAAGTGAAGAAAATTTCACAAGCATTTGCTACTCGAATAGCAACGTACCAAATCATTAATGAAAATAAGAATTTAAGTATTAAAGAGTTTTTAAAAAATGAGAGCCATTGTTTCAAAGACCTTATTAGTGCTCAACTTCAAGAGCTCACGGCTATAAAAGTCAATTTAGAACTTTTTGCCGTTTTTATAAAATTTTATTTAGGTAGTCAGAATGATATAAGTGATTTAAAATCATTCAATACGAGGAATGTAATCATTACCAGGGGTTGCGACCTTGAATATGTTTACAAAGATTTTTGTGCTATCATCTTGAAAAAAAGTGAGGAATTTCAAGAGAGGGATAGTGGCTGGGCATTCCAACAGGCCCTTTATTTACAGGTTAACATAAATAAGTATACACCCTTTCATGGAGGATCTTATCTACCTCTACCAAAAGAGGTGCTATCGAAAAAAGCATGCGTGAATGTAAAAAATTCCGATGATGCATGTTTCGCTTGGGCTATCGTTTCTGCTCTTCATCCCGTTGAACAACATTGTTACCACGTTAACTCTTATCCCCATTACTCAACTGTTTTGAACTTGGAAGACATTACGTTCCCTATTACTTTCAATGAGATTCCCATTTTAGAGGAAAAAAATAATTTGAGCGTAAATGTCTATGGCTGGAAAAAGGGGTCTATTCAGGGCCCATTCTATTTTTCTAAAAACAGACAAGACTCGAAAAAACATATAAATCTACTTTATATGGAAAATGAAAGAGGAACCACAGGACATTATTGCTGGATAAAAAATTTAGGTCGCCTTGTGAACAGTGGAATGACTAAAAATGCCCATGCATCTTACCTCTGTGATGAGTGCCTTGTTAAATTTACCAGCGTTGAGCGATACAATGAGCATATCAAACATGATTGTAATAAGATCCATACAATTTTACCGTCAGAAAAGGAGAAATATTTAAAGTTTAAAAATGTAGGAAAGCAGCTTAAAGTTCCATTTATAGTCTACGCTGACTTTGAAGCATTACTGCAACCAATAGAGTCATGTTCTCCAGACCCTCGGAGTTCATTTACAGAAACTACTCACATTCATGTACCATATAGCGTTGCATATTATATAAAGTGCAGCTATGATCCATCCTTAAATAAATTAGAAATTTTCAGAGGCAGCGATTGCCCCAAGGTTTTCCTAAGTAGGTTGCAAGAAGATGTAAAACGTATATTTAGGATCTTAAAGGTGAACAAGCCCATGCAATTGTCCGATGAGGAAGAAGAGAAGTTTTTAAGCGCAGTATCTTGTCATATTTGTGATGAAAAGTTTGACTCAGAAACCCCGAAAGTAAGAGATCATTGTCATTTGACAGGAGCCTTTAGAGGTGCAGCTTGTAACAAATGTAATATTCTATATAGAGTTCCCTATTTTATACCTATAGTCTTTCATAATCTTAGTGGATATGATGCTCATTTCATATTTCAGAATTTCGGAGGAGATTCTGATAATATTGAAGTTATTCCTAAAAATAAGGAAAAATATATTGGATTTTCCAAACATATGAGGGTTGATGACGAAACAATAACATTAAGATTTATTGATTCTTATCGTTTTATGGGCTGTAGTTTAGATAAGCTAGCTAAGAACTTAAGTTCCGATAAATTTCTCGAGACTAAAAGGTATCATTCTGACGATAGTTTGTTCAACCTCGCGGTAAGAAAGGGGGTTTTCCCATACGAGTATATAGATTCCTTCACCAAACTTGATGAAACATACTTGCCTGCCAAATCATTCTTTTACAGTACACTACAAAATAGCGGGATCAGTGATGAAGAGTATAAGCATGCTCAAAATGTATGGGAAAAATTCAATTGTCAAACACTGGGCCAGTACTCTGATGTTTACTTAATAACAGATGTGCTCCTATTAACCGATATATTTGAAGAATTTAGAAATGTATGCCAGCATATCTATGGACTAGATCCAGCTCATTATTTTACGGCCCCTTCACTCAGCTGGGACAGCATGCTCAAAAGCACTAAAGTTGAGCTTGAATTGCTAACAGATATTGATATGTACAATTTCGTGAAGCAGGGAATTAGAGGAGGACTCTGTCAATGTACTCAAAGATATTCAAAGGCAAACAATAAATATATAACTTCATACAACCCTGATCTTGAGAGAAACTATATTCTGTATATTGATGCAAACAACCTATACGGTTGGGCAATGAGTCAATATTTACCCATCAATGGTTTTTGCTGGCTAAGCAATGAGGAAATCCAATGTTTAGATGTTCTGAATGTTGAGGACACTGCTTCTAAGGGGTTAATTTTATCCGTTGATTTAGACTATCCAGAAGACCTCCATGAGCTACACAATGATCTTCCATTTTGCCCCGAAAGTCAGATCCCACCTCTTGAAACCTCTAAATGTAAGAAACTGATCGCAACCGCATCAAATAAACGTAATTACATTATCCACTATAGAAATTTAAAACAGTGTTTACGTGCAGGACTGAAATTAGTTAAAATATATCGCGCAATAGAGTTCAGTCAATCACCATGGTTGAAAAAATATATAGACTTAAATACTGAAATGCGTACTAAGGCCACAAATGGTTTTGAAAAAGATTTCTACAACTTAATGAATAATAGTGTATTTGGAAAAACCATGGAAAATGTAGATAATTATGTAAGTGTTAAGGTCTCAACCCATTGGGATAATGTCGGAAAAAAGAAAGGAGCTCATTACTACATTAGTCGACTAATTTTCATAGTTGTATAGTAATTAACGAAGATTTAGTTCTCATTCAAATGGATCGAATCAATATTAAATATGATAAGCCAATTTATATCGGCATGGCAATTCTTGATGTGTCAAAAACGTTGATGTATGATTTTCATTATAGTTTTATCAAAAATAAGTACAATAGTCAGGCTCAACTTTTATATATGGATACAGACTCTTTTATCTATAATGTAAAAACTGAGGACATTTATGATGATATTAAAAATAATATAAATTTATTTGATACTAGCAATTACCTTAAAAACAATGTATATAATATTCCTCAAGTTAACCAAAAAGTATTGGGTAAATTTAAAGATGAAAGCCCCATAAATCCCATAGCAGAGTTTATTGGAACAAAAGCAAAGTCATATTGCATTATAACAGATAAGTCATGCAAAAAAAAAAAATTAAAGGCATCAAAAAATCGGTTGTAAATAATGAAATTGAGCCATCAGATTTTATAAAATGTGTAGAGGATACGAAATTAAAATTATTTAGTAGGATGTATACATTTAGATGTGATAAGCACCTTATTTATACTAGGTTAGTTAATAAAATAAGTCTTTCAGGAGATGATGATAAGCGTTTCCAGATTCCAAACTCTTATAATACTTTAGCTTGGGGCAATCATATGATAAATTCATAGTTTTAGTTCATAAGAAAACACTAAATATGTTATCAAGTAAGTCATTTATTATACTATGTTGGTTACAACAAATCAATTTTGTTAATACATGAATTATGGTCTTTTGAAAATTATAACGATTTAACAAAGATTTTGACACCTTTTGTATTCAATACCTTGTCCACTAGGAAATCATTCGAATATTTGTTCCTACTCAGTTCCTAGTGGTCTGTTTAGCTGTCACTTTTGCTGATGAGCTGTCTTTCTTATGTATAATGCTGTCTATGTAGCTGTCTTTGAAGCCGATTCCCTGTCTGTTTAGCTGCTATGATATCTATTGACCTGTCTGTGTAGCTATCGCTTTTGCTGATGAGCTGTCTATTTTATGTATAATGCTGTCTATGCGTTTGTCTATTTAGCGGATGCCCTGTCTGTTTAGTTATTATGCTGTCTGCTGAACTAACCGTTTAGCTGATAAACCCGTCTATTTTGCTGGTAAGTGATCTATGTAGCTGTCTATCTAGCTGATGCCCTGTCTGTTTAGCTGATATGCTATCTCTTGAGCTGTCTATGTAGCTGTCTTTTGTTGATAAGTTGAACATTTGACCCATCGTGATATCTTTCATTCGCTAAATTTATCTGCTACTTGGGAAGTATCTATTTATAAGAAAATTCGATTGCATTCCATACAGTTACAGTCAACATTTTTCACACCTTACTTTAAATGTTATATGCTCATCACAATTTACTTTAAGCCTACTGATTACCAAAACTGCATCGTCATCATCCCCCAAGTTATTTGTAGGAATACATGGGTCAGACAAGAATATTCACGTCCAGGATGCTGTTCTGCTAAACAAATCTTGAGTAGGAGGAAGCCATTGTTAGTTGCTCGAGAATTAATTGATCGTATTTCATGCTGATATATTCTTCATAAGATTGGGTCAATACACACTTCTTTTTTCATGTGCATCAGTTTTTCTCTTGACCCCTGTCTATCTAATCTATAGGATCCTCTTTCTACAGCAATTCAATTTCAGTTCTCTAGGTTTTCATGTCTTCATAGGATTTGCGGCCTATGGGACCCTTATTGCCCACTATAATGTTCCATTGCATTGAAATTATGCTGCTACACTTATGAACTCATCCAAAATGCTCAAAAAATCGTATGATCCCTTGGATCAGCCATTTGAATCATTTTGTAAAGCACACACTTGTTGAATATATCTCTACTTCCTGCAAACCATTGCCAGGGCCTTAACATGAATTAATTTAGCCTGTTGTTTAGTCGATGTATTAAGGGATTATAGTGGAACTTATTAAGTATATTGAATCATCTTGGTGTTCTCATGTATGGTCAACCCTTTTGGATTATCCGGGATATGCTATGACCGGCACGATTTTTCCCCTATCATTGAACAATTGAGTAAAATTTTGGTACCTCCAACTGACTAAAAATCGGTGATTGGTCCATTTTCAGAAGAGTTTTGAATGGTGTTGATGACTTGAGGCTGCATCATTACTCACAACCTGCGATATTATTAAACAGCACGGGCAAATGTCTCTAGATATGTACATTATAATAGCTATCAAATGTCTATGTATTAGTATCATATGATCGACTGGCCTCGTTATCATGCAAAGAGGTTTATCCACAATCGCCGATCAGTTGAACCGTCTGATACGGTCATGAGTTGTCTGTTCAAGGGTTGAACTATGATCAACTTTACAACAATATGTTTTCTCTTTCGCACCTACTAACCCAATTGTCTGATGAACTCAAGGTAGCCTTCTCTTTCACACCTACAACTCGAGTTGATTCGTGGACAGAAGGTGATGAAGTGCCTTGCAGGGGCTTCTACCCAGCCTGCCCCTTGCCATGCATGCATAGTGATCCTCGCAGAGATGGAGATTAACCTTCTACCCAGCCTACCCCATTGCCATGCAGGCATGATGACCCATCATCATGCATTATGACGCGTCATAACGCATGATGATGGGTCATTGATGCCTGCGTGGTGCGAAAGAGAAAACATATTGGTGTAAAGTTGATCATAGTTCAACCCTTGAACAGACAACTCATGACCGTATCAGACGGTTCAACTGATCGGCGATTGTGGATAAACCTCTTTGCATGATAACGAGACCAGTCGATCATATGATACTAATCCATAGACATTTGATAGCTATTATAATGTACATATCTTGAGACATTTGCCCGTGCTGTTTAATAATATCGCAGGTTGTGAGTAATGATGCAGCCTCAAGTCATCAACACCATTCAAAACTCTTCTGAAAATGGACCAATCACCGATTTTTAGTCAGTTGGAGGTACCAAAATTTTACTCAATTGTTCAAGGATAGGGGAAAAATCGTGCCGGTCATAGCATATCCCGGATAATCCAAAAGGGTTGACCATACATGAGAACACCAAGATGATTCAATATACTTAATAAGTTCCACTATAAGCCCTTAATACATCGACTAAACAACAGGCTAAATTAATTCATGTTAAGGCCCTGGCAATGGTTTGCAGGAAGTAGAGATATATTCAACAAGTGTGTGCTTTACAAAATGATTCAAATGGCTGATCCAAGGGATCATACGATTTTTTGAGCATTTTGGATGAGTTCATAAGTGTAGCAGCATAATTTCAATGCAATGGAACATTATAGTGGGCAATAAGGGTCCCATAGGCCGCAAATCCTATGAAGACATGAAAACCTAGAGAACTGAAATTGAATTGCTGTAGAAAGAGGATCCTATAGATTAGATAGACAGGGGTCAAGAGAAAAACTGATGCACATGAAAAAAGAAGTGTGTATTGACCCAATCTTATGAAGAATATATCAGCATGAAATACGATCAATTAATTCTCGAGCAACTAACAATGGCTTCCTCCTACTCAAGATTTGTTTAGCAGAACAGCATCCTGGACGTGAATATTCTTGTCTGACCCATGTATTCCTACAAATAACTTGGGGGATGATGACGATGCAGTTTTGGTAATCAGTAGGCTTAAAGTAAATTGTGATGAGCATATAACATTTAAAGTAAGGTGTGAAAAATGTTGACTGTAACTGTATGGAATGCAATCGAATTTTCTTATAAATAGATACTTCCCAAGTAGCAGATAAATTTAGCGAATGAAAGATATCACGATGGGTCAAATGTTCAACTTATCAACAAAAGACAGCTACATAGACAGCTCAAGAGATAGCATATCAGCTAAACAGACAGGGCATCAGCTAGATAGACAGCTACATAGATCACTTACCAGCAAAATAGACGGGTTTATCAGCTAAACGGTTAGTTCAGCAGACAGCATAATAACTAAACAGACAGGGCATCCGCTAAATAGACAAACGCATAGACAGCATTATACATAAAATAGACAGCTCATCAGCAAAAGCGATAGCTACACAGACAGGTCAATAGATATCATAGCAGCTAAACAGACAGGGAATCGGCTTCAAAGACAGCTACATAGACAGCATTATACATAAGAAAGACAGCTCATCAGCAAAAGTGACAGCTAAACAGACCACTAGGAACTGAGTAGGAACAAATATTCGAATGATTTCCTAGTGGACAAGGTATTGAATACAAAAGGTGTCAAAATCTTTGTTAAATCGTTATAATTTTCAAAAGACCATAATTCATGTATTAACAAAATTGATTTGTTGTAACCAACATAGTATAATAAATGACTTACTTGATAACATATTTAGTGTTTTCTTATGAACTAAAACTATGAATTTATCATATGATTGCCCCAAGCTAAAGTATTATAAGAGTTTGGAATCTGGAAACGCTTATCATCATCTCCTGAAAGACTTATTTTATTAACTAACCTAGTATAAATAAGGTGCTTATCACATCTAAATGTATACATCCTACTAAATAATTTTAATTTCGTATCCTCTACACATTTTATAAAATCTGATGGCTCAATTTCATTATTTACAACCGATTTTTTGATGCCTTTAATTTTTTTTTTTTTGCATGACTTATCTGTTATAATGCAATATGACTTTGCTTTTGTTCCAATAAACTCTGCTATGGGATTTATGGGGCTTTCATCTTTAAATTTACCCAATACTTTTTGGTTAACTTGAGGAATATTATATACATTGTTTTTAAGGTAATTGCTAGTATCAAATAAATTTATATTATTTTTAATATCATCATAAATGTCCTCAGTTTTTACATTATAGATAAAAGAGTCTGTATCCATATATAAAAGTTGAGCCTGACTATTGTACTTATTTTTGATAAAACTATAATGAAAATCATACATCAACGTTTTTGACACATCAAGAATTGCCATGCCGATATAAATTGGCTTATCATATTTAATATTGATTCGATCCATTTGAATGAGAACTAAATCTTCGTTAATTACTATACAACTATGAAAATTAGTCGACTAATGTAGTAATGAGCTCCTTTCTTTTTTCCGACATTATCCCAATGGGTTGAGACCTTAACACTTACATAATTATCTACATTTTCCATGGTTTTTCCAAATACACTATTATTCATTAAGTTGTAGAAATCTTTTTCAAAATCATTTGTGGCCTTAGTACGCATTTCAGTATTTAAGTCTATATATTTTTTCAACCATGGTGATTGACTGAACTCTATTGCGCGATATATTTTAACTAATTTCAGTCCTGCACGTAAACACTGTTTTAAATTTCTATAGTGGATAATGTAATTACGTTTATTTGATGCGGTTGCGATCAGTTTCTTACATTTAGAGGTTTCAAGAGGTGGGATCTGACTTTCGGGGCAAAATGGAAGATCATTGTGTAGCTCATGGAGGTCTTCTGGATAGTCTAAATCAACGGATAAAATTAACCCCTTAGAAGCAGTGTCCTCAACATTCAGAACATCTAAACATTGGATTTCCTCATTGCTTAGCCAGCGAAAACCATTGATGGGTAAATATTGACTCATTGCCCAACCGTATAGGTTATTTGCATCAATATACAGAATATAGTTACTCTCAAGATCAGGGTTGTATGAAGTTATATATTTATTGTTTGCCTTTGAATATCTTTGAGTACATTGACAGAGTCCTCCTCTAATTCCCTGCTTCACGAAATTGTACATATCAATATCTGTTAGCAATTCGAGCTCAACTTTAGTGCTTTTGAGCATGCTGTCCCAGCTGAGTGAAGGGGCCGTAAAATAATGAGCTGGATCTAGTCCATAGATATGCTGGCATACATTTCTAAATTCTTCAAATATATCGGTTAATAGGAGCACATCTGTTATTAAGTAAACATCAGAGTACTGGCCCAGTGTTTGACAATTGAATTTTTCCCATACATTTTGAGCATGCTTATACTCTTCATCACTGATCCCGCTATTTTGTAGTGTACTGTAAAAGAATGATTTGGCAGGCAAGTATGTTTCATCAAGTTTGGTGAAGGAATCTATATACTCGTATGGGAAAACCCCCTTTCTTACCGCGAGGTTGAACAAACTATCGTCAGAATGATACCTTTTAGTCTCGAGAAATTTATCGGAACTTAAGTTCTTAGCTAGCTTATCTAAACTACAGCCCATAAAACGATAAGAATCAATAAATCTTAATGTTATTGTTTCGTCATCAACCCTCATATGTTTGGAAAATCCAATATATTTTTCCTTATTTTTAGGAATAACTTCAATATTATCAGAATCTCCTCCGAAATTCTGAAATATGAAATGAGCATCATATCCACTAAGATTATGAAAGACTATAGGTATAAAATAGGGAACTCTATATAGAATATTACATTTGTTACAAGCTGCACCTCTAAAGACTCCTGTCAAATGACAATGATCTCTTACTTTCGGGGTTTCTGAGTCAAACTTTTCATCACAAATATGACAAGATACTGCGTTTAAAAACTTCTCTTCTTCCTCATCGGACAATTGCATGGGCTTGTTCACCTTTAAGATCCTAAATATACGTTTTACATCTTCTTGCAACCTACTTAGGAAAACCTTGGGGCAATCGCTGCCTCTGAAAATTTCTAATTTATTTAAGGATGGATCATAGCTGCACTTTATATAATATGCAACGCTATATGGTACATGAATGTGAGTAGTTTCTGTAAATGAACTCCGAGGGTCTGGAGAACATGACTCTATTGGTTGCAGTAATGCTTCAAAGTCAGCATAGACTATAAATGGAACTTTAAGCTGCTTTCCTACATTTTTAAACTTTAAATATTTCTCCTTTTCTGACGGTAAAATTGTATGGATCTTATTACAATCATGTTTGATATGCTCATTGTATCGCTCAACGCTGGTAAATTTAACAAGGCACCCATCACAGAGGTAAGATGCATGGGCATTTTCAGTCATTCCACTGTTCACAAGGCGACTTAAATTTTTTATCCAGCAATAATGTCCTGTGGTTCCTCTTTCATTTTCCATATAAAGTAGATTTATATGTTTTTTCGAGTATTGTCTGTTTTTAGAAAAATAGAATGGGCCCTCAATAGATCCCTTTTTCCAGCCATAGACATTTACGCTCAAATTATTTTTTTCCTCTAAAATGGGAATCTCATTGAAAGTAATAGGGAACGTAATGTCTTCCAAGTTCAAAACAGTTGAGTAATGGGGATAAGAGTTAACGCGGTAACAATGTTGTTCAACGGGATGAAGAGCAGAAACGATAGCCCAAGCGAAACATGCATCATCGGAATTTTTTACATTCACGCATGCTTTTTTCGATAGCACCTCTTTTGGTAGAGGTAGATAAGATCCTCCATGAAAGGGTGTATACTTATTTATGTTAACCTGTAAATAAAGGGCCTGTTGGAATGCCCAGCCACTATCCCTCTCTTGAAATTCCTCACTTTTTTTCAAGATGACAGCACAAAAATCTTTGTAAACATATTCAAGGTCGCAACCCCTGGTAATGATTACATTCCTCGTATTGAATGATTTTAAATCACTTATATCATTCTGACTACCTAAATAAAATTTTATAAAAACGGCAAAAAGTTCTAAATTGACTTTTATAGCCGTGAGCTCTTGAAGTTGAGCACTAATAAGGTCTTTGAAACAATGGCTCTCATTTTTTAAAAACTCTTTAATACTTAAATTCTTATTTTCATTAATGATTTGGTACGTTGCTATTCGAGTAGCAAATGCTTGTGAAATTTTCTTCACTTTTCCCTGATCATCACTATTGATTTGGGATGCATTTTTTTATGCTCATTACTCCTCAAATGGCTCTTGAAAAATTGTTGACTAACTTCAACATCGCAAAAGTGCCAGTGTTGTTTATTAGGAGTTTTATTATACTTTCTTTTCAAGGGTTTATGTATGGATACAAACATCTTACTCTTCATACTTTATTAACTTAATCAAATAAAACAGTGAAACTATATAATACAAAGAATTCTTAACTAACTCCCGACGTCTTCCTGAATATAATTTACGTTGATTATCTAAAAAGCTGCAAACTGGAGATTTTTTGTTCCAAATGTAATTTGGTTCCTGCGTAGAAGTGTGCTGAATCTGACTTTTTGCTACTTTGAAGCTGACAAAAGGAGGTTGGTTGTCCTAAATCAATGGAAATCTTCAAACTGGAGATTTGTTGTCCAAACACTTTATTGCTCCTGCATAGAAGCGTGTTGAAGCGGGATTTTTGTTTCTACAAAGCTGACAAAAATGTATGAACCATTCGCTTCTTCCGAAGATGGTGGCGAAGTATAAGGAGCCTTATAAAAATTTTGAATATTCTTTTTTACGTTGAATTCCCTACGTAAGCAGATAGTCCGCAGATAGAGTGGCGAGGACCAAAAATTATTCGCGTCCACTACGCCGTGATTGCTATATTCTTTCCCAAGAATCGCTGTTTTAAATAAAATTTCCTACGTAAGCAGATAGTCCACAGATAGAGTGGCGAGGACCGAAAATTATTCGTGTCCACTACGCCGTGATTGCTATATTCTTTTCCAAGAATCGCTGTTTTAAATAAAATTTTTCTAACCAAGCGGATAGTCCGCAGATAGAGTGGCGAGGACCGAAAATTATTCGTGTCCACTACGCCGTGATTGCTATATTCTTTCCCAAGAACCGCTGTTTTAAATAAAATGTCCTTATCAAGCGGATAGTCCGCAGATAGAGTGGCGAGGACCGAAAATTATTCGTGTCCACTACGCCGTGATTGCTATATTCTTTCCCAAGAATCGCTGTTTTAAATAAAATTTTCTAACCAAGCGGATAGTCCGCAGATAGAGTGGTGAGGACCGAAAATTATTCGTGTCCACTACGCCGTGATTGCTAAAGTTGCAAAAATAACTTCGCAAACTTAATTCCGATCTAAACTCATGCGTTATTCTGTCGCAGAGACGAGCTAGATTAGTATTGATTTCAATAATCCTTCAGCTTCCCTTTTATACCCTTCCAAAGCCATAAATTATAAATTAATAGCATGCTTCTGTCACGATTTAATGGCAACCTAGAATTTCTAATCCCGTCCTTAAACCTCACTGCAGACGAAACATCATAAATTCTCACCAAAAACATCATCATACACTCTGTATCTGATCTATACGCCTAAAACATCAACGGCTACAAAAAACCAAAGTGCTCCATAAATTATCATCCATAATGTTCTTATTTCTTAACACATTCCATACATACATTGTTTCTAACATTCAAAATTCTCATACTCAAATTTCGACACATATCAAGTAACATGCATACACTACCCAATGTTCCCATCATAGGGATTACCACAAGCGGCACCTCATTAATCATGCGCCCATAATCACCATACATTTATCTCACTTAACTAGCTTCTATTTTCATCAATACGATCACTAGAAGCCATGTCCAATTATCACCTAATAAAATTTAACCACAAGTACTAATTGCCTTTCCCTAACATGGAAAAGATTAACTCACTCCATATCACGTGTGAAAAAACATCTTCAAGAATATGTCACATATGGACGCATGCGAGTGCATGCGATAAGAAAAAACGATGCGGGAGGTACTTGAGATTGTAAAGGATCGTCTGTAGAATATAGACAGCCATGTAAATGATTTATGGGTTCATGTATCTTGACCTTTTTACCACATGGACTTGGGAAATTGATAAAAAAATATCATGGGAATATTTATGAATTGATATCCGCATTCTCTTTGTAATGAGCAAAATTAAAATAATTAAATGAATGGATGAATAAAATTTATATGTAAGCTCTAAAGATTATTACTACTAAGACAAGACTAGAAGCAATGAATACATAGGAAAGCCTTCCAGATGAATAAAAAACATCGATAGTATAATTATCTATCGCTAAAAGTGTCTAAGGCTTAAACATTTATATTGACCCTATATAAACACGCTGAGAAATCTAGGTCTTTAATCTACACACATTTATTGAAATACTTAGGACTATCCTGGACATGAATCAATTTTTTACTTTGTATGGGAGACTAGGAACCAACCACACCATATCGTGAAATGGATCTATACTTATCTAAGCCCCACTCGTACTCATCCCAGGCACTCACCTATACCAAACTGATACACATACCCATATACCTAAGATCCACACCCTTGCCGCAACCATCCATGACATCCACACCTATTCCGGACTCATACCTTCTTATCTCACGCACCTACCTATTCCACCCTAATACAAGCACCCATACACCCGAGACACACATCCTCGACAACATTTGAAATTTGTATGAAAAAAGTGGCCTAGAACCGGCATTCTACCCCTACTCACAAATAGCACCCATTAGATGACTATTACTATTTTTTATTTTCACCATTACTTTCGTTATGTTTAATATTTTAAATTATTATTGTATAGTAGTAGTATACCCTAGTATACCCCGACAGTCAAATTTAAATAAAACTTCAGAATTAAAAAAATCAATAAATTGAAGATGATAACAAATTTATTCTCTGTATTCGACCCCTAATCAAGTATTTTTAATTTATCATTAAATTGAATAAGTACTTTTATTGGTATCTTAATAATCCCGTCAGCATATTGATTAATACCCTCTCTTTATAATATTATCTGAAATAATATTTTACTTACTCTCCACAAAAATTTAAAACTTTATTAAAGGACACCATATAACGGAAGAACTTTTATTTTTATCTCACTATTCTCAATAATCTTATTTAATAATTTTTTAGCGCTATTCCCCTATATTTTTACAAGAACAAGTCATCTCGCTCTCACTTTAACACTAGCTTTACCGTTATGATTACCATTTATACTATTCGGGTGAATCAATAATATACAACATATATTTGCTCATTTAGTTCCGCAAGGAACTCCGGCAGTATCAATACCGTTTATAGTATTTATTGAAACTATCAGAAGTGTAATTCATCCTGGAACTTTAGCCGTGCGATGAACAACAAATATAATTGCAGGTCATTTACAAATGACTTTATTGGGAAATACCGGCCCTTCATTATCGTTAATATTAGTAACTTTATTATTAATTGGTCAAATCGCCCTACTTATTTTAGAATCTGCAGTAGCAATTATTCCATCTTATGTATTTGCAGTTTTAAGAACATTATATTCTAGAGAAGTTTAATGTCAACACACGCAAACCACCCTTTCCATTTAGTCGATTACAGACTGTAGCGACCCCGGAAGTCACCGCAGTTGCAGACATTAAGAATTAGCAGAGAGGTGTGTAGCCCGGAGTGGCATACTGAGGCCGGCTAGCGCTCAGTCGTGTCGTGGGTCTTCCGGGGCACCCTCTGCTCGTGCTGAGCCACCTTACATAAAATAACTAGCACAAAGGGAAAAGGATGGGAAAGGGGGGGTCACATTGAGAAATGAAAAATAATTGTTCTCTTAGAACATTGTGGCCGTTTTTATTTCAAGTTATAATCTAAATCCAAGGTATACAAAAGAAAATCAGTTAAAACAAAACTACTAAAAACCCCTTTCGAAATTTGAAACAATATACAAAAATTAGAATCTACCAACATAAAATAATTCAAGATTATAGAGAATATGATAGTCAAACTATTGGATAATGTATTAAAAAAAGGAAGAAAAACTAAAACTGTTCTCACTTCTTTCCCCGTAGAACTCCGAGCGCCCGGTGCAATACAGCAAAAGAAGCGTGGAGTCGCTGAAAATTAAATTGTAATTTAGAATCACTAAACCAGAAAAAAAAGAACAACGTAACGGCCACTTTTATCCGCACTAAGTGATTCCTCCAATCTGTCTAATACCGGGCAATTTTCCTTTCGCTTTTAATTTCTAGTTAGTAATGTTTTTATAAATGCATTTGTTTCACTTCTGATTTTTTTGTTTATCTTTGTTTTTTCACTAAATTTCAACCCAAACTTTTGACAACAATTTTCGTTTTCCCGTAATCCAAATTAGCAAAATCTTTATTTTTCTCGCACAATTTTCGTTTTCTGCACTTCAAATTAATAAAATTTTTCTTTTCTTCACACTACACAAAGTCAAACCCATTCTCTTCCCAAAATGCAATATCCCCTCACTTTTCCAATCCTTCCACTCTTCGTCACTAAAACTTCAAAAAATTTATTCATCTCCCGATCACATTCTACCCCCAAAAACTTCCTTTTTCCCAATTTTAAAGCCCCCAAAAATCACTATTATTCCGCACAGAAAAACTCCTTTATCTTTACCAGCCAAGTACTAACGTCACCAAAAACCGAAAAAAAACTCCCTCCTCTTTGCCAAATCAAATACTCCCAATCCTCACGACTGAATTCCACATTTCACCTTCATCCAATCCGATCCCGCAATCCTCTTCATTTTCAAGTTATTGCTACCGCATCTGGGTAACGTAATCGAAGCTCATCATACTTCGATTCCGCTACCCACGCATTGTTTGTTCCATTTCGACAAACTCAATAGTATCCATTGTTTTACATATGGCAATTTGCACAATCCAAGAAGCGCTTGGTTGAATTCAAAGTGTCACATATACACATTTCGGAAGCTATTGGTTTTGCCGATACCCCAAAAAGAGTGCTTCCGTGCGCCCGGGGAACTTGAACTCAGAGTTCCAGCAGACCCCCGGTCGAGAACTCGCGACGTAACCAATGGAGCTATGCCTTATCGATCTCCCATTCATCAGATTAGCAACTTCAGCGATGTATCTGGGCATGAGATTTTGCCAAAAGGCATCCTTCAGGTCCAAGCTGGTAATGAGCCTGGTACTCTGCAACCGTGCCAAAAGACCTTCAATCAGTGGCAATGGATAAGCGTCCTTAACAGTCACCTCGTTGAGGCGTCTAGCATCAAGACATAAACGCAATTTGCCGGGTTTTCTGAGAAGGGTCACAGAGGAACTTCACGAACTCTGACTTTCCTCTATTACCCCCAAAGACAACATACGATCGAGTTCGTCATACAACAGTTTCTGTATAACGGGCAAGACAGCATAATGCCGCTGCTTAATGGATTGAGCAGAACCAGTGTCGATGTGATGAGACACGAGACTGGTCCTACCCAAGCCTTTCTCATTAAACGACAGAAACTGTTGTTTGATGAAGTCCAGACGTTGCTGATCTTTTGGAGACAAAAGATGAAATTCAGGGCTCTGAGGCTCCGAGGCTGCTTCGATAGCATTGACCTGGATTGGTGCTATTTAGAAGAGATCCCAGAAGTCAATTCCAAGATAAACTGCGTGTGTCAAGGAAGGAACAACCAGGAATCTCATCAATTTAGTGGTGTTGTTAAATCGCACCAATGTGGTGACGTATCCCAGGACTGGATCCTTGTGCCCTGATGCAGTCTGAACATGAGCATGCATAGTATGCATATGCAAACCCAAGTCCGACAGCAGGTCCAAGGCTCCGGCTTCGAGGATACTAACACTGACTCCGCTGTCAAGCAAGCCCATCAATTTGCGACACTTGATGGAAATCTCTGCGTAGGGCCTATTGTCGCCAGGAGTTGCAACAATTGACTCCACGCAGGCACGCTTCGCCAGTGGCTGATGTTTCTGATTCCGCTTTTAATCTGCCAGCACCACAGAAAGTTCCATCTCTTCACGTCGTGGCGCCGCCGAAGCAAATATTTATATCTCGTCTGGCTTATGAGACATCGACAAATAACATTTGTGATTATGTCTCAACGAAATTTGGACCTTCAGTAAAGATAATCAGCTGCCACAAACTGACAAAAGACAACATTGAGGGAAGAGTTATAGCGCCCTTTAAGCTAACTGTGCCATCAAACTGCAGCAAAGTTTTTCAACCAGAATACTGGCCTCCTGGAACACTAATTAAACCGTTTGAGGTAACCAAAAGAAGAAATTTTTGTCGTGTGGTAAGCTCTCTTCCGAAACTTTAACAACTGGTCACCCTGCAACTTCTTCAAATATTAATTTAAATTTTGATATTCAAAACACTTATCGTAGCTTCAATCTTTATTATCAAAATGTACGTGGCATGTGAACCAAGCTGGAAGCTATTAAAATTGCCTCTTCTGTTTCCGGCGATGATTCCATTTATTTTACAGAAACCTGGGTAACTCCTGATATCGCCAGCAGTGAAATTTTTCCACTATATGATGTCTACCGAACTGATGGAGATCGTTTGATTTCAGGTAAATCTGACTGTGGTGGTGTACTTATTGCTACTCATAAAGCCTTAGACAGCAAACTCTGCTCTGACTTTTCACCGTCTCTTCCAGTGGAATGCATCACTGTCTAATCAATGTCTCTCAAGCCGTGAGTTTAGTATTGCTTTGCGTGTATATCCCTTGCAATGCTCCCTTTCTCTGAATTATCTTCGTATTTCTGTAGCATCAACCCTTTATACAATATTTTAATCTGTGGTGACTTTAACATGCCTTGCCTAAGGTGGGACTCAAGGTCTCATACCCTCTCATCCTTCAATGATCTCTCGATCCTGTTTTCTTCTTTTTTTTTCGCTTTGCTACCTATCGCAATTAAATATGATCCCAAAAGCAAACAATCAACTTCTCGATTTCATCCTTACTACCAATCCTGCCTCTATCTCCTCGATCATAAATTCCCCCTCCGAATATGTAAAACCTGATCCCCACCATCCTCCGCTTGAAGTTCGTTTATCTTTTCTTGCGCCTCAGTCCAAACGCACTCCTTTCTCCCCAAGATTTAATTTCCGCAAAGCCAACTATGCTGCCATTCAGCTTGAGCTGGATAATATTGACTGGAGTTCAATGCTACAGAAGCTAGATGTCAATTCAGCGCTATCAACTTTCTATGAGAATCTCAGTAGCAGAATTGCAAACCATGTACCTATCTGCCGATCCCCCGGGAAAAGGAGCCCCAGCTGGTTTTCCGCTGAAGTCTCAGACGCGCTCTCTAATTGAAGAACCAGGCGCGCAAAAAACTTCATTATTCCACCTCTACCACTGACCTCACCAACTACCGACTGCTTCGTAAAGAAGCCAAAAAAGTGGTTAAGAACGCAATGCGATCTTATTATTATATGATTGAAACATCATTGCAATCTAATAGTCCTAAGCCCTTTTGGACATGCATACATTCTTTGAAAACAACATCCCATATTCCTAATATCTTCTCATGGCGTAATTGCCAAGCTTCTGATGGGCAAGCTATCTGTGACCTTTTCGCTCAATTTTTTTCCTCCACATTTAAGGTTTCGAACCCCACTATGTACTCATCGTGTCCTTCTCCTTCCCATGTTATGAATCCTATCGTGACCTCTCCATCAGAAATTGAAAACGTATCGCTTACCTTTGACATTAATGGTAGTCCGGGTCCTGATGGAATACCAAATCTGTTCGTTAAGTCATTATCTTCTTCATTATCTACCCCACTATCAATTATTTTCAATATTAGCCTTTCTTCCTCCTGCTTCCCTGATGTCTGGAAGCATGCTAACATCTTTCCGATCCATAAGTCCGGAGATCGAAGTGAAATCTCTAACTATCGTCCGATTTCTTTGCTGTCTTGTTTTGGCAAGCTCCTTGAGAGAATTGTGCATAACAGAATGTACGATGATATCAGTATCCTGTTTGCAAATGAACAACATGGCTTCATTAAAGGTCGTTCGAGAGTAACTAATTTGTTAGAACTTACGAATACCATCTCTCTTGCTTTCGACAAGAGTCAACAAGTCGATGTTATATACACCGATTTTGCTAAAGCCTTTGACAGTGTTGATCATGGCCTTTTGGCTAACAAACTCCGATCTTTCCGCGTTTCCGACTCTGTCCTCTTTTGGATCTTATCCTTCTTATCCCATCGCTCCTGCACCGTAACATGGAATAATTTTTTTTCGTTGGGCTCATTTAGCCCAAAATCTGGTGTTCCTCAAGGATCAATTTCAGACCCTTTGCTATTCAACATTTTCATCAATGATCTTCCCAAATGCTTGCCCTCTAATTGTCTTCTTTACGCTGGTGATTTAAAAATTTATCGCCCCATTAACTCCAGCAAAGACTGCTTATACCTCCAAAATGATTTTGATAATCTCCAAAATTGGTGTCAAGGTTATTTACTTCCTCTTAACATTTCTAAATGTTGTCACATGAGATTCACCAACAAAATTCATCCAGTTTTATATGAATACCAGATTAATGTATCGGTGCTCGCACCTGTGGACAAATTTAAAGATTTGGGAGTAGTATTTGACCCAGGTTTGAAATTTAACATCCATGTTTCATCCATAACCACAAGAGCTTCACGTGTCGCTGGTTTTATTTTACGATCCTCTTGCAAGTCTTTTAGTATTTCAACCGGCGTCCATCTATTTTTACTTCTAGCCCGGTCAATCCTTGAGTATGCCTCCCAGGTATAGTCTCCTCACTATACCAATCTATTGGATGCTGTTGAAACTGTACAGCGTAAATTCACACGATCTCTATTCTACAAATATAACCTCACTTACAGCTCCTACGTTGAGCGCTTACAGATCCTAAACATTCCATCACTCAAAAATAGGAGAGAATATTTATCTTGACCTGTGCTGCTTACTTAAATTATATCACGGTATTCTTTCATCCAACCTTCATGAAAAGCTTTATATACATTCCACCTCAAGAACGCGTTCAACTGACATATTCTTTGTGCCCTTTGCTCGTACCGATATTTAGTTTTATTCATTTTTTGTACGCATATCATGTCGTTACAATGAGCTCCAGCTGGGCCCTCTGCCACATTCCTTAAACGCTTTTAAAAGCATATTACATAATATTCTGCTTAGCTGCCAATAGTTTATCCGTATTTTATATTCTTGTTATTTTTTTCTTAATATAACTTTGTTTATTCGCATGTATTGTATTATATTTCATTAACTACTTTGTAATTGGGTTCACGGATCTGTAAAGTACTGTAAATAAATAAATAAATAAATAAATAAATAAAGAGACTCCTGGCGAAGAAATATCTCCACGATCTCCGAAAGCGATCCCGAAAAGGTCGTGCTTTAAAACTAGCGGGTGATTCACGACCATCGCCCACCTTGTCATTATTTCAGATGTAGTTGGGATCCACCTTAGAGGTGCTCAGGCCGTCAGAGAAAGCAAGTTCACGAACATCTATAGACGGCGTCTCCACTAGGGGTCTGAATTGGTGGCGCCGGTCTCGTAGGTTATTGGGGCGACAGGCGTCGGAGGGTGTGGTTGGTTCCCCTGATTTGGCACACCCCGTCTGATGTTTCCCAACATTCGGCAATGAGGCCAGTTGGGACGAAGGACGTTTTGAGCTCCGCATCCAAAACAGAATTTGCGCTGGAATACTTGAGGGCAATACCGATATGTATGTCCAAGGTCTAGATAATTCCAGCAGACGTTAAATTCGTATCCGGGCCTCGTAGGGGCTAAAGAACGAGCTTGAGCAGTGCCTGGGGGCACTTTTACGTTTGTCTTGCTCGACCAGGTAACCTTTGGGGTCAACGGAGGGCCTACTGCTGCTAATTCGGACTGCGCTGGAATCGAAATTGAGTCATACAGGTCAGCGTTATGGAAGGGTGACGCTGTTTGATTACTGCCAGTAGAATGGAAAATTTTTGAGATACCGTGTGTATTTGCTACCCATGCACTCCTTGCGGATAATTGCGAGTCCACCGCAGATGATTCGGGATATTGTCTACGGGGTGTGAACTCAGCCTGTTCAGTATACTGCCGAGTTTGTCGTATATCAGGGGAATACGGTTGCGCTGGCCTTGACATTCCCGTCATATTTTCCGAAGGCCAATTATCCTCCTCCCACGAGACTTCTTGAAGTTTATGGGTCCCACGCATTGTGCTTCGTGGCTCTGGGATTTCATCTGGGTACCAGACAGCCTCTACGGCTCGACATCACCAGGAAAGCTCCCTTACCGAGGAGAAATCAATGCCCGCCAAGTGATCCCGCAGACGCTGGTTCATGTTCAGACTGAGTATGGGCTGAAGGTCACAGTCGGAGAGGCAATTTTTCAGACGTACCGCCTTGGCCATGATATCGTCGAAAAAGGTTTGGAAAGACTCTCCAGGCTTTTGTTTTCGGGCATCTATTTCGCGACGAATATCCCTGTCCATGTAGCGGCCAGTGAACCGTTCTTTAAATGTGTCCACCAAAGAGGACCATAGCATTATGGAGCAGCTTTGATCGAAGGTCCAATACCAATCCTCGGTGGGTCCCTTGAGGAGACGATGGAAATCCATGGCCAAAGTTTCGGAGGATATCCCGTAACGATGGACTAGAGTCTCCACTCGGAACAGAAACCACTCGGCATCCAACCCTCGTGAGGTACCGTCAAAACTCACCGTCCATTTGTTCACCGGCAAGTATCTTGAAGGCTGTCTCTGAGGCTCGGCTGATGGTCTATGGGTACTCGATAACCTGCGTTGATGTTCTATAAACTGCGTTAGTAGCTGGGTGCAATTCTAATGGCGTAGGAGGTGCGAGATTGTCCCCTAAATCTGTAAGATGTCCTGCAGGATGCGGTTGTGACAGAGTCAAGCGATCTAGACCTCGCGTAAGACGCGCCAACCTAGAATCATCTGAGCGTCTTACTGTGTTCGGCATTATGACACGTGATTGGCCGGTGACTAGTGTATATATATATATTTATTTATTTTTATTTTTTTAAATGAATCGCTAAAAGCAATAAAATATCAAATGCAAGTTATTGTATCGAATACGGCGTACAGCAAATCTCGTACAATTAAGTCAGCAAACGCAATAACCAGCGTGTAGTTAAAATAAAAAAAACATCAATGCAATAATTATCAGCAAAAGATGAATACAATAGATATTTTTCATTTCTCAAAAATGATTCTCCCCATTAATGGAAAGGGAAAAGAAAAGGTAATTAAAATGGGATGAAGGTTGAAATTTAACAAGGCACAAAACGGACAACCTGTAACAGTGCCTGGCATAGCCATGGAATTCGAAGGCGTACTCTGCTCTGATGGTAACCACCAAGGGCTGACTACGATACCATTATGAAACACTTCGGACTTCATAATGGCTCGGACATGAGCCGCACAAATCCCAAAGCTTCCATCAGAAAGATAATGCAAGGGCCAGAAGCGTTGGCTAATTCAAAGGGTTGAATCTAAGTCCAACTATCCCGTGCAGGGAGATATAGCCAACGACTTAAAATTCGGTGAACCAACCAAAACCCACACTGTCACAGCATACTGCTATCAAAGCCGGTGAGAACTATAACACATAAATTCAGTACGGTGAGCGCCACTGCAACTGCGGCAAACCCCGTGATCAAAATCTGTAAATAAACTATCCAAAATCCAAACAAAAAATTTTCGAACTATTACTAAAACAATCATCAAAAATTTCTAACAAAAACAAAAAAAAATAATTTCCCTGAAATGCTCAGACCACTATTCAAGTCAGGCACTCCAGGTACTCAGCCCAACAAATCTAACATTGAAAAATTTGAACTATAATTAAAAACTAATAAAAATCAACTAAAACCATTAGAAAACCAACAAAGCTAAGTTTGGGCGCCATATGTAGCAACCACGGAAATCACCGCAGTTGCAGACATTAAGAATTAGCGGAGAGGTGTGTAGCCAGGGGTGGCATACTGAGGCCGGCTAGCGCTCAGTCGTGTCGTGGGTCTTCCGGGACACCCTCTGCTCGTGCTGAGCCACCTTACATAAAATAACTAGCACAAAGGGAAAAGGATGGGAAAGGCGGGGTCACATTGAGAAATGAAAAATAATTGTTCTCTTAGAACATTGTGGCCGTTTTTATTTCAAGTTATAATCTAAATCCAAGGTATACAAAAGAAAATCAGTTAAAACAAAACTACTAAAAACCCCTTTCGAAATTTGAAACAATATACAAAAATTAGAATCTACCAACATAAAATAATTCAAGATTATAGAGAATATGATAGTCAAACTATTGGATAATTTATTAAAAAAAGGAAAAAAAAACTAAAATTGTACTCACTTCTTTCCCTGTTGAACTCCGAGCGCCCGGTGCAATACAGCAAAAGAAGCGTGGGGCCGCTGAAAATTAAATTGTTATTTAGAATCACTAAACCAGGAAATAAAAGAAAAACGTAACGGTCACTTTTATCCGCACTAATTGATTCCTCCAATCTGTCCAATATCGGCAAATTGTCCTTTCACTTTTAATTTATAATTAGTAATATTTTCTTAAATTCATTTGTTTCACTTCTGATTTTTTTGTTTATCTTTATTTTTCACTAAATTTCAACCCAAACTTTTGACAACAATTTTCGTCTTTCCGCAATCCAAATTAGCAAAATCATTATTTTTCTCGCACAAGATTCGTTTTCCGCACTTCAAATTAATAAAATTTTACACAAAGTCAAATCCCCTCTCTTCCCAAAATGCAATATTCCCCTCACTTTTTCAATCCTTCCACTCTTCGTCACTAAAACATCAAAAAATTTATTCAACTCCCGATCACATTCTACCCCCAAAAACTTCCTTTTTCCCAATTTTAAAGCCCCCAAAAATCACTATTATCCCGCACAGAAAAACTCCTTTATCTTTACCAGCCAAGTACTAACTTCACCAAAAACCGAAAAAAACTCCCTCCTCTTTGCCAGTGTGGGAAACAGTGAATAGAATTTGTTAGTATGAAGGAAGGAATTAGGTTTTGTTAGGAAGAATGAATAGAATGAAATTTTGTTAGTGGGAATTAATGTAGGGAGTGTTGTTAGTGGGAAGATTAAACTTCTTATTATATTACTAGGGTGTTGTAACTGGAAATCAGGGAAAAGGGTAGGATTGTGATGATGTGGAAATAAAAATTAAAGGGAAATAGGAAAAATGTTAATAAAAATAAATAAATACACAGAGGAAAAGGTAGGAGTGCCCAAAGGAAGGTGAAAATCTTACGGCGGCAATTTGAAGTTACGAATGGGAGGAAGTTGCTACGCCGGAATTCGTAACAGCACTTAACTGTGAAAAAATTATGCGCTTGTGTCGTTCACCCCGTAGCAACAACAGTAATAATGCGAGTATTAAGTTAGCCCTTCAGATTCCCATGAAGATGCTTATGATCACTTGGTTTATTTGATTTGAACAATAATTTCTACAATTTCTAGATATTTATTTTTTCACTAGAAATGGATACAGATACAATATTTCAAACATTCACGAGCGAGTGCCGCAAATTACAGACAACTTATCACGAGACTTCAACAGACTTTTTGAATTCGAATCGAAAACTACTTGTATCAATTACTAGCAACTATTTTCGATTTATGTGTTATCTACGTATCGATCATAGGCTCTACTAGAACAGGCGGAGAGCTGTAAGCCACAGAAACGAAGCTATCATACACTCCCTCGCGTATTCCCCGACAGGTAATTATTGACTGCACAATTGGGAACACAATTAAAATGACTCCATAATCGCAACAACAGCTCAATTTCCGTCTGTTTTTCTAAAACGGCCGCAGTACTTTTTTATTATTATTTTTTTAAACAGAGGACAAATCACTGATTTTTTTTTTAAGATAGGTGAAAGATATGAACCAGCGAAACACCCACGGCAAGGTATTGCTGCAACAAAAGGAAACAGATTTTAACTTTCGTTTGGATGGAACGCCAGTTTGAACAATGTAAGGCAAACAACTCATAGATATTCACTTCGTAATCAGATTAACAGGAATAATAGCAATAAACTTTCAGCCAACAAATATTCGAAAAAAAATTTACGCAACTCAAATACGTAGCACTTCTTTTCGATTTTTTGTCACAAGCGCAATTTTGGAGTGAATTCGATACGAGTTCAGCCAATAAAAAGCAACGACCCTTCCGCTCGTTGAGCAAATCCGAGTCCCGCTTCGTCAGGATTCCGCTAGCCTCGACGAGCAATGGTGGTAATGGCAGATTCTCTTTGACACAAGCTAGCAATTGCTTCGCTAGATTGTGTCGTGATGGAGTTGCCATTATTGATTTGATTTGTTTTTTTTTATTCATTCCTCGGAAAAAATTTTTTATCGATAATGGTAGCGGTGAAAAAGGCAGGGTTTGGTTCGGGTTAGTAATGATAATATCAATAAGTTGTCAACCAAATTGTTCCACACTTATTGCATTATTATTTCTATGAAATTGCTTCTCTTCGTGAAGGTCCCTCGAGCAATTTGCCTCGGCAGGCTGCTCGATTACTACAAACCCCTCTTGAAAAATTTTGAAATGTATGATGTTATCTAAATTTTAAAATGGCCCCGTTTCTGACTTTGCGACAAATATTGAGCTTTCTAGCTTCTATAGTTTCTGAAAAAGCTTGCCGTCATTCACGGACAGATGGATAGACAGGACGCGAAACTAGTATGTCTTTGTGAAAATTTTTTAAAAAGCTGTATTGAAGATGAAATCAACAACAGAAAGCACTTTTATAACTATATACAAATGAATTCCATGGGGCCAGGTTCAAGTAAAGAATGCGTTGTGGAGGCAAATGAAAAGTTGAATTCAAGCAGCAGTAGTTCAGTATTATTGAAAGAATCAACTGTTTGAATTACATCAGTAGAAGAGATGATTTACTTCTCTCTCCCAAATGTATAAAAAATTGAAGAATCTCGAAGCATGTGATAACCTGGCCTAGACAAAAATTATTTTTAAAACCATAACAAACTGTTCAGAATATTAAGTAAATTCCTCGAGAGGGATTTACCAATTTCAGAGTGTACTTCATATATATATATACACACACACATATATATGTATATATATATATATGTATATATATATATATATATATATATATATATATATATGTATATATATATGTATATGTATATATATATATACATACATATATATATATATATATATATATATATATATATATATGTATATATATATATATATATATATATATATATATATATATATATATATATATATATATATATATTTACATTGTATGTATATATATATATATATATATATATATATATATATATATATATATATGTATATACGAGATGTGTATAATAAGTAAGGTGACTTTTCAAATTTCGCGGGCATCGTACATTTGATTATCGACTTCTTTATTTTTTTATGTTGGTACACTCGCCACGAACATATAAAAGGTGGTCCAACCAAAACGCATTCTCCCTGTGAGAATTTCCTCGGGTACGTGGAGGTGGAACTCCCCAAAGAATTCTAGCCTCCAAGAGTATTCCAGTCGGCCAACGTTTACCCTGCGGGGGAAAACGCACGATGTTATTTGTAAATCAAACAAATAGTTTTCAGAGAATTATGTTAATATTTTTTATTAGAATAGAAGGATCTATGAAAATTATGTGTGAAACAAAATGTCGCCCAAATGTTTACCACGGCCACGGTGGCATACTTCTATCCGATGGTCCATATTTGCAATGAATCTGAGACATGATCCAGGTTCAATGTCGTTAATGTACTAAATTATTTCATCATTTAGCTCTCGAATTTTTCTTGGCATATTGACGTGCACTTTTTCTTTTAAATATCCCCAGAGAAAGAAGTCCAATGGTGTCAAATCATATGATCGTGGCGGCCAATTAACATCGCCACAATGTGAGATAACACAGCCGTTGAATTTCTCCCGCAAAAGAGCCATTGTTTAAGTGGCATCATCCTGTTGGAACTGCATATCGTCCACGTCCATAACCTCAATTTCTGGCCACAAGAAGCTCGTTATCATTTTGCAATAGCGAACATCATTCATGGTAACTGCTTGGGCGGCCCATGAACTGCACCAAACAGTCACTCTTTGTGGATGCATAGGATTTTCAACAATCACTCGTGGATTCTCATTTGCCCGTGGATTCTCATTTGCCCAAATGCGGTAATTTTGCTTGTTAACAAATCCACTGAGGTGAAAGTGTGCCTCATCGCTGAAGATGATTTTGTTTGTAAAGTCACTATTCTCTTCTGTCTGTTGAACCAACCATTCGGCGTATTGCCGACGCTTGAAATGGTCAGTAGGCTTTAGTCCTTGAGTCAATCGAACCTTGTTAGTGTGGAAATTCAAATCTTTATTCAAAATTCGCATCAGTGATATTCGTGAGATGTTCAATTGTTGGGCGCGACGACGAGTCGAGGTAAACGGCTCTTTTGCCACACTTTTGCGAACAACAGCAATGTTTTCCACAGAGCGAGCGAGCGAGCATGCACAGGCGATTTCACATTTACTACAGATCTGGTTTGCTGAAATTTGCATACGATTCTCCCGATCGTGGACCCATTTGGTTGATCAAACTAACCAAAAATGTCACCAAGTGCACGAAATGCATTTTGATTTGAACGCCGATTTTCGTAAAAGACTTCAACAACCTTAACGTGCTGCTCAATTGTGTACATCTCCACAGTTCAATTTGTCGAACACTGAACAGTTGACGTTCAGGTGTGACTCACAATTAACATCTTGCATTATGGTTGGACCACCCTTTATTTACAGTATAATATATTTAGTTTGTTTGTGAGAGGCATAACGGTCAGAAGTGTTTTGCATGCTCGGCAATTTTTAGCTATCGAATGAAATGGATCAAAGGTCAAGAATTCTTTGGCCAAAAACAAT
>OZ017739.1:243219887-243429887 GCA_963969285.1 Odontomyia ornata
GGAACAACCTCCATTTAGATTCAAATCTCTTTTGCGAATAGATTTGTTCAAATTCAATAGATTTGTACTTTATGTTTTGATTTTTTTTTTTTTTTGGGTCTTTATTTCTGTCTTGCTTCCTTTACTTAAAAATTAAAGACATAAGAAATTAATAGCAAAATGAAATAAAATACCCGTTAAAAAAATAACTAAGATCAAGATTAAGAATGGCAATACAAAATAGTTGAGTAGTAAAATGTCCTGTAAATTGTTCACTTTGTTAAAATAGTAATATCTAGTCTCAGTGTTAGTCTTTTAAGTAGAAATGCAGTTCCAACACTTCGTTTTATAAATTTGTAGCGTATATTTAAGTCTCTGGTTTGTCTTTTTTTCTTTGTATGTCTGAAGAAAATTACCGAGTGACATTTGAGATATAACCGTATGATAAGGGAGATTTTTTGAAACCTTATTTCCGATTTGAATAACAAGTTTATTATGTGTATCTAAATATGAACTATTCAGTGTGACGTTTCCATTTTAAACAAAAGGCAAATTTTATCCGAAACACTGAATGACAATAATTTAGCAAAAGAAGCAACGGATTTTTTTTTCATGAAAAATACCTTTCGTTTTCTCTTCCGCAATTATGTTTTATAAAAATTTGTTATGTTTAATCGTACGACTAAGACTAATAATAGAATATTCATTTACATTAAAATGTAATCAGATAAAATAAACTAACTAGCAGCTATTTAAAGTCATCAAAGAAACAAAAACAAGCTTTTATCTCATGCTTTTGCTTTACACTAATTACAACTCTTTTTTCTGTTTACGAATAAGAACTCAAGTGAAATATATAACATATATATATATATATATATATATATATATATATATATATATATATATATATATATATATATATATATATATATATATACATATAAATAAACAAACACACATATATATATATATATATATATATATATATATATATATATATATAAATAAACAAACATATATATATATATATATATATATATATATATATATATATATATATATATATATATATATATATATTTATTTATTTATTTATATATATGTATATATATATATATATATATATATATATATATATATATAAATATATATACATATATCTTCAATCATTAGTCAATTTGCTAAATTTTATTCCTTTTAACTTTTTATTTCTTCAAAGCCCGAAGTAAATATAAAACTAAGCATCGAAAAAAACTTCAGTGTTCAATAAGATCCTGAAGGATTATAAATTTTATAAGTTCTGAAGATATTTATAGTGTATAATACCCGTATCTATGATATGTGGTGGAAGTGACTGTAAAAATAATTTCATGTGATTGCTTTATATCAGTATAATGGCTTTAAGCGTATCGTAAAGGTTTGAAAAATTATTAGCATCAGATGAAATAATAAATATAAGAAAACAAACAGTGAAAGCGAATAACGAATTAAAAATAAATATGTTGAAATTTAAATAAAAGACAAATGAAGAGCATCCGAAGATGACATCGGAAATGAAAGATAAATGAATCTTGGCTCCGAACATTCTCTAACAAGTTACAGTACATTGTTTTCCAATATTCAGTTTATATGCTCATATATATAATCTAAAGACAGAAGTAGCTGCCAAATTCCAGTTGTTAGTTGCTGAGCTATTCATATTTATAAATTTTTATTTTGTTTTTTTATTTTCATGGTCAAATGAGAAATTGATATTAAATTTAACTTTCTTCCATGCTACGATTTTAATCATAAGACTCGTTGAATTTTTGTTTCATTTTCTAATCTTTAATACTTTGATAGACGAAGTACGATTTGAATAAGCCGGGTTGAAAACAATGTGATAAATATATATCCGTATATTAATTAATAGCTATCAATACTTCATTAGAAAATAAAACAAGCGTTTAGAACAAAAATACGAGTTAAAACAAAGGAGAGAAAAATGAAGAAAAAAACAAATTGAAAATTTTTTCAGTTGCCGTAATTGAACGAATAATAAAGCTAATGACAACATGGAGAAGGCCGAAAGAGAAAATGGAGAGCTCAGACTAGGGGTCAATAGAGGAACGAGTTGGCAAATTTACATTCAACGAAGAAAAATAAAAGACCAAGAAAGAAAAACAATTAAAAGCAATTAATTTGAAAACATTAAAGGAATTATAAGAGGAACCTAGTCAAGAAGATGTCCTCAGCGCAGGTGGAACAAACGTTAGTGCAAATTATTATCCAGCGCTAGCTGGGCTAAACCATTCGATGAACATCAAACAGGACGAAGGTAAAACAAATTCTGTAAGCTTCTGTACTGAACCTGATTATGCATTTATTCAGTATTCAAAAATTGAAAATAGAGAGAAAAATAGTAGTTTTACCTGCTGGCCCGTCTGTAAATGTTAATAAAAAGAAGGAAAAGTCCCACCAATAAATGTATTTGGGCAAAGATGTAGTTTGGCTGTTGGCAGCCGAAATTAAATGATTTTGAAATCAAAAGAGAGAATGCTGACAAACTGACGATCAAATCTAAGTCACTGATTGATTTTCAGACAGCAAATAATGCTTTGAGTTCTGGAGAGGTTTTGCACGAGAAAAATCAAACCTTTTTGTTGATGGGTCTGGACTGTGGTGTCAACACAGTCGATGTCCTTCAGATGCTTAAAGAAGCTGCTCCAGAAATAGAATTTATTGCATTTAAAAATTTTCCAGCAAGGAGATCGATTGTCGAACATAACAATTTGCCTTTTTATCTTGTCCGAATTTCGAGCAAAAACAGTCCATGTGTTCTTCAAAACATAAGGTACTTGAATCTCCGAGTGGTGTGGTGGCAGCGCCTCCAGAAGAGCGAGGTTAACCAGTGCTATAAGTGCCAAAGACTCGGTCATTCGGTTGCCAATTGTGCCATGAAATACAGATGTGTAAAGTGTTAAGATATCCATGCCCCCGGCGAATGTAAATTGGCTCAGATGGAGCCTAACGAAAAACTACAGTGCGTGAACAACGGTGTCTAGTCATCAAGCATCATATCAAGATGCAAAAGTTAAATTTATTCCAAAACAAACACAAGTCCACTGCAGTGTCATACCTTCCAACTTCGTCAAGCCCAGGATATCATTTGCATTTGCTGCTAGAGGACCAGCAGACAACAATTTAAATAATGCGATTAGCAATAATGAGCTACTTATCAAAATCTATCAAGAATTTGAGTCATTTTCGACAACTTTCGACAAGAATTAACAAACCATATGAATAAACTACTTTTGTTTTTCAACGTTTAGGTCAACATGTCCCCAAATAACTGATCATCCAGTCACATCCAAACGGATATGTTTCCTCGATCAATTGTTACTCTACATCGACGTGACTGTCTCCTTTAATTCCTCGTCAAGCAAAAGCCTGGCGTTATGCTTCTCACTGAAACCCACCTCACTTTATGACACTCCATGACATTCAAGGATTTTGAATTCATATGAACCGATAAGGTAAACGCTGATGGTGAAGATGTCACCGGAATATTGGTTATATAATCCTACTGTTTCCAAAATATTGAAAAAGTCGAATTCAAACACTTTGTTTCTTAAAGTGTCCGTTATCAAAATTTCACTGCCAGATGGGGAGAACCTCTTCGTTATCACTGCCTATACAACTGGTCGAAACGTTCTCAACCTCGACCAATAGAGATCTATTTCTTAGTTACTTCGATTTCTGTCACCCCCCACCTGGCAGTGAAATTTTGAGAACGGACACCAAGAAATTAAAAGTTTTTGAATTCGACTTTTTCAATATTTCGGATATAATAGGGTCTTCTTAGCAATATCCCGGTGACACCTGCCCCATCACCAATTTATTTTTCAATCTTGTTTTTAGATTCCCTCAAATAAAGAATTAAGTTGCTGGTAAATATTAAGAAGCAGCTCATTATTGCCACTTTCATTATTTGCAGCATTATTTTCTGGTCTTCTAGCGGCGAATGCAAATGAAACCCTGAGCTTGACGAAGTTGGAAGGTACGTTGTTACGGTGAACATGTCTTTTTTGCGAATAACTTTTGCATCTTGATATCGGGAGTACCCACGATATGATGCTGGATGACCAAATACACGCAGTATAATTTTTCTTTAGGCTCTGTCTGAACCAATTTGCGCTCACCGAGGAAGCGAACATCTTTGCATTTTACGCACCGATAGTGCATAGCGCAGTTGGCAGCCGAATGACCAAATCTTTAAAACCGGTAACACTAGTTGACTTCTCTTCTCCAAGGAAGTTCAAGTACTTTAATTTACCACTTTATCTGGTAAAAATTTCAAACATGTTTTGTTTGAAATTTTTACCAAATAAAGTGGTTAATTTCTCCTTTTCATGGAAATAAATTATTTCGACCATAGAAGTAGGTCAGATATTCGATAAACTGTTCAAATGACTTGACGATGTGATGTGTTTCCAAATTAAAGATTAGTTTCCAAATGACGTTTTAAAAAATGACTTTATGCGCGCAGTGAATGCTAGACGTAGAAACCGGTTGAAATCAGTCAATCGGCATCAGGTACCACTAATATGTATTTATTGGTTTTGAACTTTTTCAACGCCATTTTTTAAATTTGCACATTTTTGAAGCCTGTTTCTTTTATGTCTAAGGTCACCATTTTAATAACAAATTTTACAAATATTTTAACTTATGGGCAGGCAACAAATTTTAAGAGTTTTTTTTTATCAAATTTCATTCAAATTATTGACTCAATATTCAACATAATTACGTCAAAAATTCAATAATCAATACATAAATTTGTCCTAGGATATGTTGGGAACTCTGACTCATATACAGGGTTTTCCCATAAAAGGTGTTATTTTGATATTCCAAGAAAAATGCCATTTTTTAATATAAATGACCGGATATTTATTTCATTATAAAGAAACAGGTATGCCGTTATTGGTAAAAGATAACATGAGGTAAATGACCACCACAACCACGCTTACAGGACCATATCTTTTTCATGAAATTTTCCATAGACAAATCGCAATGTGGCTGCCCAATGTCCTCGGCCAATTGTGATCACCTCTTCGAGAGATGACACGGTCCGGAAACTTTTCCCGTAAAAGATCAATGGTTGTCCAGATCAATACTATTCAATTGCAGCCATAAAAAATCAGGAATCATCTCTTGATAGCGCAATCCATTCACTGTGACTGTTGCTTCAGCCTCATTTTCAAAAAAGTAAGGTCCAATGACTCCGCCGGACCATATACCACACCAAACAGTCACACGTTGAGGATAGAGAGGCTTTTCAACAATAACTCTTGGATTTTTTGAGCCCCAGATGCGACAATTTTGCTTGTTGACGCAGCCACCGAGGTGGAAATGAGCCCTCATCACTCAAGATGATTTTTCGATGGAATTCCGGATCATTTTCATGTATTTCAAGGACCCAATCAACAAAGACACGACATTGTTGATGATCGACCGGCACGAATTATTGTGTTAACTGAACTTTATAAGCCTTAAGACCCAAATCTTTATGCAGAATACGGTGTAATGACGTTTGTGGAATGCCTTATTCCAAAGAACGACGAGGAATGGGCAAACCTGGGTTTTCTTCAACACTTTCGGCAACAGCAGCAATATTCTCGGCTGTTCTTGAGTGACGTGCACGGGTTTTATTCTTCACATCACTAACTTGTCCCAACAGCTCGAATTTTTCCACCAATTTTGGTATTGCGGTCCGATAAGGTGCTTCACAATGACCCAAAAATGTTCGAGTTTTACGAATCGTCTCTGCCAAATTTTCACCATTTTTATAGTGAATTTTAATAATTTCAGTGCGTTGCTGAAGCGTGTATTGCTCCATTTTTATTAATGGCATAGTTTTGACTTGTCAAATGTCAAAACATGACAACTTCAAAAGTGACATCTACCGAAATAACGGGCTATTCAGAATAACACCCTATAGATTGTACGTGTATTCAATTTGGTTATCTTATCCACGATTTCAGAAGTGCACCTCTTGGACTATTTTCGACATACAGCCATGATGTATACGGAGCATCCGGGTCACCAGCAAGAATATAATAATGATGTAGCCTGTTCAATTCGAGTATTTCAAACAAGGAATTGCGCTCCTCCTTGAACTTGAGAACGTTTCGACCAGTTGCATAGGCAGAGATCACGAAGAGCTTATCCTCACCTGGCAGTGAAATTTTGACAACGAACACTTCAAGAAACTCAAAGATTTTGAATTTGACTTCTCCAATATTTTGGAAGCAATAGGGTCTTTTTACCAATATCCCGGTGCCACTTCCTCCATAACAGTTTACCCTATCGTTTTTTACGAATTCAAAATCTTTAAATGTTATGGAGTGCCATGAATTGAGATGAGTTGCAGTGAGAAGCATGATAGGCTTTCGCTTAACAATGAATTCAAGGGGAATAGTCACGTCGAAGTAGATTAACAATGGAGTTGACGTTGATCCAAATGTGATGAAATCTCTCCATGGGAATGTAACTTGATGTATAGTTATTTTAAGGCATTTGAAAGCTTTAAGCCCTGAAAACAAAGTTAATTCTTGAATCCTGTTTATCGATTCCCTCCGATAAAGAATCAATATGTAGGTTAAATTTTAAGAAAAAGCTCATTATTGCTTCTTACATCATTTACATTGTTTTCTGCTGGTCGTCTAGCGGCGAGTGCAAATGATACTGTAATGAATCATTCGACGCCGCTGGCGACCACTACCAATACACCTTGCTGCCATGTGGCTTTCCATCTCATGTTCGTTGTGACGGCTTCCCATCCCACGTCAGTTTTGTCGTGGTATGTCAAAGTCAAGTGACAGCCACATGGCGGGTGTGTGTGAGTGGTGAGTCGTCAGATAGGTTAGTTGGCGAAGTGCCTGGGAAAGAAAGAAGGGTGGTTGTCTAAGACAGAACAAAAAGTTTAACGGAACCAGTGAATAAGTAACAGTGCCGCGATGCAAATTTGGCGAGAGTGGTGAATCAAATGTACAAAAGCGAAGTTTCTGTTTCACGCGCTCTTGAATAGAATAAGGAAACGATTGTAGGCAAGTTAATTGGTAATATAATTTACAATGCACTCTGTTATTGATGCAAATTTTTAGGCTATAATTTTTTCGCGTTATGGTGAAATTCTCATAGAGAAATACGGCGGTTGAAAACTCTTTGTATGAAAGGGATGACATGGAACTGAATGCAGCACCAGCTGATAAGCGAGCTAGTGTCTGACGCTGTGGAAATTGTGACCATCGGCCAAATGAGTGATGCTACAAAAGTTCGTGCAGAGGTAATTTGTGGGGCTCAAACTGTCGGTGCCAACAGGTGGGACTCTTTGAAAAATGGGACTAAAACTAAAAATGAAAGATCCAAATTGTTTTCCATTTAAAATTTTTAGCAATATGCTTTAAAAAAATCCGATATTTATTTCCCTTTCTTCTTATGTTTGTGCAATTCCTTTCAAGTTCCTGCGTTAGTAGGTCTCAAAATTTTTTTTTGCAAAATATCAATTTCGTCATTGGGGAACCCTGTCCGAAAGACTATATGAAGCCAGCAAAAGTTTCCACCATCTGAATCGGTTTTTCGTCTATCTTCTCGAGTAGATTTGAATGATTCATACACTTACCATCATAGGCAGAAAACTTGCAACAGGTTTCGAAAACAAAAAGAAAAATGCAAAACACAGTGGTTTGACCTCAAGGACTGTTTAATGGGCGACGAGTTTTCCTCCAACGAAATGACTCTGATGATCTCTAGATTACTCATATTCAATAAATAATTAAATACTTAATGAACTCTAATAAAATACTTGGTTAAAAATTATTAATGAGGATACGGGATACACTTTGTACGTGTGTATGCATTTTGTGCATCAGGAAGCCAAATATTGACAAAACCACGAGAATTATAAATTGGCATGCTTAGATTTTGCTATATTTCGTAAATCGAATTATATTCATATCTGCAAAAGATTATAGAAGGTTCACGACAAGTAATATATTATGAAAGGACTATAGCGTTGTGTTGTAATATGCTTATGGTAACGGATAAATCCTCCTTGAATTATCCGGTAGCTATTTGAGAAATTATACCAGTATACTTTCGATTTCCTTCTGTGATACTTTGTAGTTTTTTTGTAAATGTTATTATGAATGAAGCAATTCGTATCGAGTCTTAATGCTATGACAACTTAAAGTGGCACATGTCTATGTACGAGTAAAGCATTATTCCTCGTTTTAATGTAAACTAGCCACTACTGGAAGCGTGAAATAAACTTACAACTTTTCGCTTTCAATTTCATTTAGTGTTGAATGAAAAATTTTGCTACATTTCACTATACCTCAATCAGATGAGTTTAACGTAATAAAAGTAAAGCACAGTAATGTTTAAAGGAAAAATACAGGCAGAAGCTCATTGGTTTGCTATAATGAACCGATCTTCTCTTCTCTGTGCTTATATATTCTTTTGTTTTGCGTGGATGAAACGACTAGTTTATGTGAACACTAGAGTAACAAAAACAAAAAAAAAAACACAAAACGAAATGTTAAAACTAGACATAAGATTCATATGTATTTTTAGTAAGTGGCATAATTGAGCAATTTATTAAATACTATTTAAGAAATATAAGAATCTAATATGTTTGACAAGGAAAACAAATGTAAAGTGGATTATCTTTATATAGGTATATACACACTATATATGTAATTAAACATGTCAAATTATAAACTGCACGGTATATATTAACCGGTCTTAAGCTAAACAAAGAAAACTGAAATTATAGGTGGAATAAACGAAAATGAAAATATAGCTAGCATAGAGAAAACTACTATTATATACATCTACCAATACTATATAACTATTATATAAATGTCCATGTTGAAGAGATCAAATAACATTAATTGCTAAATGAACGCAGACTTTCCTTTCCACTGGTCCTTCTTTTCCAGAGGCAGTGAGAGTGCAGGGTAAGTATGCCGGGGAGAGGGTAGGGTTTGAAAGAATCCGCTGAGTCCGGTTTCGCGTCGCGTGCAGTACGCGGTACCTTTGTTGGATTGCCTTTTTCTTTAGCGTAGCTTTCGTCGGGTTCAAGTTAACGTAGTGTATTTTTCGGTACTGCGTCGGTATAATTCGGGAATGCGAGATGAAAATTAGATTGTTGTACTTGCGTGGAATAATGAAAAAATACGGAATAAAGTAAAACAGGTTTCTTTTCCGTATGTTTGTGTTTTCGACGCTGAAATACGTAATTGAGCGTAATCCATTTTAAGACCCGCGACCGAAATCTTCCCCGATCTAGCTAGCCGACAAACAGCCAGCGAAAATGGATCACGGTGCACGGATTTGGTGACCAGTTGGTACCATTCGTTGGCACGACTCAGACTTGACGTCTAAAACCGATGAGAGGTCGGTTCCGACTTCGTTTGTGAGTCCAGGCGGAAAAATCATTACAAATGACGCCCAACGTGGAGCAAACATCCTAAGGGGATAAGAGATTCGCGTCTTCTGAGGAGTTGGTCCTTTACGGAGGATGTAAGGTACCTTGGTACTCGAGCCTCACCAACAGGAGCAGTGGAGTTGTGTGATACACACTTGCAGTCGCTTCACGTGAGTTGTAGCTTCCGCTCTCCTTTGTTTGATTTTTTTTTTCGCGACAGAATCCTTCCGATGTGTTTTCCCAGATTGACCCCTGTAAAGACCTTCTATTTTCATGATGGAACCATCAGCCAGATGGGTTTCTCGTATTGGCCTGGACTCTCAAGAAAATAGAAGGCTACCTTGCCTTTATGTTATGGAAGGATTCTACTCATTTCGTATGCGTGATAGACGAGTGGTTTTGGTTCAACGTTCGGTGGCATATGCTGGAGTTGCGGAGCCCGGAATGCTTCCACGTGTCGGGGGATTTTGACCGCGTACAAAGCTGTTACGGTAGCTCTACCACTTGTCTCGTCGAGTCATTTAACGTAGTTTAGAGACGGTTTTCGTAATGTATGTGGGTTTGGGGATAAATTCTAGTAAATCGGCCGAAAGCACACTTTTTTCGACCGACTACCATTCACTCTCATTTCCCTTTGGGGGAGTCAGCGCTGCTGAAAAGGAAGGTGTTTATCAAATAGATTTTTCTTGATTATATTTAACAAATAGCTCGCCTCTATCGGCCAGCGAATTTGTTACTGAGTTTATATATATATATATATATATATATATATATATATATATATATATATATATATATATATATATATATATATATATATATATATATATATATATATAGATTAGTAGTTAGAAGTAACTTATATTTTTTCCCTACAGTAATACATATCAGCTACAAGCCTTCAGCGAAACCCATCATGGCAACGAAAAGAACACCCGACAAACGTTGGACCCGATCCAAAACGGTACAACCCGCTAACTGCGGGATTTGTTTCGAGGACGTAGTGGAGGGCCTAAGCAGCGTGCGATTGGAGTGCGGACACCTGTTCCATCGCGCCTGTGTCCAACAACTCCTACTGACTTTCGAGCTCTGTCCACTATGCCGACGCCCTATAGAGTGGACCGCCGTAGACGCCCCCCTCGGAACGCACGTCCCGACGCGTGGACCAGTGGCGAAAGGGTCCCAAGATGCTGAATCACTCCAACCACTGGTGGACTTGCAAGGAGCCGTGGGCGGAGAAGTTCCTGCTGCAGTTGTTGCGGCCGAGGTTCCAACAGCGCCTTCCACCAACTCCATCGACACACTCTTGGTCTTAATGCAAGTAATGTCCGAGAGGATTGGAAACTTGGAGGGAGGACTCCAGAACCTCCAGATTAGCCAACCCCCCAGCCGCGTGAGAACTCCGCCTGGCTGGGAGGCCAATCCCAGTGTGGCTGTGCCCCACTCTAGACCGGCTGATCATTGGACCCTCCCTCCAAGGAACTCGGGAATGGATCACAGAGCTCCCGAGTATCGACCACGACACAGCACCGCACCTCCGTTGATACCCATGGTCCCCGAGTCAGTCCCTTACAGCAGGCCCATCGAGGATGCGATTCACTCGCGAACGTATTGACACCTGTCCGAGATCCTACGCCTCGTATCATGGAGAGTTGGCGCCTTAGCTTCAGCATTTCAACTCGACGACATCGGTGGACCGGTTCCTGTTTAGGATTCAGGCGCTAGTCTCCAGCAACCTGGGAGGTGACTTCTCGGCTTTCCTCCGGCATGCACACCTTCTGTTCAGCGGAGATGCTGCCGACTGGTACTGGAGTCTTAAAGAATCGACGCCACGTCCTAATTGGGATTCTTTCTGTACAGCCTTCCACAACCGATTTGACGACGGCTTCACAGAAAGAGAGCTACGGGAACAACTAAAGAAACGTAAACAAGGCGCCCACGAACCATTCGACCAGTACTACACAAGTATAGTGCGATTAAGCACTTGGTTACGAACACCCATGCCCGAGGACGAACTGGTGGAAATTATCAGCGAAAATATGCGTTGGGAGCTTCAGGACAGTCTCCTTCATGTTCCCATCAACACCATGCAAGAATTACGCCTCCATGCCCGTAGGCAAGAACAGCTAGATGAGTGGCGAGGAACATTCCGTCCACAACCTCGCATGACGGGACCTGATCCACGAAATAATAATACCGCGGAGTTAGCGGCAGCGGACCACATACTTGCTGACCCAGTACCAGTACCGAGGAGCGGAGCACCCCTGGAGCACGAGTTCCAAGCAATGATTGACCGACCATTCGTCGAAGCAGTTACAAGTCCGACGGTCTGTTGGAACTGCCGGCAAATGGGGCATCGTTTCTATGCATGTCCAGCGGAACCGACGATCTTCTGTTACCGGTGCGGAAAGGCAGACACTTATGCACCTAATTGCGCAGATTGCAAGCTATGAAAAAACTTGCCAGCGAGTACCGCGACCACCCGCCGGCACTCCTAGAACCCAAACGAACCAATACTGACCCCATCACTAGCTAGGACCAAGCCCTAGACATGACCACAACTTTGCTGACTCGCACCGCCAAACACAGTTCTCCTGAAGTCCCGCAGCTGACGTCACCCTTTGTTGAGGCGAACGCGCAGGGGAATGGTAGCGAGGCGAAGGTTCCTTGGCATGTTAAGCCCTTCCACGTCAGACTGCGGAATAATTTGGCTACTCGACAGCGCATCTTCCATGAGGAGATGGTTACAACTGTCCCACCGCGAAGGAAGCGAGCCACGCGTCGGATGCGGAGCTTCTGGAGAAGGGTCAGGCACTCGAGGAAGGTGGTGAGGGAAATACACTTAGACGAATTATTGAGAGATGACGTTCGACCATATGCGTCAGTGCACCTCCTGCAAAAGCGATTGTCAGGTTTAGTCGATACGGGAGCCAGTGTGAATTGCATATCAGCCGATTTTGGAGGAGAGGTGCTGGCGATGCATGCGGACCAAATCCATCAATTTACCACCTGGTTAAGCACGGCGGACGGAATTAGTCACTCTGTAGTGGGGAAAATTGCGACGGATGTCACCTTTAAAGGAGTAACTAAACCTCTGGAAGTAGAGGATGCCATTAGGAGGGAGTTCCCCAGCTTAAGTGAAGTCAAGGCAAGATTGACACGTGAAAACACAAGGGGGCAACGCATGGCTATTGTCGAACTAGCTGATAAAGACGCCCAGCAAATCCTGGCGAAGGGCAAAATTAAGATAGGTTGGGTGATCTGCAGGATACGGAGGAGAGCAATCCCTATCCGCTGCTTCAGATGCCTCGAATACGGACACACCGCGTATGGCTGTAGGGGACCCGACAGGAGATCTCTGTGCTACAAATGTGGTGAAACGGGGCACAAAAGGAAGGAGTGCACGAACGAGGCAAAATGCATTCTTTGCAAGGATGCTAAGCTAGCACCCGGCGACCTCAAACATGAGCCGGGGACAGGGAGATGCCGGGTTTTCAAGGAGGCCCTAACTAAAGCCAAATCGATACTCAAATGATCCGTATCCTGCAGGTCAATTTGCACCGAAGCACAAACGCCCAGGACCTACTTGAGCAGTTTGCGAGGGATAAGAAAGCTGACCTCCTGTTGCTGAGCGAGCAACATCATAACAAGGACTCGCAAGCGTGGTACCCTGACAAAACTGGTACCTCGGCCATCTGGGTTCGAGACAGCGCCCGCCTTCAGGTGCAGGGCCATGGACGCGGGGATGGTTTTGTGTGGGTGCGGTGTTCAGGGATAACATATTTCAGTGTTTATCTGACGCCTAACGAGGCAATGCGATCTTTTCGAACCAAACTCGATGCCCTGGAGGACGCTGTCTCGAACACAGAGGGCCACATGCTGGTCGGGGGAGACTTCAACGCTAGAGCCATTGAATGGGGTATGCCACAATCCGACCCAAGGGGAAAGCAAATCTTGGACATGGCGGCCAGAACAGCGCTTTTTGTCCTAAATACTGGTAACACCCCTACTTTCCGCCGCTGGGGTTGCGTAGGAACCATACCCGATATGACACTCGCTTCGGAGTCCATGGTACCTAGAGTACACAACTGGCGAGTACTAGAGGACTACTCGGCTAGTGATCACCAGTATATAGCTGTTGAGATTCCCGACGGTGCCACTCTGCGTGCATATGCCCAAACTTCAATCCTCGGATGGAGGACTGGGAGGATGGACGTCGAGAAGTTCACTGACGCGCTTACGGCAGGCGCACCGTTGCTGGGAGCTCCGCCAGGGAGTGGAGGGCCTACAGCCAAGGACTTGGTGAACTCAACTATGAGTACCATCATAGCTGCTTGCGAGTCTTCCATGCCCCGCCGGAGACCCCGACATGGTAAGCCTCCAGTATACTGGTGGTCAAACGAGATCGCCGAACAAAGAAGCGAGTGTCACAAACTTCGGCGAAAGTCCCAGCGGGCGCGAACACGGGAGGAGGCAGACACTAGGCTAGCAGCATACAGGTCCTCCAGGAAATATCTTCGCAGGCTTATTAACAAGAGCAAGGCCCGATGCTGGCAAGACCTCGTGGACGATGTAAATAGGGATCCGTGGGGCCTTGGCTACAAGCTGGTCATGGGGAAACTTGGTGCCCTACGGAAGCCTTGTATACATGACGCGGAAAAGATGGACGCGATAGTGCGGGGACTCTTCCCCGCCCATCCCGTCCGTGTTGACGCTGTCCATGGTGAAACAGCAGTCGAGTGCCCACTCTTCACACAGCTAGAACTGGAGGAGGCAGTCCTCTCCCTGAAAGCGAGGAAGGCTCCAGGTCCAGATGGTGTTCCAGCTGAGGTTTTGCAGCTCGTCTATCACCATTGTCCTGACTTGCTGCTCAGCACATTCAACGCTTGCCTACGGGACGGGGTTTTCCCGGTACGATGGAAGGTGGCGAGGCTCGTGCTGGTCAGCAAGGGGAAGGGAAATCCCGAATCGCCGTCTGCATACCGCCCGTTATGCATGCTAGACACGGCTGGGAAAGTGCTAGAGAAACTCATCAAGGGAAGACTCACTGACGCGATTTGTGCTGCTGGGGACCTATCTCCTCGGCAGTACGGCTTTAGAGCAGGACGTTCTACCATCGATGCGATTGCAGAGGTGGTGAACGCGGTCCAAAAGGCAGAGGCATATAGTCGCACCAAGCGACGGATCGTCCTGTTGGTGACACTCGACGTCAGGAATGCCTTCAACTCCGCTAGATGGGTGGATATTTTGGACACGCTGGAAAACTCCTTTCAAGTTCCAGAATATCTAATGCGGCTTTTGAGGAACTACCTAAAGGACCGAAGCCTGCTCTACGACACGACACAGGGCCAACGAAGGATGGAAATTACATCGGGTGTTGCCCAGGGATCTATCCTTGGTCCGGACCTGTGGAACGTGTCTTACGACGGGCTGCTGAGACTTGAGATGCCAGATGAGTCGCGCTTGGTCGGCTATGCGGATGATGTTGCGGCTCTGGTCGCCGGATGCACCGTTGAACAAGCGCAACTTAGGCTAGGTATGCTAATGCGCCGAGTGAGTGACTGGATGACTGCTTGCGGGCTCAGTTTAGCACTGGAGAAAACCGAAGTGGTCATCTTGACAAATAAGAGAATCCCTAGAGTAAGGATGATCAGTATTGGAGATATACAGATCAAATCGAAGCCAGCGGTGAAGTACCTGGGGCTACTGATCGACTCGAAGATGAGTTCCTCTGAGCAAATCAGGGCAACGGCTGAGAAGGCTGCTTCGGGAATATCGGCCCTGAGTCGACTTATGGCCAACGTAGGGGGACCCAGCCCATCAAGAAGACGCCTCTTGATGAGTGCTGTAGGGTCAGTGCTACTGTACGGAGCAGAGGTATGGGGCGACGCTCTCAGCAAGGAGGTATACCGAAAACGATTGGCACAGGTACAGAGAAGAGGAGCACTGAGAATTGCATCTTCGTATCCAACAGTCTCCGACTCGGCGGTGAGAGTGATTGCAGGCGTGATACCTGTCGCCCTCCTTGCTAGAGAGCACCACGCTATTTACCTGCGCCGAAACGAGGATGCGAGGGAGATCGTTATCCGCGAGGAGAGACAACGCTCGCTCAACGAGTGGCAGCAGTCTTGCACAAGATCGGCAAGTCACGGTCTCCCGATTGTCGGTTTTGCCCAGGAGAGGAGGACAATGCCTGTCACACATTTTTTGCGTGTACCAAATGGGCCAGGCTGCGAAGGGAACTCTACAGGGAGACGGGAGAGCTCAACCCGGATAATATAGTTGCGGTGATGCTCGAATCGGTAGACAAATGGAACCAGGTGGCACATTATGCTCGGGCAGTCCTAAAATATAAAAGGGACTCACAGCAGCCGGAGGCACTGGGGCTGGGGGATCGCTCTTCTGGCAATTCCTCTTCTCCCCTCCCCTCCCGCTAGGAAAGGGACTCCCCAGCTTGAAGGCGCCCCACGGCGTAACAAAACGAGACCTGGCCCGAAGTAATGTGTCAAACGGTTCCAGGCTAGGTTCTCAGATTGACAGGGGAGGTGTTTAGTGGGTAGTCCAAAGGTATCCTCCATGGGAGTCCCACACTGCCAGACTCGGCGGGCATAAATGCCTTCACCTCCCTACCACAAAAAAAAAAAAAAAAAAACCTCTGGAATTTAACATTATCCCCCAATTAACCCAGAATCTTTACCTTGTAATGAATCATGCGACGCCGCTGGTGACCACTACTAACACACCTTGCTGCTAGGTGGCTTGTCATTTCATGTTGGTTGTGACGGGCGCACATCCCACGTCAATTTTGTCGTGGGATGTCAAGATGAATTGACAGCCACATGGCAGTGGAGTGTGTGAGTGGTGGCCGTCACACAAGAGCGGTCGGCGATTTTTCCTGGGCAGTTTCGCGGGTGAGTGTGAAAGTGCCGAAAAGTAAGCAGGTCAAAAGTGAGGGACGCATGGCATTCATACAAGTCAGGAAAGCGCAAGAATATTTCTGGTTGCGAAATTGTTTGTCAGACGTAAGTACACGTTTTTAGATTAACTGTGTTATCGCGTGAAATTCTTGAATAAAAATGGCGCCGTCTGATGGCTGAATATAGACAGCTCACATCAAATCCGCCTGAAGGAATCGTAGCAGGACCAATAAGTGAAGATAATTTTTTCGAGCGGGAAGCTCTAATCGCAGGCCTGGAAGGAACTGGTTTCGAAGGCGGAGTGTTTCCAGCTAAATTAGTTTTTCCGCCAGACTACCCATTAAGTCCGCCCAAGATAAAACTTACTTGCGAAATGTTTCACCCCAAAATAATGGCTGACGGCGTGTTTGTATATTAATTCTTCATGCTCCTGGCGATGATCCGATGGGTTAGGAACTTTCTGCCGAAGGATGGAGCCCTGTGCAGAGTGTAGAGAAAATTTTATTGAGCGTTGTTTCCATGTTGGCAAGGCCAAATGATGAATCGGGTGCTAATGTCGATGCCGCAATTTTGTGGTGCGATAATAGTGAAGAATTTACAAAAGTTTAAATGACTATGCTCTGGGCATATACCCTACAACTCTCAAACATGCTTTGTTGCTTTGTGCATCCATTGATTCTATTTACGACCACATTATCGCGTTCATGTTCCTTGAGAAATGAACTAAATGGAGAAACAGAGGTAATAAACAAAGTCGGGCCCGTATTTCGCAGTGTGTCTTAAGACGGCTGTAACCCTAATTTAAATTTGATCCCCTACGTTTTCAATTCTTACAGCCTCCTCTGCAAAAAAGGGACCTTGATTTCCATAGCCAAATTTCATGGGTGTACTTTGAGGTTTTTGCAATACAAAGCTCATTTTTGTATAATTTCAATGTAATTGTATCACACCCTTGTAACGATATCATCAAGCTATATAGAAAGTTTAGGTTATAAGTAGACATAAAAAAATACAGCAAGACTTTCTCCGTACAACGAGAAGTGACGCAACCCGGTATGTTGTTCTTGTCATTGCAGAGAGCATATCAGGCGCACTGCTATGGTGGAAAAAATGTGATACAGCTGAACGCCAAGTAGCCCCCAGTTGTTTGAAATTGCTTGTGATTACAAGTTAAGGGTAAACATGGTTTACTGAAAGAGGAGGGAGCCCCGGCTACATCTTTTGCAGCAACATTAGCAACATCATCAGCGACGTTAATAGTTTGATGGACTTACACCAAACACATTCATTTGGGCTCTTGATCATCATGCAAGTGGAATAAGGGGGAAAATGGTAAAAGTGCAACAGGTTAATATTTGAATATCAATTGACTTGGTCCAGTGATGAACATTATGTGAACGAGGAAGAGATTCCAGTGAGGGTATAATTGGAATATTATGAAAATAAACGATAGGGTTGTGGTTGGCGTGACTTTCGCAGCATCGACGACCATGGTAGCAAACAGTAAATGCCTGAGTTGGGGCTGCGATTCGGACGATTGGTGGCGTGATGACGTAGAACTTCATCATTAAATGGAATCGTTAGAGTAATTGTAAGTACAGATCGTGGGTAGACCCATTTTAAAGCGTTAAAGATCTTCATTTGAATCAAATGCAACAAAAGACACTTCCACTACAATTGGTGCAACGGTACAGCTGACCACGAGGAGATGAACAAGAATCAGTTTTACCTGATTTTGAGGGTAGAGCTTTATTGGGATATTCTTAAATTTAATTAATGAAAACGAGTTATTTTTGTATTTTTCTCGGATCTTAATATTTTTATTAAATCGTTATTACTATGTGTTGCTTACGAGTGTAGGTTATATATATATGGGTTTGTTAGACAAAACTTATATTGTGAATGTAGATAAAGGAGCAAAGCATTTTTAAGAACTGATATTCGTCATCGGAATAGATGAAGATGGCGAGGACAAATGAGCGTGAATTCTTATTTTTTGAATATATTTTTGTTTTGTTCGTCCATCTCTTGCTTTGAATCTGTTTAAAGAAAGACCGGATTTGTTAATTTTTCCCATTTATACACTTTACTTGTTTTTGTGTTTTAAGATTGTTACATAAAAACTGATTTTCAGGACTTTCTCTGGTAAAAGAAAGAACTAAGATACTAGAAGAATGTTGTAGGAAGTGGAGGGTGAGCTGAAGATGCTAGATTGCAAATTTCGAGTGAGGCTGCTTGGATTGACTTGTAGATTTTCGTAATCAACCAAAATGGCTTTAATGTAGGAATTGGTTTTTCCTCAATTCAGTAATGGATAGTTGCCGTTGTTACTTTTTCTAAGATGAGGTTGCTATAGGCAGTCATTTCCTAGGCTTTCATACTGTGTCTTAGGGTAGACGGTGATGAATTGATACATGTAAAAGTAACGTGTATAATCGATAAGGGGAGTGCGAAACATTTTGTAGAAAACAGATTGGGCTCGTATGTCCTGCGGTGTGAGAATGCATTTTTGCTCATATAATCCTATTCTCATCCATGTAGCGTTAAATTTAAACGGTAAATGCTTTTCTTGTGCTTCTATGAAATTTTTTTTATATACAAACGTAAATGTAGACAATATTTTGTAAATTTGTTCTTCCTCTTTAGACAAGCAAAGTGTCCAATTTCCCTGAAGAATTCTCTCAATAAGAGCGCCAGGTCGGGAACGTCAATTTGTACAGATTTATTTATGATCCCCGCGAAATCTCTGAAAATTCGAAAGAAGGAGAACAATATTTGCGAAAACTTTAATTAAGTTAAAAAATTGGTTTCTCTGAATGTTTTTATCATTTCCTCTTTCCGAATGAAACGTTCAACATTAATTGCTTATATTAGTTGAGATTGTACATTATTTTACGCGTAAGACATACTTTAAACTATGATAAATGGATTATAATAACATGGATTGCTAAGCAACTGTACCTTTTTTTCAAATAAATGTATATAAAAATCAAGACAATGGTAATTATGGAAAACGATATGAATGTTGATAAAGCGAAATATTCTGTTTTCTTTTTGTGAAATTTAAGTTCATTTATTTTTTCGATATTTTCAATTTGCCCCAAAACTAATTCATCAAAAGTTGGTTGGTTTATACTTTGATTGATTTTAAACGTTGATTGTACAATGAAATTTTGTTTAAAAGTTTGTATGTTATTAAAATATATCTGATTAGCAATGTTGATATTACATTTGTGAAAATGCAAAAGATAATTTCCGTCTAAGTGCAATTCCCTATCATCACAAGTACTATTAAGATATGTTTTGTTTGCATTCTTTACCAATATTGATCCAGGCTCTATCTCTATAACATCCATCTTATAATTTTTTATCTTGATACAATTGTTTTGAAAAATACGTTGGTCACATTTCTTCAAATTTTGCCTATTAGCATTATTTGAATATTTATAACATTCATTATTAATTTTAACAATTTCTTGGCTATGAAATGAAAGTTGCTGGAAAAATTATTAGCGATGGGTGTAATTAATGATTTTTCGGCATTTACTGTGTCTTTCAGAATTCTAATGGCAAATAATATTTTGTTTTCCTTATAACTAGCTGCGCCCAATCTTATATTTTGTAATTTGTATACATCACCATAGTATCGAACAATTTTTTCGCTTGTTAAGATATAACTGCTCATTATGTTTAGCCTAGCAGATGCGATATTATTTTGAATATTTTCTACATTTCCACCTAAAATTTTTATTTTTAACATAAAATCAAGATAGACTAACTGTTTGTAAATTTTCTCATTCATTTGTCGTATATCGTTGAATCTTTCTAAGAACTTGCTTCTATCTGATTCTATAACTTCCTTCAATTTGGAAAATGTTATATTAAAATGATTATTAATTGCGATATTTTGGTTAATTGTCTCAACTGTCCTGTGAGTGTTTTCGTCGATAGTCCTTAAATGTTCCTCAATTTCAGTTCTGTCGTTGTCGTCTATAGTCCCGTATAGCCATTTGAGTCCAGTCCCTATAATACTTATAAGTCCTCGTTTTTGTCTATGTGGTAAAATTGTTAGTATTTTAGTTTTAATGGTCGTCAATTCATGCCGTAACAGTTGTTGATCTTCATTTGATTCTATTTGATTAAGATTAGTTTCCAATGAATTAATTATGAATCGAATATCTTCTGGATTAATAATATGAAGTATAGTATAATAATTTTCAACAATTACAATTACTTTTTTATTTCTATAAAACCGTCTTCACTGGTCACTTTCTCTATTGTCTGCGTCCCGTCTGTTGGCGTCAGCAATGTCAGTACTGTAAGCACCAGTATCCAATTGATCTGAACATTTTTTCCTCTTTTTATATTGGTTGGATGAATATTCTCTAATTTAAGTTTTCTAAATCTAGGTTCATTCTTATCCCTCAGTGCTTTATAATTCTTAATATACCCTTCTTCCTTATTGTTCTCATAATCTTCCCTACTTTCGTTTAGCTTATTAATCTTTTTTTCCTTCGTAATTTTTAGTAGTGTTTCTATTTGTTCGGGATTTACTTTCCCTTGCTCAACATCTAAAGGTTTGCATCTAATTACTGAATGGAAGAATTTGTTGTACCATTCAACACATTTAAAAACTCTCTCTTGAATACTCATTTCTGATTTTTCTACCTCTAAAACACGAAGTTTTTCACGTAATGTATTCTGAAAACTATTTATATCTGCGTTACCTGTATGGCTGTTAGGTTTAGTAAAGTGTGATTCGACTCCTTCGACTTGCAAAAATTCTTTCACATTTACCGAGTTAAATTCATTATCCATTATGAGTCGATTTGGTTTACTTTTTATTGAAAAGTATAATCTTATCTTCTCTGTTATTTTTATGCTGTTCCTGTCTTCTAGGTGTAAAGCTACGAGCTTATCAATAAAGTTTAGGAAACTATGCTTCTTATTGATATATATGTCTACATGGACAATTTGATTGACGTTAGATGGGGTTTCAGTTAACACATATTTTGGTTTTAAAGGCTTTCGGTCTTGTTTAGCCCTGTTACAAGTATCGCAATTGTTTATGAATTTTTGAATTAATGTTTTCAAATTTTTTAGATAGATATGTTTCTTCAATCCTTCGTAATTCTAATTAATTCCAGCGTGTCCCGTTTCTCTTTTGTGATACCTGGCTATTTGTCTGAATGTCTCGTCTTCAGTTTTCATGTCTTTTGCATGATATGCACATTTATAAAGTTTGATGTTTTTACTGAATAGCTCAATTAGCTTCTGTTGGACCAAGTTGGAATTATGGTCGGACAGTTCTGAGAAAATGCCTACTTTACCTCCTGTGAGCAACCTACGAAAGATATCAGACATAGAATTGTTTTTTGATATCCTCAAGTGAGATGAATATTTTCCGTTTGGAGTTAATTGTTTCGATTTCTTTTATTTTGTGATTTGTTATTATAATTTGGGTCCCCGCAGAGGGGATGCCGGTCGACAAGAGCACTCTTGGAGGCTTGCATTCTTTGGTTAGTTCCGCCCCCACGAGGAGGAAACTCCGCAGGGGGAATGCCGGTCTACAAGACCACTCTTGGAGGCTAGCATTCTTTGCGGAGTTCCGCCCCCACGTACCCGAGGAAATTCCCGCAGGGAGAAAGCCGGTCGACAAGAACATTCTTGGAGGCTAGCATTCTTTGGGGAGTGCCGCCCCCACGGACCCGAGGATATGGGGGGTGCCGTGAGGTTCCCTCCTGGGATGACAGGTAACGACTCTTATTGTATCTGGACTACGCTTTGGACAACGAACTGGAATTGACGCCTTGGGCTGGCGGATGTGATGGTTTGGACCTAGTTGCTTTGCACAGTAGCGCCTAGGTGAAACTCGTGTGTGAACGGCTCCAATTCAATTATCATACCGTCTCCGTCCCGGTAAAACCTTGGCAGGCCTCGGAGTACGTTCGAAGTTCGCACCATTGGGTTGGTGGTGTAGGTTCGGTTGAGACGGACTCCCGATTAGCGCTGGTCTGGCTCTGAGCACTTGTCCCCATAAGGGCTTGTGCCAACCCTCGCATGGCCTCCCTGCTCTGCAAAGATAACCATGGGACCAAAAAGGCGACTACACACACGAACGGAGATAGCGGCTCCGAGGGGGGACCCAATAAAATGGAGCAAACAAATGAAACCACAAGCAAACAGGACGCTAGCACGGAGAACCCTTTCAGGCAAAAACCGCTGTTGGCAAGAACACTGATAAAACAAGTCACCGATTGCGGGGAGAGGCAGCAAACCCCAGAAACACTGTCAAAGTCAACATCACAGGGTAAATCATCGGAGACAGACCACAGACGGACTAACGAACGAAAGAAGGCAGAGTGCGTTGTGCAACCTGGCATCATTGCGGCCTTTGGGCGCAGTAGAAGGACTATGCGCACCCCGGAGCGCCCAGTGCAAGACGTACACAATCCGGATCAAGCTGCGACACCAACGGAGGCCAGTGTAAGACTGGGTGAGGGAGAAGTTTTGCCGTTGGCCGACGCCAATTCAAACGCGACCCAAGCGATAGAAGCAAAAGGGTTAGGAAACGGGGGCCTCTCCCAAGAGGTGGCGCCAAATAACACAATCGCCCTTGACCGCGCCGAAGAGGAGCGGCTTACTCGGAAAGCGGGGAATATCGTCAAACAACTGAGGGCTGCCTGCGAAGTGCAGAAAAACATAGGCAAGAGTGTCAAGAATGGCATTCTTGAACTGGAGGAGCTTTTTGGCCGCATAACGCACTACAGGCGGAGGTGGCTTGCAACCGAAAAGCACCAAAAAGACACGCTCTCCCTCGAGGCATCAGTGGGTCCTAGCGGCAGCAAAAGAATGGCCGGTAGCCCAATTGAAGGCGACCGTGAGAAAAGGAGGTAGGACGAGACCATAAACGAAGTTGACACTCCAGGCGAGGAGTTTCATGTGGTGCGAAACAAGGCAGCGAAAAAAAGCGGCAAAAAGCTACTCCTAGAAAAAACAGACAAAGAGCTCAATCACGAAAAGAACAAAGAACCCCCGATATACCGCAGAAAACAAAAAGCAAACCGCGGCGCAAACCCTTGCGAGAGGCACTGCTTATTAAACCCACTAAGGGCCGAACCTACGCAGATGTCCTCCGTGAAATTAAAGGAGCGGTCAAGCCAGACGACACCAAAACTGCCATCAAAGCAGTTCGACCAACCCGGACCGGTGGCTTGCTGGTGGAATTCGGGCCAGAGGCCACAAACAAAGATGCATTCCGTGACGCGGTCCAAAAGGTTCTTGGATATGCGGCAACGGTTGCCTCGCTCGAACCAATGGCCACCCTGGAAATCAGGGACCTCGACTGCGTCACGGACAAAGCTGAGGTAGAGGATGCCATTAGGAGGGAGTTCCCCAGCTTAAGTGAAGTCAAGGCAAGATTGACACGTGAAAACACAAGGGGGCAACGCATGGCTATTGTCGAACTAGCTGATAAAGACGCCCAGCAAATCCTGGCGAAGGGCAAAATTAAGATAGGTTGGGTGATCTGCAGGATACGGAGAAGAGCGATCCCTATCCGCTGCTTCAGATGCTTCGAATACGGACACACCGCGTATGGCTGTAGGGGACCCGACAGGAGATCTCTGTGCTACAAATGTGGTGAAACGGGGCACAAAAGGAAGGAGTGCACGAACGAGGCAAAATGCATTCTTTGCAAGGATGCTAAGCTAGCACCCGGCGACCTCAAACATGAGCCGGGGACAGGGAGATGCCGGGTTTTCAAGGAGGCCCTAACTAAAGCCAAATCGATACTCAAATGATCCGTATCCTGCAGGTCAATTTGCACCGAAGCACAAACGCCCAGGACCTACTTGAGCAGTTTGCGAGGGATAAGAAAGCTGACCTCCTGTTGCTGAGCGAGTAACATCATAACAAGGACTCGCAAGCGTGGTACCCTGACAAAACTGGTACCTCGGCCATCTGGGTTCGAGACAGCGCCCGCCTTCAGGTGCAGGGCCATGGGCGCGGGGATGGTTTTGTGTGGGTGCGGTGTTCAGGGATAACATATTTCAGTGTTTATCTGACGCCTAACGAGGCAATGCGATCTTTTCGAACCAAACTCGATGCCCTGGAGGACGCTGTCTCGAACACAGAGGGCCACATGCTGGTCGGGGGAGACTTCAACGCTAGAGCCATCGAATGGGGTATGCCACAATCCGACCCAAGGGGAAAGCAAATCTTGGACATGGCGGCCAGAACAGCACTTTTTGTCCTAAATACTGGTAACACCCCTACTTTCCGCCGCTGGGGTTGCGTAGGAACCATACCCGATGTGACACTCGCTTCGGAGTCCCTGGTACCTAGAGTACACAACTGGCGAGTACTAGAGGACTACTCGGCTAGTGATCACCAGTATATAGCGGTTGAGATTCACGACGGTGCCACTCTGCGTGCATATGCCCAAACTTCAATCCTCGGATGGAGGACTGGGAGGATGGACGTCGAGAAGTTCACTGACGCGCTTACGGCAGGCGCACCGTTGCTGGGAGCTCCGCCAGGGAGTGGAGGGCCTACAGCCAAGGACTTGGTGAACTCAACTATGAGTGCCACCATAGCTGCTTGCGAGTCTTCCATGCCCCGCCGGAGACCCCGACATGGTAAGCCTCCAGTATACTGGTGGTCAAACGAGATCGCCGAACAAAGAAGCGAGTGTCACCAACTTCGGCGAGAGGCCCAGCGGGCGCGAACACGGGAGGAGGCAGACACTAGGCTAGCAGCATACAGGTCCGGCAGGAAATATCTTCGCAGGCTTATTAACAAGAGCAAGGCCCGATGCTGGCAAGACCTCGTGGACGATGTAAATAGGGATCCGTGGGGCCTTGGCTACAATCTGGTCATGGGGAAACTTGGTGCCCTACGGAAGCCTTGTATACATGACGCGGAAAAGATGGACGCGATAGTGCGGGGACTCTTCCCCGCCCATCCCGTCCGTGTTGACGCTGTCCATGGTGAAACAGCAGTCGAGTGCCCACTCTTCACACAGCTAGAACTGGAGGAGGCAGTCCTCTCCCTGAAAGCGAGGAAGGCTCCAGGTCCAGATGGTGTTCCAGCTGAGGTTTTGCAGCTCGTCTATCACCATTGTCCTGACTTGCTGCTCAGCACATTCAACGCTTGCCTACGGGACGGGGTTTTCCCGGTACGATGGAAGGTGGCGAGGCTCGTGCTGGTCAGCAAGGGGAAGGGAAATCCCGAATCGCCGTCTGCATACCGCCCGTTATGCATGCTAGACACGGCTGGGAAAGTGCTAGAGAAACTCATCAAGGGAAGACTCACTGACGCGATTTGTGCTGCTGGGGACCTATCTCCTCGGCAGTACGGCTTTAGAGCAGGACTTTCTACCATCGATGCGATTGCAGAGGTGGTGAACGCGATCCAAAAGGCAGAGGCATATAGTCGCACCAAGCGACGGATCGTCCTGTTGGTGACACTCGACGTCAGGAATGCCTTCAACTCCGCTAGATGGGTGGATATTCTGGATACGCTAGAAAACTTTCAAGTTCCAGAATATCTAATGCGGCTTTTGAGGAACTACCTAAAGGACCGAAGCCTGCTCTACGACACGACACAGGGCCAACGAAGGATGGAAATTACATCGGGTGTTGCCCAGGGATCTATCCTTGGTCCGGACCTGTGGAACGTGTCTTACGACGGGCTACTGAGACTTGAGATGCCAGATGAGTCGCGCTTGGTCGGCTATGCGGATGATGTTGCGGCTCTGGTCGCCGGACGCACCGTTGAACAAGCGCACCTTAGGCTAGGTATGCTAATGCACCGAGTGAGGGACTGGATGACTGCTCGTGGGCTCAGTTTAGCACTGGAGAAAACCGAAGTGGTCATCTTGACAAAAAAGAGAATCCATTGAGTAAGGATGATCAGTATCGGAGACATACAAATCCAATCGAAGCCAGCGGTGAAGTACTGATCGACTCGAAGATGAGTTTCTCTGAGCAAATCAGGACAACGGAATATCGGCCCTGAGTCGACTTATGGCCAACGTTGGGGGACCCAGCCCATCAAGAAGACGCCTCTTGATGAGTGCTGTAGGGTCAGTGCTACTGTACGGGGCAGAGGTATGGGGCGACGCTCTCAGTAAGGAGGTATACCGAAAACGATTGGCACAGGTACAGAGAAGAGGAGCACTGAGAATTACATCTTCGTATCCAACAGTCTCCGACTCGGCGGTGAGAGTGATTGCAGGCGTGATACCTGTCGCCCTCCTTGCTAGAGAGCGCCGCGCGGTACGCGGTACCTTTGTTGGTTTTGCCTTTCATAAGCGTAGCTTTCGTCGGGATTGAGTTGGCATAGAATATTTTTCGGTACCACGTCGGGAAATTCGGGAACGCGAAGTAAAGATTAGTTGTTGTTCTTTGACTGGTTGAATGGAGAAATACGGAGTAACGTAAAGTAGGTTTCTTCTCCGTATGATTGTGTTTTGTGACGCGTTCGGAAACGGGCATTTATTGGTGACTGAAAATTGTAGATGAGCGTAATCCATTTGGAGACCCGCGGCCAAAATCCTCTCCGATCTAGCTGGCCGACAAGCAGCCACCGCGAAAATGAATTACGGTGCACGGATTGGTTGATCGGTTGGTACCATCTGTTGGCACTACTCAGACTTCACGTCTAGAACCGATGAGAGGTCGGTTCTTTGTTCGGACTTAGACGGAAAATCATTACAAATGGTGCCCAACGTGGGGCAAACATCCTAAGGGGATAAGAGATTCGCGTCTTCTGACGAGTTGGTCCTTTACGGAGGATGTAAGGTACCTTGGTACTCGAGCCTCACCAACAGGAGCAGTGGAGTTGTGTGATACACACTTGCAGTCGCTTCACGTGAGTTGTAGCTTCCGCTCTCCTTTGTTTGATTTTTTTTCGCAACAGAATCCTTCCGATGTGTTTTCCCAGGGTGACTCCTGTAAAGACCTTCTATTTTCTTGATGGAACCATCAGCCAGATGGGTTTCTCGTATTGGCCTGGACTCTCAAGAAATAGAAGGCTACCTTGCCTTTATGTTGTGGAAGGATTCTACTCATTTTTTATGCGTGATAGACGATTGGTATCGGTTCAACGTTCGGTGGCGTATGCTGCAGTTGCGGAGCCCGGAGTCCTTCCACGCGTCGGGAATTTTGACCACGTACAAAAATGTTACGGTAGCTCTACCACTTGCCTCGTCGAGTCATTTAACGTAGTTTAGAGACAGTTTTGTAATGTATGTGGGTTTGGGGATAATTTTTGTAAATCGGCCGAAAGCACACTTTTTTCCGCAGACTACCACGCACTCTCATTTTCCTTTGGAAGAGTCGACTACTGGAAAGGAAAGTGTGTATCAAATAATTTTTCTTCGCTTATATTATATAGCTCGCCACTACCGGCCACAAATTTATTTTTAAGTTTTTTGCATATAAGAGAATAACATTTTTTTTTTCTCTTTCTCAGTAAGACTTACTTCCACCACCCAGATCAAACACGACAATGGCAACGAAACGGACCCCAGATAAGCGTTGGACCCGATCCAAAGCGGTCCAACCAGCTAACTGCGGGATCTGCTTTGAAGACATAGTGGAGGGTGTACACAGCGTACGATTGGAGTGCGGACACCTGTTCCATCGTGCCTGTGTCCAACAGCTCCTACTAACGTCCGAGCTTTGCCCACTATGCCGGCGACCCATAGAGCGAACCGCCGTAGACGTCCCCCTCGGAACGCACGTCCCGACGCGTGGAGCAGTGGCGAAAGGGGCCCCCGATGCCGAACCGCGCCAATCACTGATGGACTTGCAAGGAGCCGTGGGCGGGGAAGTTCCTGCTGCAGTTGTCGCGGCTGAGGTTACAACCGCGCCTTCCACCCAGTCCATTGACACCCTCGTGGCGTTAATGCGAGATATGTCTGAGAGGATCGGCAACTTGGAGGGAAGGCTCCAGAACCTCCTGATGAGCCAATCCCCCAGCCGCGTGAGAACTCCGCTTGCCTGGGAGCCCAATCCCAGTGTGGCTATGCCCCACTCTCGACCGGCTCATCAATGGACCCTACCTTCAAGGAACTCGGGAATGGACCCCAGAACTCCCGAGTATCGACCACGACACAGCACCGCACCTCCGTTGGTACCTCCAGACCCCGAGGCAGTCCCTTACAGCAGGTCAATCGAAGATGCGATTCCCCCCGTGCACGCATTGACACCTTTCCGAGACCCGACGCCTCGTTTCATGGAGAGTTGGTGTATGAGCTTCACGGGCTTCAACTCGACGATATCAGTGGAGCGGTTCCTGTTCAGGATTCAAGCGTTACTATCCAGCAGCCTGGGAGGTGATTTCTCGGCCTTCCTCTGGCATGCACACCTTCTGTTCAGCGGAGATGCTGCCGACTGGTACTGGAGTTTTAAGGAGTCGACACCACGTCCCAATTGGGATTCTTTCAGTGCAGCCTTCCGCAATCGATTTGATGATGGCTTCACTGAAACAGAGCTATGGGAACAAATAAAGAAACGGAAACAAGGCGCTCACGAACCGTTCCACCAGTACTACACAAGTATAGTGCGATTGAGCACTCGCTTCCGAACACCCATACCCGAGGACGAACTGGTAGAAATTATCAGGGAGAATATGCGTCGGGAGCTTCAGAACAGCCTTCTGCATTTTCCCATCAACACCATACAGGGATTATGCCTCCATGCCCGTAGGCAAGATCAGCTGGATGAGCGGCGAGGTACCTTCCGTCCACAACCTCGCATAACGGGAGTTGATGGGAGCGGAGTACATACTTGCTGACCCAGTACCAGTACCGAGGAGCGGAGCACCACCGGAGCTTGAGGACCAAGCAATGATTTATCGACCATCCCTTGAAGCAATTACAAGCCCAACGGTCTGTTGGAACTGCCGACAAAGGGGGCATCGGTTCTATGCATATCCAGCGGAACCGATGATCTTCTGTTACCGATGTGGGAAGGCAGACACTTACGCACCTGATTGCGCAAATTGCAAGTTGCGAAAAAACTTGCCAGCGAGTGCCGCGACCACCCGTTGGCACTCCTAAAACCCGGACGAGCCAATGCTGACCCCATCACTAGCTATGACCAAGCCCCAGACATGACCCCAATTCTGCTGACTCGCACCGCCAAACACAGTTCTCCCGAAGTTCCACAACCGATGCCATCCTTTGTCGAGGCGGACGCGCAGGGAAATGATAGCGAGGCGAAGGTTCCTTGGCATGTCAAGCCCTTCCATGTCAGACTGCGGAATCATTTGGCTACTCGACAGCGCATCTTCCATGAGGAGTTGGCTACAACTGTCCCACCGCGAAGAAAGCGAGCCACGCGTCAGATGCGGAGCTTCTGGAGAAGGGTCAGGCAGTCGAGGAAGGTGCTGAGGGAAATACACTTAGACGAATTATTGAGGGATGACGTTCGACCATATGCGTCAGTGCACCTCCTGCAAAAGCGATTGTCAGGTTTAGTCGATAAGGGAGCCAGTGTGAATTGCATATCAGCCGATTTTGCAGGGGAGGGAAGTACTGGCAATGCACGCGGACCAAGTCCACCATTTTACCACTTGGTTAAGCACGGCGGACGGAACTCGTCACTCTGTAGTGGGAAAAATTACGACGGATGTCACCTTTAAAGGAGTAACTAAACCTCTGGAATTTTACATTATACCTCAATTAACCCAGAATCTTTATCTAGGGGTGGATTTCGTTCGAAAATTTTACTTGGCCCCGGCACTGTTTTCCGGCACGACCCTGGAGTCCGTCACCACTGTTCCTGACAAAACTCAAACCACTCACTTATTACGACATGCACTGGATGTGAATCAACAACTGCGACTTGACTCGGCTATATCGGCTTTTCCATCGCATGAGAAGGAAGGTCTCGGCCGGACGGCCCTGGCGTTACACACAATAGATGTGCGGGATACTAGACCCATAAAACAGAGATATTTTGCCATATCTCCGGCGAAGGAAAAGTTGTTATATGCCGAAGTTGATCGAATGCTAGCATTAGGCATGATCGAAGAAACACAGAGCGCGTGGGCTTCCCCGGTCACCTTAGTTGTCAAGCCAAACGAGGTCCGGCTATGCTTAGATGCCAGACGCTTGAACGCCGTCACTGTCAAGGACACACACCCTCTACCGTTGATTGAAGGCATTTTGAGTCGGTTGCCTAAAGCCCATTTCATCACGAGCTTAGACCTCAAGGACGCCTTCTGGCAAATTTCTTTAGACTCTGGCTCAAAGGAGAAAACAGCCTTCACAGTCCCAGGTCGGCCCCTGTATCAATTCGTGACCATGCCATTCGGATTGTGCAATGCCCCTCAGACAATGACGCGCCTTATGGATAAGGTGATACCACCGCATTTACGGGACCAAATTTTCGTATACTTGGACCATCTGCTGCTTATAACCGAGACCTTTAACGAACACATCGACCTGCTTCAGGAGGTGGCTCTGCACATCCTGAAGGCAGGGTTAACCATCAACATACAGAAGAGTCAGTTTGTGATGACGGAGGTGAAGTATTTGGGTCACATCATTGGGCATGGCAATATCAAGACCGACCCGGGCAAGACTCAAGCGATTGACGTTTTCCATTACCCAAGACCACCATGCAGTTACGCCGATTCCTAGGCTTATGCGGATGGTACCAGCGTTTCGTGCGTGACTATGCCACCATTACCACTCCTTTGACCGACATGCTGCGTAAGGGACGTAAGTTCGTCTGGGAAGGGCCCAGCTTGCGAGCCTTTGAAGAGCTGAAGAAGAGTCTGACAACAGCCCCCGTACTGCACAGCCTGGACTTTGACAAACCGTTCTCAATCCATTGTGACGCGAGTCAACATGGGGTGGGAGCAGTCTTAGTCCAGGTTGCACAAGAATGCGAGGAGAGGCCCATAGCGTTTATGTCCCACAAGCTGAACCAGGCCCAGTGGAACTACACGGTCTCAGAGCAGGAATGCCTGGCGGCTGCGCTGGCAGTGAAACGTTTTCGAGCATATGTAGAGGGACATCCCTTTGAAATCGTCACTGATCATGTGTCTCTAAAATGGCTAATGAGCCAAACTGATCTCCACGGGCGTTTGGCCAGATGGGCCTTGAAATTACAGGCGTTTGCCTTCACGATAAGACACCGCAAGGGAAGTCAGCAGGTGGTACCGGACACATTATCAAGGATGTTCGCCCCTGAAGGAGCCGAGTTGGCCCAGGAGGACGAAAGCCCCCTATGAATCGACTTGGACCATCCCGCCTTCAAGTCAGCCTGTTATACCCAGCTGATGAATACGATTCAGAACCAGTTGCCGCAGCTGCCAGAACTACGGGTGACGGAGGGATTTATATACAAGTGGACGAGACACGCCTCCGGAGACCCCATCTAAGAAGAGGAACAGCGGAAGTTATGGGTGCCCGTAAAACTGACCTTCGAGTTGTTTAAACGGGCACATGACCACCCATTGAGTGCACACGGCGGTTAAAGTCGTACGCTTCGGTGACTGAAGACTTACTTCTTTTGGCCCAAGATAGCGCAGCAAGTGAAAAAGTACGTAGCTGCCTGTGAGCTGTGCAAATGCACTAAAGCGCCTAATTCTGTTCTTCGTCCCCCGATGGGAAAATTCGAACTACCGGAGCGTGTGTTCCAGCGCCTGTATATAGATCTCATCTGTCCAAACCCTCACTCGACTTCGGGATACACGGGAGCTGTCGTGGTCCTGGACCACTTGTCCAAATTTCCGATTGTGGAACCACTTCGAAACCTGCATACGGGCCTCATAGTCAGTTTTCTGGAAAATATCGTTTTCCATATATTTGGAGTACCGGAGAAGCTGGTCTCCGACAACGGAGTTCAGTTCACCTCGTCTAGATTTCGGGAACTAATGGGGAAGTATAGTATTACGAATCAGCGGACTGCCGTTTATTCCCCGCTAGCCAATGCGTCCGAGTGGTTGAACCGCACCCTCATAGCCGCCATTCGGGCCTACGTCCAACCGGATCAGAAGGATTGGGACCGCAGGAATTCCGCCATCACCTGTGCCCTGCGTTCGTCTTATCACTCCACCACAGGCATCTCCCTATACTTTGCCGTGTTCGGCCAGCATATGATCTGCCACGGAAACTCGTACCGGCTATTGCGGCAGTTGAAAGGTTTGGAAGACCCAATAGTGGTGCTGGAGCCACACGAGGAACTCCAAATTCCACGAGAACAAATCCGGGAGAGGATTGAAGACAGTAGACGGTTGGGGGAGGAGTAGTACAATCTGCGATCCCATCCTTCTGGCTTCAAGGCAGGCGATGAAATCTACCGACGGAATTTTAGACAAAGTGAAGCAGGTCGGCATTACACTGCCAAGCTAGATAAAAAGTTCGTGAAGTGTCGAGTCTTACAAGTTTTAAGTCCCACGTGGTACCTCATTGCGGACATGTCCGGAAAGGAGCTGGGAGTCTACTATGCCAAAGACCTACGACGCTGAGAGAAAAAGGAAAAAAAGTGGAAGGAAAACAAATACAAAAAAAAACATCATAGGGCCAAGCAGCGTTTCCTCCAGTCTCCCCATGCCTGGTAGGCATCGTGGACACTGTCCTGTAATGAATCATGCGACGCCGCTGGCGACCACTACTAACACACCTTGCTGCTAGGTGGCTTGTCATTTCACGTTGGTTGTGACGGGCGCACATCCCACGTCAATTTGGTCAAGGTGAATTGGCAGCCACATGGCAGTGGAGTGTATGAGTGGTGGCCGTCACACAAGAGCGGTCGGCGATTTTTCCTGGGCAGTTTCGCGTGTGAGTGTGAAAGTGCCGAAAAGTAAGCATGTCAAAAGTGAGGGACGCATGGCATTCATACAAGTCAGGAAAGCGCAAGAATATTTCTGGTTGCGAAATTGTTTGTCAGACGTAAGTACACGTTTTTAGGTTAACTGTGTTCTCGCGTGAAATTCTTGAATAGAAATGGCTGGGTCAGCTTTATGCCGTCTGATGGCTGAATATAGATAGCTCACATCAAATCCGCCTGAAGGAATCGTAGCAGGACCAATAAGTGAAGATACTTTTTTCGAGCGGGAAGCTCTAATTGCAGGCCCGGAAGGAACTGGTTTCGAAGGCGGAGTGTTTCCAGCTAAATTAGTTTTTCCGCCCAAGATAAAACTTACTTGCGAAATGTTTCACCCCAAAATAATGGCTGACGGCGTGTTTGTATATTAATTCTTCATGCTCCTGGCGATGATCCGATGGGTTAGGAACTTTCTGCCGAAGGATGGAGCCCTGTGCAGAGTGTAGAGAAAATTTTATTGAGCGTTGTTTCCATGTTGGCAAGGCCAAATGATGAATCGGGTGCTAATGTCGATGCCGCAATTTTGTGGTGCGATAATAGTGAAGAATTTACAAAAGTTTAAATGACTATGCTCTGGGCATATACCCTACAACTCTCAAACATGCTTTGTTGCTTTGTGCATCCATTGATTCTATTTACGACCACATTATCGCGTTCATGTTCCTTGAGAAATGAACTAAATGGAGAAACAGAGGTAATAAACAAAGTCGGGCCCGTATTTTGCAGTGTGTCTTAAGACGGCTGTAACCCTAATTTAAATTTGATCTCCTACATTTTCAATTCTTACAGCCTCCTCTGCAAAATAGGGACCTTGATTTCCATAGCCAAATTTCATGGGTGTACTTTGAGGTTTTTGCAATACAAAGCTCATTTTTGTATAATTTCAATGTAATTGTATCACACCCTTGTAACGATATCATCAAGCTATATAGAAAGTTTAGGTTATAAGTAGACATAAAAAAATACAGCAAGACTTTCTCCGTACAACGAGAAGTGACGCAACCCGGTATGTTGTTCTTGTCATTGCAGAGAGCATATCAGGTGCACTGCTATGGTGGAAAAAATGTGATACAGCTGAACGCCAAGTAGCCCCCAGTTGTTTGAAATTGCTTGTGATTACAAGTTAAGGGTAAACATGGTTTACTAAAAGAGGAGGGAGCCCCGGCTACATCTTTTGCAGCAACATTAGCAACATCATCAGCGACGTTAATAGTTTGATGGACTTACACCAAACACATTCATTTGGGCTCTTGATCATCATGCAAGTGGAATAAGGGGGAAAATGGTAAAAGTGCAACAGGTTAATATTTAAATATCAATTGACTTGGTCCAGTGATGAACATTATGTGAACGAGGAAGAGATTCCAGTGAAGGTATAATTGGAATATTATGAAAATAAACGATAGGGTTGTGGTTGGCGTGACTTTCGCAGCATCGACGACCGTGGTAGCAAACAGTAAATGCCTGAGTTGGGGCTGCAATTCGGACGATTGGTGGCGTGATGACGTAGAACTTCATCATTAAATGGAATCGTTAGAGTAATTGTAAGTACAGATCGTGGGTAGACCCATTTTAAAGCGTTAAAGATCTTCATTTGAATCAAATGCAACAAAAGACACTTCCACTACAATTGGTGCAACGGTACAGCTGAACACGAGGAGATGAACAGGAATCAGTTTTACCTGATTTTGAGGGTAGAGCTTCATTGGGATATTCTTGAATTTAATTAATGAAAACGAGTTATTTTTGTATTTTTCTCGGATCTTAATATTTTTATTAAATCGTTATTACTATGTGTTGCTATGCGAGTGTAGGTTATATATATGGGTTTGTTAGACAAAACTTATATTGTGAATGTAGATAAAGAAGCAAAGCATTTTTAAGAATTGATATTCGTCATCGGAATAGATGAAGATGGCGAGGACAAATGAGCGTGAATTCTTATTTTATGAATATATTTTTGTTTTGTTCGTCCATCTCTTGCTTTGAATCTGTTTAAAAAAAGACCGGATTTGTTAATTTTTCCCATTTATACACTTTACTTGTTTTTGTGTTTTAAGATTGTTACATAAAAACTGATTTTCAGGACTTTCTCTGGTAAAAGAAAAAACTAAGATACTAGAAGAATGTTGTAGGAAGTGGAGTGTGAGCTGAAGATGCTAGATTGCAAATTTCGAGTGAGGCTGCTTGGATTGACTTGTAGATTTTCGTAATCAACCAAAATGGCTTTAATGTAGGAATTGGTTTTTCCTCAATTGAGTAATGGATAGTTGTGCTTGTTACTTTTTCTAAGAAGAGGTTGCAATAGGCAGTCATTTCCTAGGCTTTCATACTGTGTCTTAGGGTATACGGTGATGAATTGATATACTCGTATGTAAAAGTAACGTGTATAATCGATAAGGGGAGTGCGAAACATTTTGTAGAAAACAGATTGGGCTCGTATGTCCTGCGGTGTGAGAATGCATTTTTGCTCATATAATCCTATTCTCATCCATGTAGCGTTAAATTTAAACGGTAAATGCTTTTCTTGTGCTTCTATGAAATTTTTTTTACATACAAACGTAAATGTAGACAATATTTTGTAAATTTGTTCTTCCTCTTTAGACAAGCAAAGTGTCCAATTTCCCTGTAGAATTCTCTCAATAAGAGCGCCAGGTCGGGAACGTCAATTTGTACAGATTTATTTATGATCCACGCGAAATCTCTGAAAATTCGAAGGAAGGAGAACAATATTTGCGAAAACTTTAATTAAGTTAAAAAAATTGGTTTCTCTGAATGTTTTTATCATTTCCTTTTTCCGAATGAAACGTTCAACATTAATTGCTTGTATTAGTCGAGATTGTACATTATTTTACGCGTAAGACATACTTTAAACTATGATAAATGGATTATAATCACATGCATTGCTAAGCAGTAACAACGACTTTCCTTTCCAGTGGTTCCTTTCTTTCAGCGGAAAGTAGAGTGCATGGTAAGTATGCCGTCGCAAGGGTAGGGTTTGAGAAAATCCGCTGAGGTCGGTTTCGCGTCGCACGCGGTACGCGGTACATTTGTTGTTTTTGCCTTTTCATTAGCGTAGCTTTCGTCGAGATTGAGTTAGCGTAGTATATTTTTCGGTAACGCGTCGGGAAATTTGGGAACGCGAAGTAAAGATAAGATTGTTGTTCTTTGACTGGTTGAATGGAGAAATACGGAGTAACGTAAAGTAGGTTTCTTCTCCGTATGATTGCGTTTTGTGACGCGTTTGGAAACGGACGTTTATTGGTGGCTGAAAATTGTAGATGAGCGTAATCCATTTGGAGATCCGCGACCAAAATCCTCTCTGATTTAGCTGGCCAACAAGCAGCCACCGCGAAGATGGATTACCGTGCACGTATTGGTTGACCGGTTGGTACCATCCGTTGGCACTACTCAGACTTAACGTCTAGAACCGAAGAGAGGTCGGTTCCTCGTTCAGGCTTAGACGGAAAATAACTACAGACTAGGGGTGGATTTCGTTCGAAAATTTAACTTGGCCCTGGCACTGTTTTCCGGCACAACACTGGATTCCGTCACCACTGTTCCTGACGAAACTTCAACCACCCACTCATTGCGACATGCACTGGATGTGAATCAACAACTGCAACTTGACTCGGCTATATCGGCTTTTCCATCGCATGGGAAGGAAAATCTCGGCCGGACGGCCCTGGTGTTACACACAATAGATGTGGGGGATGCTAAACCCATAAAACAGAGACATTTTAACATATCTCCGGCGAAGGAAAAGCTGTTATATGCCGAAGTTGATCGACTGCTAGCATTAGGCGTGATCGACGAATCGCAGAGCGCGTGGGCTTCCCCGGGCACCTTAGTTGTCAAGCCGAACAAGGTCCCGCTGTGTTTAGATGCCCGACGTTTAAATGCCGTCACGGTCAAAGACGCATACTCTCTACCGTTGATTCAAAGCATTTTGAGTCGATTGCCTAAGGCCCATTCCATCACGAGTTTAGACCTCAAGGACGCTTTCTGGCAAATTCCTTTAGACCCTGGCTCAAAGGAGACAGCCTTCACAGTCCCAGGTCGGCCCCTGTATGAATTCGTGACCATGCCATTTGGATTGTGCAATGCCCCTCAGACAATGACGCGCCTTATGGATAAGGTGATACCACCGCATTTACGGCACCAAATTTTCGTATACTTGGACCATCTGCTGCTTATAACCGAGACCTTTAACGAACACATCGACCTGCTTCAGGAGGTGGCTCTGCACATCCTGAAGGCAGGGTTAACCATCAACATACAGAAGAGTCAGTTTGTGATGACGGAGGTGAAGCATTTGGGCCACATCATTGGGCATGGCAACATCAAGACCGACCCGGATAAGACTCAAGCGATTGACGCTTTTCCATTACCCAAGACCACCAGGCAGTTACGCCGATTCCTAGGCTTATGCGGATGGTACCAGCGTTTCGTGCGTGAATATGCCACCATTACCACAACTTTGACCGACATGCTGCGTAAGGGACGTAAGTTCGTCTGGGAAGGGCCCAGCTTGCGAGCCTTCGAAGAACTGAAGAAGAGTTTGACAACAGCCCCCGTACTACACAGCCCGGAATTTGGCAAACCGTTCTCAATCCATTGTGACGCGAGTCAACATGGGGCGGGAGCAGTCTTAGTCCAGGTTGCACAAGACGGCGAGGAGAGGCCTATAGCCTTTATGTCCCACAAGCTGAACCCGGCCCAGTGGAACTACACGGTCTCGGATCAGGAATGCCTGGCGGCTGTACTGGCAATGAAACGCTTTCGAGCATATGTAGAAGGACATCCCTTTGAAATCGTCACTGATCATGTGTCTCTAAAATGGCTGATGAGCCAAACTGATCTCCACGGGCGTTTGGCCAGATGGGCTTTGAAATTACAGGCGTTTGACTTCACGATAAGACATCGGAAGGGAAGTCAGTACGTGGTACCGGACACATTTTCAAGGATTTTCGACCCAGAAGGAGCCGAGTTGGCCCAGGAGAACGACACCCCCTATGGATCGACTTGGACCATCCCGCCTTCAAGTCAATATGTTATACCCAGCTGATGAATACGATTCAAAACCAGTTACTACAGCTGCCAAAACTACGGGTGACGGAGGGACTTATATACAAGCGGACGAGACACGCCTCAGGAGACCCCATCTAAGAAGAGGAACAGTGGAAGTTATGGGTGCCCGAAGAACTGACCTTCGAATTGATTAAACGGGCACATGACCACCCATTGAGTGCACACGGCGGTTAAAGTCGTACGCTTCGGTGACTGAAGACTTACTTCTTTTGGCCCAAGATAGCGCAGCAAGTGAAAAAGTACGTAGCTGCCTGTGAGCTGTGCAAATGCACTAAAGCGCCCAATTCTGTTCTTCGGCCTCCGATGGGATAATTCAAACTACCGGAGCGGGTGTTCCAGCGCCTGTATATAGATCTCATCGGTCCGTACCCTCGCTCGACTTCGTGATATACGGGAGCTGTCGTGGTCCTGGACCAATTGTACAAATTTCCGATTGTTGAACCAATTTGGAACCTGCACACGGGCCTGATAGTCAGCTTTCTGGAAAATCGCATTTTCCACATATTTGGGGTACCGGAGAAGTTGATCTCCGACAACGGAGTTCAACTCACCTCGGCTAGATTTCGGGAGCTAATGGACAAGTATGGCATTACTCATCAGCGGACTGCCGTTTATTCCTCGCAAGCCAATGCGTCCGAGCATTATAACCTGCGATTCCATCCTTCTGGCTTCAAGGCAGGCGACGAAACCTACCGACGGAATTTCAGACAAAGTGAAGCAGGTCGGCACTACAATGCCAAGCTAGACAAGAAGTTCGTGAAGTGTGAAGCAGCGTTTCCTTCAGTCTCCCCATGCCTGGTAGGCATCGTGGACACTGCCCTGTAATGAATCATTCGACGCCGCTGGCGACCACTACCAATACACCTTGCTGCCATGTGGCTTTCCATCTCATGTTCGTTGTGACGGCTTCCCATCCCACGTCAGTTTTGTCGTGGTATGTCAAAGTCAAGTGACAGCCACATGGCGGGTGTGTGTGAGTAGTGAGTCGTCAGATAGGTTAGTTGGCGAAGTGCCTGGGAAAGAAAGAAGGGTGGTTGTCTAAGACAGAACAAAAAGTTTAACGGAACCAGTGAATAAGTAACAGTGCCGCGATGTAAATTTGGCGAGGGTGGTGAATCAAATGTACAAAAGCGAAGTTTCTATTTCACGTGCTCTTGAATAGAATAAGGAAATGATTTTAGGCAAGTTAAGTGATAATATAATTTAGAATGCACTCTGTTATTGATGCAAATTTTTAGGCTATAATTTTTTCGCGTTATGGTGAAATTCTCATAGAGAAATACGGCGGTTGCAAACTCTTTGTATGAAAGGGATGACATGGAACTGAATGCAGCACCAGCTGATAAGCGAGCTAGTGTCCGTCGCTGTGGAAATTGTGACCATCGGCCAAATGACTGATAACAAAAGTTCGTGCAGAGGTAATTTGTGCGGCTCAAACTGTCGGTGCCAACAGGTGGGACTCTTTGAAAAATGGGACTGAAACTAAAAATGGAAGATCCAAATTGTGTTCCATTTAAAATTTTTAGCAATATGCTTTAAAAAAATCCGATATCTATTTCCCTTTCTTCTTATGTCTGTGCAATTCCTTTCAAGTTCCTGCGTTAGTAGGTCTCAAAATTTTTTTTTGCAAAATATCAATTTCGTTATTGGGGAACCCTGTCCGAAAGACTATATGAACGATTTGTGTTCAGCCAGCAAAAGTTTCCACCATCTGAATCGGTTTTTCGTTTATCTTCTCGAGTAGATTTGAATATTTCATACACTTACCATCATAGGCAGAAAACTTGCAACAGGTTTCGAAAACAAAAAGAAAAATGCAAAACACAGTGGCTTAACCTCAAGGACTGTTTAATGGGCGACGAGTTTTCCTCCAACAAAATGACTCTGATGATCTCTAGATTACACCTATTAAGTAAATAATTAAATACTTAATGAACTCTAATAAAATACTTGATTAAAAATTATTAATGAGGATACGCGATTCACTTTGTACGTGTGTATGCATTTTGTGCATCAGGAAGCCAAATATTGACAAAACCACGTGAATTATAAATTGACATGCTTAGATTTCGCTATATTTCGTAAATCGAATTATATTCATATCTGCAAAAGATTATAGAAGGTTCACGACAAGTAATATATTATGAAAGGACTATAACGTTGTGTTGTAATATGTTTATGGTAACGGATAAATCCTCCTTGAATTATCCGGTAGCTATTTAAGAAATTATACAAGTATACTTTCGATTTCCTTCTGTGATACTTTGTAGTTTTTTTGTAAATGTTATTATGAATGAAGCAATTCGTATCGAGTCTTAATGCTATGACAACTTAAAGTGGCACATGTCTATGTACGAGTAAAGCATTATTCCTCGTTTTAATGTAAAACTAGCCACTACTGGAAGCGCGATACAAACTGACAGCTTTTCGCTTTCAATTTCATTTAGTGTTGAATGAAAAATTTTGCTGCTTTTCACTATACCTTCATCAGATGAGTTTAACGTAATAAAAGTAAAGCACAGTAATGTTTAAAGGAAAAATACAGGCAGAAGCTCATTGGTTTGCTATATTGAACCGATCTTCTCTTCTCTGTGCTTATATATTCTTTTGTTTTGCGTGGATGAAACGACTAGTTTATGTGAACACTAGAGTAACAAAAACAAAAACAAAAAAAAATAACACAAAACGAAATGTTAAAACTAGACATAAGATTCATATGTATTTTTAGTAAGTGGCATAATTGAGCAATTTATTAAATACTATTTAAGAAATATAAGAATCTAATATGTTTGATAAGGAAAACAAATGTAAAGCGGATTATCTTTATATAGGTATATACACACTATATATGTAATTAAACATGTCAAGTTATAAACTGCACGGTATATATTAACCGGTCTTTAGCTAAACAAAGAAAACTGAAATTATAAGTGGAATGAACGAAAATGAAAATATAGCTAGCATAGAGAAAACTACTATTATATACAACTACCAATACTATATAACTATTATATAAATGTCCATGTTGAAAACATCAAATAACATGAATTGCTAAATGAACGCAGACTTTCCTTTCCACTGGTCCTTCTTTTCCAGAGGCAGTGAGAGTGCAGGGTAAGTATGCCAGGGAGAGGGTAGGGTTTGAAAAAATCCGCTGAGGTCGGTTTCGCGTCGCGTGCGGTACGCGGTGTTATGCTATATACAACGTCGTCAATCGTCTAAGCTCCGTCAAGTGTATACGGCCAAGCGCATACGCCCATTGTCATTAAAACATGTACTTGTCGACCAACAGCAAGCGAAAAGTTTTCATAATTCATAACATTAACGACAACGACCATGTACATAAGAAGCTTCGGGGTGTGCTTATAAAACCTTTGTTGGATTGCCTTTTTCTTTAGCGTAGCTTTCGTCGGGTTCAAGTTAACGTGGTGTATTTTTCAGTACCGGGTCGGTATAATTCAGGAACGCGAAATGAAAATTAGATTGTTGTACTTGCGTGGAATAATGAAGAAATACGGAATAAAGTAAAATAGGTTTCTTTTCCGTATGTTTGTAGTTTCCACGAACCATTCGACCAGTATCACACAAGTATATTCCGATTAAGCACTCGGTTACGAACACCCATGCCCGAGGACGAACTGGTGAAAATCATCAGGGAGAATATGCGTTGGGAGCTTCAGGACAGTCTCCTTCATGTTCCCATCAACACCATACAAGAATTACGCCTCCATGCCCGTAGGCAAGAACAGCTAGATGAGTGGCGAGGAACCTTCCGTCCACAACCTCGCATGACGGAACCTGATCCACGAAATAATAATACCGCGGAGTTAGTGGCAGCGGACCACATACTTGCTGACCCAGTACCAGTACCGAGGAGCGGAGCACCCCTGGAGCACGAGTTCCAAGCAATGATTGACCGACCATTCGTCGAAGCAGTTACAAGTCCGACGGTCTGTTGGAACTGCCGGAAAATGGGGCATAGTTTCTATGCATGTCCAGCGGAACCGACGATCTTCTGTTACCGGTGCGGAAAGGCAGACACTTATGCACCTGATTGCGCAGATTGCAAGCTACGAAAAACTTGCCAGCGAGTACCGCGACCACCCGCTGGCACTCCTAGAACCCGAACGAACCAATACTGACCCCATCACTAGCTACGACCAAGCCCTAGACATAACCCCAACTTTGCTGACTCGCACCGCCAAACACAGTTCTCTTGAAGTTCCGCATCTGACGTCACCCTTTGTCGAGGCGAACAAACAGGGGAATGGTAGCGAGGCGAAGGTTCCTTAGCATGTTAAGCCCTTCCACGTCAGACTGCGGAATCATTTGGCTACTCGCCAGCGCATCTTCCATGAGGAGATGGTTACAACTGTCCCACTGCGAAGGAAGCGAGCCACGCGTCGGATGCGGAGCTTCTGGAGAAGGGTCAGGCACTCGAGGAAGGTGCTGAGGGAAATACACTTAGACGAATTATTGAGGGATGACGTTCGACCATATGCGTCAGTGCACCTCCTGCAAAAGCGATTGTCACGTTCAGTCGATACGGGAGCCAGTGTGAATTGTATATCAGCCGATTTTGGAGGAGAGGTGCTGGCAATGCACGCGGACCAAATCCATCAATTTACCACCTGGTTAAGCACGGCGGACGGAACTCGTCACTCTGTAGTTGGGGAAAATTACGACGGATGTCACCTTTAAAAGAGTAACTAGACCTCTGGAATTTTACATTATCCCTCAATTAACAAAGAATCTTTACCTAGAGGTGGATTTCGTTCGAAAATTTAACTTGGCCCTGGCACTGTTTTCCGGCACAACACTGGATTCCGTCACCATTGTTCCTGACGAAACTCCAACCACCCACTCATTACGACATGCACTGGATGTGAATCAACAACTGCAACTTGACTCGGCTTTATCGGCTTTTCCATCGCATGAGAAGGAAGGTCTCGGCCGGACGGCCCTGGTGTTACACACAATAGATGTGGGGGATGCTAAGCCCATAAAACAGAGACATTTTGCCATATCTCCGGCGAAGGAAAAGCTGTTATATGCCGAAGTTGACCGAATGCTAGCATTAGGCGTGATCGAAGAATCGCAGAGCGCGTGGGCTTCCCCGGTAACCTTTGTTGTCAAGCCAAACAAGGTCCGGCTATGCTTAGATGCCCGACGTTTAAACGCCGTCACGGTCGGAGACGCATACCCTCTACCGTTGATTGAAGGCAGTTTGAGTCGGTTGCCTAAAGCCCATTCCATCACGAGTTTAGACCTCAAGGACGCTTTCTGGCAAATTTCTTTAGACCCTGGCTCAAAGGAGAAAACAGCCTTCACAGTCCCAGGTCGGCCACTGTATCAATTCGTGACCAGGCCATTCGGATTGTGCAATGCCCCTCAGACAATGACGCGCCTTATGGATAAGGTGATACCACCGCATTTACGGCACCAAGTTTTCGTATACTTGGACCATCTGCTGCTTATAACCGAGACCTTTAACGACCTCATCGGCCTGCTTCAGGATGTGGCTTTGCACATCCGGAGGGCAGGGTTAACCATCAACATACAGAAGAGTCAGTTTGTGATGACGGAGGTGAAGCATTTGGGCCACATCATTGGGCATGGCAACATCAAGACCGACCCGGATAAGACTCAAGCGATTGACGCTTTTCCATTACCCAAGACCACCAGGCAGTTACGCCGATTCCTAGGCTTATGCGGATGGTACCAGCGTTTCGTGCGTGAATATGCCACCATTACCACAACTTTGACCGACATGCTGCGTAAGGGACGTAAGTTCGTCTGGGAAGGGCCCAGCTTGCGAGACTTCGAAGAGCTGAAGAAGAGTCTGACAACAGCCCCCGTACTGCACAGCCCGGACTTTGACAAACCGTTCTCAATCCTTTGTGACGCGAGTCAACATGGGCTGGGAGCAGTCTTAGTCCAGGTTGCACAAGACGGCGAGGAGAGGCCTATAGCTTTTATGTCCCACAAGCTGAACCCGGCCCGGGGGAACTCCACGGTCTCAGATCAGGAATGCCTGGCACTTGTACTGGCAGTGAAACGCTTTCGAGCATATGTAGAGGGACATCCCTTTGAAACCGTCACTGATCATGCGTCTCTGAAATGGCTCATGAGCCAAACTAATCTCCACGGGCGTTTGGCCAGATGGGCTTTGAAATTACAGGCGTTTGACTTCACGATAAGACACCGCAAAGGAAGTCAGCACGTGGTACCGGACACATTTTCAAGGATTTTCGACCCTGAGGGGCCGAGTTCGCCCAGGAGAACGACACCCCCTATGGATCGACTTGGACCATCCCGCCTTCAAGTCAATATGTTATACCCAGCTGATGAATACGATTCAAAACCAGTTACCACAGCTGCCAGAACTACGGGTGACGGAGGGATTTATATACAAGCGGATGGGACACGCCTCCGGAGACCCCATCCAAGAAGAGGAACAGTGGAAGTTATGGGTGCCCGAAGAACCGACCTTCGAATTGATTAAACGGGCACATGACCACCCATTGAGTGCACACGGCGGTTAAAGTCGTACGCTTCGGCGACTGAAGACTTACTTCTTTTGGCCCAAGATAGCGCAGCAAGTGAAAAAGTACGTAGCTGCCTGTGAGCTGTGCAAATACACTAAAGCGCACAATTCTGTTCTTCGGCCCCCGATGGGAAAATTCGAGCTGCCGGAGCGGGTGTTCCAGCGCCTGTATATAATCTCATCGGGCCGTACCCTCACTCGACTTCGTGATATACGGGAGCTGTCGTGGTCCTGGACCAATTGTACAAATTTCCGATTGTTGAACCAATTCGGAACCTGCACACGAGCCTGATAGTCAGCCTTCTGGAAAATATCGTTTTCCATATATTTGGAGTACCGGAGAAGTTGGTCTCCGACAACGGAGTTCAGTTCACCTCGGCTAGATTTTGGGAGCTAATGGACAAGTATGGCCTTACTCATCACCGGACTGCTGTTTATTCCCCGCAAGTCAATGCGTCCGAGCGGTTGAACCGCACCCTCATAGCCGCCATTCGGGCCTACGTCCAACCGGATCAGAAGGATTGGGACCGCAGGATTTCCGCCATCACCTGTGCCCTGCGTTCGTCTTACCACTCCACCACAGGTATCCCCCCGTACTTTGCCGTGTTCGGCAAGCATATGATCTGCCACGGAAACTCGTACCGGCTATTGCGGCAGTCGAAGGGTTTGGAAGACCCAAAAGTGGTTCTGGAGCCGTACGAGAAACTCCAAATCCTACGAGAACAAATCCGAGAGAGGATTGAAGACAGTAGATGGGCGGGGGAAGAGCATTATAACCTGCGATTCCATCCTTCTGGCTTCAAGGCAGGCGACGAAACCTACCGACGGAATTTTAGACAAAGTGAAGCAGGTCGGCACTACAATGCCGAGCTAGACAAGAAGTTCGTGAAGTGTCGAGTCTTACAAGTGTTAAGTCCCACGCGATACCTCATTGCGGACATGTTCGGCAAGGAGCAAGGAGTCTACCATGCCAAAGACCTACGACGGTGAGAAGGGCCGTCAAGCAGGTTCTTCCTACTCGCGTTGTCCCCAGCTGTTATCTCCTGCTTAGCATCGATCGTCTTCACCTGGGCTCAAAATATCAGCGACCTCGTCGTGCTAGAACGTACCGCGGAAAGATTTGCCAACCACAAGTCACACTACCTCTCCGGCCGAGACATAATTAAAGCCATCATAGGGCCAAGCAGCGTTTCCTTCAGTCTCCCCAGGCATCGTGAACACTGCCCTGTAATGAATCATTCGACGCCGCTGGCGACCACTACCAATACACCTTGCTGCCATGTGGCTTTCCATCTCATGTTCGTTGTGACGGCTTCCCATCCCACGTCAGTTTTGTCGTGGTATGTCAAAGTTAAGTGACAGCCACATGGCGGGTGTGTGTGAGTAGTGAGTCGTCAGGTAGGTTAGTTGGCGAAGTGCCTGGGAAAGAAAGAAGGGTGGTTGTCTAAGACAGAACAAAAAGTTTAACGGAACCAGTGAATAAGTAACAGTGCCGCGATGTAAATTTGGTGAGGGTGGGGAATCAAATGTACAGAAGCGAAGTTTCTGTTTCACACGCTCTTGAATGGAATAAGGAAATAATTTTAGGCAAGTTAAGTGATAATATAATTTAGAATGCACTCTGTTATTGATGCAAATTTTTAGGCTATAATTTTTTCGCGTTATGGTGAAATTCTCATAGAGAAATACGGCGGTTGCAAACTCTTTGTATGAAAGGGATGACATGGAACTGAATGCAGCACCAGCTGATAAGCGAGCTAGTGTCCGTCGCTGTGGAAATTGTGACCATCGGCCAAATGACTGATAACAAAAGTTCGTGCAGAGGTAATTTGTGCGGCTCAAACTGTCGGTGCCAACAGGTGGGACTCTTTGAAAAATGGGACTAAAACTAAAAATGGAAGATCCAAATTGTGTTCCATTTAAAATTTTTAGCAATATGCTTTAAAAAAATCCGATATCTATTTCCCTTTCTTCTTATGTCTGTGCAATTCCTTTCAAGTTCCTGCGTTAGTAGGTCTCAAAATTTTTTTTGCAAAATATCAATTTCGTTATTGGGGAACCCTGTCCGAAAGACTATATGAACGATTTGTGTTCAGCCAGCGAAAGTTTCCACCATCTGAATCGGTTTTTCGTCTATCTTCTCGAGTAGATTTGAAGGATTCATACACTTACCATCATAGGCAGAAAACTTGCAACAGGTTTCGAAAACAAAATGAAAAATGCAAAACACAGTGGTTTGACCTCAAGGACTGTTTAATGGGCGACGAGTTTTCCTCCAACGAAATGACTCTGACGATCTCTAGATTACTCATATTCAATAAATAATTAAATACTTAATGAACTCTAATAAAATACTTGATTAAAAATTATTAATGAGGATACGCGATTCACTTTGTACGTGTGTATGCATTTTGTGCATCAGGAAGCCAAATATTGACAAAACCACGTGAATTATAAATTGACATGCTTAGATTTCGCTATATTTCGTAAATCGAATTATATTCATATCTGCAAAAGATTATAGAAGGTTCACAACTAGTAATATATTATGAAAGGACTACAGCGTTGTGTTATAATATGCTTATGGTAACGGATAAATCCTCCTTGAATCATCCGGTAGCTATTCGAGAAATTATACCAGTATACTTTCGGTTTCCTTCTGTGATACTTTGTATTTTTTTTGTAAATGTTATTATGAATGAAGCAATTCGTATCGAGTCTTAATGCTATGACAACTTAAAGTGGCACATGTCTATGTACGAGTAAAGCATTATTCCTCGTTTTAATGTAAACTAGTCACTACTGGAAGCGTGACATAAACTTACAACTTTTCGCTTTCAATTTCATTTAGTGCTAAATGAAAAATTTTGCTACATTTCACTTTACCTTAATCAGATGAGTTTAACGTAATAAAAGTAAAGCACAGTAATGTTTAAAGGAAAAATACAGCTCATTGGTTTGCTGTATTGAACCGATCTTTTCTTCTCTGTGCTTATATATTCTTTTGTTTTGCGTGGATGAAACGACTCGTTTATGTGAACACTAGAGTAACAAAAACAAAAACAAAAAAAAAATAACACAAAACGAAATGTTAAAACTAGACATAAGATTCATATGTATTTTTAGTAAGTGGCATAATTGAGCAATTTATTAAATACTATTTAAGAAATATAAGAATCTAATATGTTTGATAAGGAAAACAAATGTAAAGTGGATTATCTTTATATAGGTATATACACACTATATATGTAATTAAACCTGTCAAATTATAAACTGCACGGTATATATTAACCGGTCTTTAGCTAAACAAAGATAACTGAAATTATAGGTGGAATGAACGAAAATGAAAATATAGCTAGCATAGAGAAAACTACTATTATATACATCTACCAATACTATATAACTATTATATAAATGTCCATGTTGAAGAGATCAAATAACATTAATTGCTAAATGAACGCAGACTTTCCTTTCCACTGGTCCTTCTTTTCCAGAGGCAGTGAGAGTGCAGGGTAAGTATGTCGGGGAGAGGGTAGAGTTTGAAAAAATCCGCTGAGGTAGGTTTCGCGTCGCGTGCGGTACGCGGTACCTTTGTTGGATTGCCTTTTTCTTTAGCGTAGCTTTCGTCGGGTTCAAGTTAACGTAGTTTATTTTTCGGCACCGCGTCGGTATAATTCAGAAACGCGAAATGAAAATTAGATTGTTGTACTTGCGTGGAATAATGAAGAAATACGGAATAAAGTAAAATAGGTTTCTTTTCCGTATGTTTGCGTTTTCGACGCGTTTGACCAGTTGGTACCATTCGTTGGCACGACCCAGACTTCACGTCTAGAACCGATGAGAGGTCGATTCCGACCTCGATCGTGAGTTTAGGCGGAAAAATCATTACAAATGACGCCCAACGTGGGGCAAACATCCTAAGGGGATAAGAGATTCGCGTCTTCTGACGAGTTGGTCCTTTACGGAGGATGTAAGGTACCTTGGTACTCGAGCCTCACCAACAGGAGCAGTGGAGTTTTGTGATATACACTTGCAGTCGCTTCACGTGAGTTGTGGTTTCCGCTCTCCTTTGTTTGATTTTTTTTTTTGCGACAGAATCCTTCCGATGTGTTGTCCCAGGTTGACCCTTGTAAGGACCTTCTATTTTCTTGATCTGCCAGATGGGTTTCTCGTATTGGCCTGGACTCTCAAGAAAAAAGAATATGTTGTGGAAGGATTCTACTCATTTCGTATGCGTGATAGACGAGTGGTTTTGGTTCAACGTTCGGTGGCGTATGCTGGAGCTGTGGAGCCCGGAATGCTTCTACGTGTTGGGGGATTTTGACCGCGTACAAAGCTGTTACGGTAGCTCTACCACTTGTCTCGTCGAGTCATTTAACATAGTTTAGAGACGGTTTTTGTAGTGTATGTGGGTTTGGGGATAAATTCTAGTGAATCGGCCGAGAGCACACTTTTTTCGACAGATTACCATTCACTCTCATTTCCCTTTGGGGAAGTCAGCACTGCTGAAAAGGAAGGTGTTTATCAAATAGGTTTTTTTAATTATATCGCCACTATCGGCCAGTGGATTTGTTGCTGAGTTTAGATATATATATATATGCATATATATATATATATATATATATATATATATATATATATATATATATATATATATATATATATATATATATAGAGATATATATATATATATATATATATATATATATATATAGATTAGTAGTTAGGAGTAACTTTTTTTTCTACAGTAATACATATCAGCTACAAACATTCAACGAAACCCATCATGGCAACGAAAAGAACACCCGACAAACGTTGGACTCGATCCAAAACGGTACAACCCGCTAACTGCGGGATTTGTTTCGAGGACGTAGTGGAGGGCCTAAAGAGCGTGCGATTGGAGTGCGGACACCTGTTCCATCGCGCCTGTGTCCAACAACTCCTACTGACTTTCGAGCTCTGTCCACCATGCTGACGCACTATAGAGTGGACCGCCGTAGATGCCCCCCTCAGAACGCACGTCCCGACGCGTGGAGCAGTGGCGAAAGGATCCCAAGATGTTGAATCACTCCAACCACTGGTGGACCTGCAAGGAGCCGTGGGTGGAGAAGTTCCTGTTGCAGTTGTCGCGGCCGAGGTCCCAACAGCGCCTTCCACCAACTCCATGGTGGAAATTATCAGGGAGAATATGCGTTGGGAGCTTCAGAACAGTCTCCTTCATGTTCCCATCAACACCATACAAAAATTACGCCTCCATGCCCGTAGGCAAGAACAGCTAGATGAGTGGCGAGGAACCTTCCGTCCACAACCTCGCATGACGGGACCTGATCCACGAAATAATAATACCGTGGAGTTAGTGGCAGCGGACCACATACTTGCTGACCCAGTACCAGTACCGAGGAGTGGAGCACGAGTTCCAAGCAATAATTGACCGACCAATCGTCGAAGCAGTTACAAGTCCGACGGTCTGTTGGAACTGCCGGTAAACGGGGCATCGTTTCTATGCATGTCCAGCGGAGCCGACGGTCTTCTGTTACCGGTGCGGAAAGGCAGACACCTATGCACCTGATTGCGCAGATTGCAAGCTACGAAAAAACTTGCCCGAACGAACCAATACTGACCCCATCACTAGCTACGACCAAGCCCTAGACATAACCCCAACTTTTCTGACTCGCACCGCCAAACACAGTTCTCCTGAAGTTCCGCAGCTGACGTCACCCTTTGTCGAGGCAAACGCGCAGGGGAATGGTAGCGAGGCGAAGGTTCCTTGGCATGTTAAGCCCTTCCACGTCAAACTGCGGAATCATTTGGCTACTCGCCAGCGCATCTTCCATGAGGAGATGGTTACAACTGTCCCACTGCGAAGGAAGCGAGCCACGCGTCGGATGCGGAGCTTCTGGAGAAGGGTCAGGCACTCGAGGAAGGTGCTGAGGGAAATACACTTAGACGAATTATTGAGGGATGACGTTCGACCATATGCGCCAGTACACCTCCTGCAAAAGCGATTGTCACGTTTAGTCGATACGGGAGCCAGTGTGAATTGCATATCAGCCGATTTTGGAGGAGGGGTGCTGGCAATGCACGCGGACCAAATCCATCAATTTACCACCTGGTTAAGCACGGCGGACGGAACTCGTCACTCTGTAGTTGGGGAAAATTACGACGGATGTCACCTTTAAAGGAATAACTAAACCTCTGAAATTTTACATTATCCCCCAATTAACCCAGAATCTTTACCTAGGGGTGGATTTCGTTCGAAAATTTAACTTGGCCCTGGCACTGTTTTCCGGTACGACACTGGATTCCGTCACCACTGTTCTTGACAAAACTCCAACCACCCACTCATTACGACATGCACTGGATGTGAATCAACAACTGCAACTTGACTCGGCTATATCGGCTTTTCCATCGCATGAGAAGGAAGGTCTCGGCCGGACGGCCCTGGTGTTACACACAATAGATGTGGGGGATGCTAAGCCCATAAAACAGAGACATTTTGCCATATCTCCGGCGAAGGAAAAGCTGTTATATGCCGAAGTTGATCGAATGCTAGCATTAGGCGTGATCGAGGAATCGCAGAGCGCGTGGGCTTCCCCGGTAACCTTAGTTGTTAAGCCGAACAAGGTCCCGCTGTGCTTAGATGCCTGACGTTTAACCGCCGTCACGGTCGAAGACGCATACCCTCTACCGTTGATTGAAGGCATTTTGAGTCGATTTCCTAAAGCCCATTCCATCACCAGTTTAGACCTCAAGGACGCTTTCTGGCAAATTCCTTTAGACCCTGGCTAAAAGGAGAAAACAGCCTTCACAGTCCCAGGGCGGCCACTGTATCAACTCGTGACCATGCCATTCGGATTGTGCAATGCCCCTCAGACAATGACGTGCCTTATGGATAAGGTGATACCACCGCATTTACGGCACCAAATTTTCGTATACTTGGACCATCTGCTGCTTATAACCGAGACCTTTAACGAACACCTCGACCTGCTTCAGGAAGTGGCTTTGCACATCCCGAGAGCAGGGTTAGCCATCCACATACAGAAGAGTCAGTTCGTGATGACGGGGTGAAGTATTTGGGCCACATCATTGGGCATGGCAACATCAAGACCGACCCGGATAAGACTCAAGCGATTGACGATTTTCCATTACCCAAGACCGTCCGCAGGGGGAATGCCGGTCGAAGCCCGCATTCTATGGGGAGTTCCGCCCCACGTACCCGAGGAAATTCCCGCAGGGAGAATGCCGGTCGACGAGAGCACTCTTGGAGGCTGGCACTCTTTGGGGAGCGCCGCCCCCACGGACCCGAGGATATGGGGGGTGCCGTGAGGTTCCCTCCTGGGATGATAGGTAACGACTCTGATTGGATCTGGACTACGCTTTGGACAACGAACTGAAAATGACGCTTTGGGCTGGTGGATGTGATGGTTTGGACCTAGTTGCTTTGCACAGTAGCGCCGAGGTGAAACTCGTGTGTGAACGGCTCCAATCCAACTATCATACCGTCTCCATCCCGGTAAAACCTTGGCAGGCCTCGGAGTACGTTCGAAGTACGTTCGAAGTTCGCACCATTGGGTTGGTGGTGTAGGTTCGGTTGAGACGGACTCCCGATTAGCGCTGGTCTGGCTCTGAGCACTTGTCCCCATAGGGGCTTGTGCCAATTCTCGCATGGCCTCCCTGCTCTGCAAAGATAACCATGGGACCAAAAATGCGACTACACACACGAACGGAGATAGCGGCTCCAAGGGGGGACCCAACAAAACTGGAGCAAACAAAAGCAAAAGACCACAAATACCCAGAAAAAGAAACGAAAAATAATAACGACGACGCAACCAGCGGTTGCAGCCACGATGTCAACAGTGCATCGCAAACAGTATTAACAACGACAAAAACGAAGACTAACACAACGGCAGTGAAGACAGACGAAAAACGGAGAATACAGACTGAGTGTCCTGCGGCGTTTGGGCGCAGCAAAAAATGATGCGAACGCCCGAGCGTCCTATTAAGGAGAAACGGGAAACTCTGCAGGACACTTCAGGTGTTCGAGCGGTGGGAGATAACATAAAGAGCACCGAAAATTCGATTGTCACTGCTGCGATCGTTACCGAAGCGACCGATGCAAGAGTCGTAAGCCCCGACATTGCAACGAAAAATCCAGAAGCAAACGAGGAGATTACGGCACTAAAAGCAAAGAGTGACCAGACACCGCGTGAATGCACCGCCGAAGATGAAAATGTGGCGGAAATGCTGCACTCGGAAACGGAACGCGAAAACCTCTCCCAAGGATGGTTGCAAGGCACAATTGCCGCCCAGCGATATGAAGAAGAAAGACTACTCCGAAAAGCGGGAGATGTTCTGAAAAGAATAAGAGCTGCATGCGACTCCCCAAAAATCAGCAAAGCACCAAAGGAAGTGCTCCTTGAACTAGAGGAGCTCCTAGATTGCATAGGACACTATCGGAGAAGCAAGTTAAGGGCTGAAGATGAAGAGAAGGCTAAAGAGGCGCTTGGGGCGAAATCTAAAGGCGACACGCAGATAGCTCCAACATTAAACGTCAATAAAAGAATGGCGTCTAGCCCAATCGAAGGAGATCGGGATAAAAGAAAGAAGGAAGAGGCACTTGAAGGGCGTGGAGTACTAGATCAGGGGTTCCAGACAGTGCTTACAAAAGGAGCGAAGAAAGCCGGAAAAAAACTCCTTCAAAAAGTGCCAGAAAGTAAAGTTCGTACGGACGCCCAATTACAAAAAGGACCTGATGCAAAGCAGGAGAGGCAGAAGCCCCGACAAAGACCCCGGCAGCAGGCACTGCTTGTAAAGCCCCAAGATGGCCGATCCTACGCGGAGGTACTGCGGGACATCAGGGGAAACGTAAGGCCCGAAGACACCAATACTACCATTAAAGTAGTACGACCAATGCGGTCGGCCCACATATTGGTTGAATTCAGAGCAGAGGCCGGCAATAAGGAAGCATTCTGCGATGCCGTAAAGAAAGTCCTCGGCAAAAGCGCAACTATGACCTCGGTTGAACTGATGGCAACAATCGAAATACGACACATAGACTGCGTGACGGATCTGGCCGAGGTAGAAGAGGCCATCAAAAAGGAGTTCCCTAGCGTGGGAAGGATCAAAGCGAGACTGACCCAGAAAACAACAGGGAACAACGCATGGCCATAGTTGACTTGACCGAAAAGGAGCCGAACAATTCCTGAACAAGGGCAAAGTGCGAATTGGGTGGGTTGTCTGTAGGATACGGCGAAGAGCAACGCCTCTTCAATGTTTCAAATGCCTTGGTTATGGTCACACCACACAAGTATGCAAAGGACCCAATAGGAGTTCCCTGTGTTACAAATGCGGTGAAATGGGACATAAAAGAAAAGAGTGTACGAAAGAGGCACACTGTATTCTTTGCAAGGATGCTGATCTAAAACTTGATTTTGCACACGTGTTGGGATCAGGAAAATGCCGGGTGTTCCAGGAAGCCCTAGCCAAGGCAAAATCAGAGCTTCGACGACCCGCATCCTGCAGCTAAACCCGCACCGCAGTTCAAACGCCGAAAATCTGCTTGAGCAGTTTCCGAGGGAAATCAAAGCCGACTTCTTGCTGCTGAGTGAGCAACACCATAATAAAAGTCCTGCATTATGGCACTCTGATAGAACTGGTACTGCCGCCATCTGGGTTAGGAACAGTGACTTTCAGGCGGAGAGTTGTGGACGGGGGGATGGTTTCGTGTGGGTTCGGTGCTCAGGGATCACCTTTTTTAGTGTGTACCTAATGCTTAACGAGCCGATATCATCTTTCCAAGCCAAGCTTAATGCTCTGGAGGGCGCTGTCTCGAACGCAGAGGGTAAAGTGCTCGTTGGGGGCGACTTCAATGCTAAAGCAATCGAATGGGACATGCCTCAGACGGATCCGAGGGTTAAACGAGTCCTGGAAATGGCGGCCAGGACGGCCCTCGTCGTACTAAACTCCGGAAACACGCCAACTTTCCGCCGCATTGGCTGTGAGGGAGCCATACCGGACGTGACATTTGCCTCGGAGTCCTCAGTACGGAGGATACAAAACTGGAAAGTATTAGAGGACTACTCAGCCAGTGATCATCAGTGAATTTTGCTTGAGATAAGTGATGCTGTCTCCCGACGTCCATGCTCTCGGCTTTCTACAACTGGATGGAACATCGGAAGAATGGACGTCGAGAGGTTCGTCAAGGTTCTCAAAGCAGGTGCGCCGCTGCAGGGAGCTTCGGAGGGGTCGGAAGAACTGGCAGCTCAAGACGTGGTGAACTCTATTATGAGCATCATTACGACTGCTTGCTGCGCTTCTATGCCCCGTCAAAGGCCCCGGCACGGCAAGCCCCAGTGTACTGGTGGTCTACTGAAATCGCAGAAAAGCGGAGGGAGTTTCACAAGCTTCGGCGTGAGGCTCAACGGGTGCGGAACTGTGACGAGGCATGCCACCAGGTGGCATCATATAAGTCGGCCAGGAAATGCCTTCGCAAACTGATCAACAGTAGCAAGGCTCGCTGCTGGCAAGACCTAGTGGACAGTGTGAACAAGGATCCGTGGGGCCTTGGCTACAAGCTGGTCATGGGGAAACTTGGTGCCCTACGGAAGCCTTGTATACATGACGCGGAGAAGATGGACGCGATAGTGCGGGGACTCTTCCCAACCCATCCCGTTCGTGTTGACGCTGTCCATGGTGAAACAGCAGTAGAGTGCCGACTCTTCACTCAGCTGGAACTGGAGGAGGCAGTCCTCTCATTGAAAGCGAGGAAGGCTCCAGGTCCAGATGGTGTTCCAGCTGAGGTGTTGCAGCTCGTCTATCACCATTGTCCTGACTTGCTGCTCAGCACATTCAACGCTTGCCTACGGGACGGGGTTTTCCCGGTACGATGGAAGGTGGCGAGGCTCGTGCTGGTCAGCAAGGGGAAGGGAAATCCCGAATCGCCGTCTGCATACCGCCCGTTATGCATGCTAGACACGGCTGGGAAAGTGCTAGAGAAATTCATCAAGGGAAGGCTCACTGACGCGATTCGTGCTGCTGGGGACCAATCTCCTCGGCAGTACGGCTTTAGAGCAGGACGTTCTACCATTGATGCGATTCCAGAGGTGGTGAACGTGGTCCAAAAGGCAGAGGCATATAGTCGCACCAAGCGACGGATCGTCCTGTTGGTGACACTCGACGTCAGGAATGCCTTCAACTCCGCTAGATGGGTGGATATTCTGGACACGCTGGAAAACTCTTTTCAAGTTCCAGAATATCTAATACGGCTTTTGAGGAACTACCTAAAGGACCGAAGCCTGCTCTACGACACGACACAGGGCCAACGAAGGATGGCAGTTACATCGGGTGTTGCCCAGGGATCTATCCTTGGGTCTGGACCTGTGGAACGTGTCTTACGACGGGCTGCTGAGACTCGAGATGCCAGATGAGTCGCGCTTGGTCGGCTATGCGGATGATGTTGCGGCTCTGGTCGCCAGACGCACCGTTGAACAAGCGCAACTTAGGCTATGTATGCTAATGTGCCGAGTGAGGGACTGGATGATTGCTCGCGGGCTCAGTTTAGCACTGGAGAAAACCGAAGTGGTCATCTTGACAAAAAAGAGAACCCATTGAGTAAGGATGATCAGTATTGGAGACATACAAATCCAATCGAAGCCAGCGGTGAAGTACCTGGGGCTACTGATCGACTCGAAGATGAGTTTCTCTGAGCAAATCAGGACAACGGCTGAGAAGGCTGCTTCGGGAATATCGGCTCTGAGTCGACTTATGGCCAACGTAGGTGGACCCAGCCCATCAAGAAGACGCCTCTTGATGAGTGCTGTAGGGTCAGTGCTACTGTATGGAGCAGAGGTATGGGGCGACGCTCTCAGCAAGGAGGTATACCGAAAACGATTGGCACAGGTACAGAGAAGAGGAGCACTGAGAATTGCATCTTCATATCCAACAGTCTCCGACTCGGCGGTGAGAGTGATTCCAGGCGTGATACCTGTCGCCCTCCTTGCTAGAGAGCGCCGCGCTATTTACCTGCGCCGAAACGAGGATACGAGGGAGATGGTTGTCCGCAAGGAGAGACAGCGCTCGCTCAACGATTGGCAGCAGTCTTGGGTGAATTGCACGAAGGGAAGGTGGACAGCGCGCTTCATCCCGGATGTGATACCGTGGCTAAATTGAAGGCATGGTGAGACTGACTTCTATCTGACCCAGCTTTTGAGCGGGCATGGGTGTTTTCAGTCGTAATTGGTAAGTCACGGTCTCCCGATTGTCGGTTTTGCCCAGGAGAGGAGGACAATGCCTGTCACACATTTTTTGCGTGTACAAAATGGGTCAGGCTGCAAAGGCAACTCTACAGGGAGACGGGAGAGCTCACCCCGGATTAAATAGTCACGGTGATGCTCGAATCGGTTGACAAATGGAACCAGGTGGCACATTATGCTCGGGCAGGTCTAAAATATAAAAGGGACTCACAGCAGCCGGGAGCGCTGGGGCTGGAGGATCGCTTTTCTGGCATTTCCTCTTCCCCTCTCCCCTCCCGCTAGGAAAGGGACTCCCCAGCTTGAAGGTGCCCCACGGCGTAACAAAACGAGACATGCTGCGTAAAGGACGTAAGTTCGTCTGGGTAGGGCCCAGCTTGCGAGCCTTCGAAGAACTGAAGAAGAGTCTGACAACAGCCCCCGTACTGCACAGCCTGGACTTTGGCAAACCGTTCTCAATCCTTTGTGACGCGAGTCAACATGGGGTGGGAGCAGTCTTAGTCCAGGTTGCACAAGACGGCGAGGAGAGGCCTATAGCTTTTATGTCCCACAAGCTGAACCTGGCCCAGTGGAACTAAACGGTCTCGTATCAGGAATGCCTGGCGACTGTACTGGCAGTGAAACGCTTTCGAGCATATGTAGAGGGACATCCCTTTGAAGTCGTCACTGATCATGCGTCTCTGAACTGGATGATGAGCCAAACTAATCTCCACGGGCGTTTGGCCAGATGGGCTTTGAAATTACAGGCGTTTGACTTCACGATAAGACACCGTAAGGGAAGTCAGCAGGAGGTACCGGACACATTATCAAGGATGTTTGCCCCCTGAAGGAGCCGAGTTGGCCCAGGAGGACGAAAGCCCCCTATGAATCGACTTGGACCATCCCGCCTTCAAGTCAGCCTGTTATACCCAGCTGATGAATACGATTCAGAACCAGTTGCCGCAGCTGCCAGAACTACGGGTGACGGAGGGATTTATATACAAGCGGATGGGACACGCCTCCGGAGACCCCATCCAAGAAGAGGAACAGTGGAAGTTATGGGTGCCCGAAGAACTGACCTTCGAATTGATTAAACGGGCACATGACCACCCATTGAGTGCACACGGCGGTTAAAGTCGTACGCTTCGGTGACTGAAGATATACTTCTTTTGGCCCAAGATAGCGCAGCAAGTGAAAAAGTACGTAGCTGCCTGTGAGCTGTGCAAATGCACTAAAGCGCCCAATTCTGTTCTTCGGCCCCCGATGGGAAAATTCGAGCTACCGGAGCGGGTGTTCCAGCGCCTGTGTATAATCTCATCGGTCCGTACCCTCGCTCGACTTCGTGATATACGGGAGCTGTCGTGGTCCTGGACCAATTGTACGTATTTCCGATTGTTGAACCAATTCGGAACCTGCACACGAGCCTGATAGTCAGCTTTCTGGAAAATATCGTTTTCCATACATTTGGAGTACCGGAGAAGTTGGTTTCCGACAACGGAGTTCAGTTCACCTCGGCTAGATTTTGGGAGCTAATGGACAAGTATGGCATTACTCATCAGCGGACTGCCGTTTATTCCCCGCAAGCCAATGCGTCCGAGCGGTTGAACCGCACCCTCATAGCCGCCATTCGGGCCTACGTCCAACCGGAAGGTTTGGGACCGCAGGATTTCCGCCATCACCTGTGCCCTGCGTTCGTCTTACCACTCCACCACAGGTATCCCCCCGAACCTTGCTGGGTTCGGCCAGCATATGATCTGCCACGGAAACTTGTACCGGCTATTGCAGCAGTCGAAGGGTTTGGAAGACCCAAAAGTGGTTCTGGAGCCGCACGAGAAACTCCAAATCCTACGAGAACAAATCCGAGAGAGGATTGAAGACAGTAGATGGGCGGGGGAGGAGCATTATAACCTGCGATTCCATCCTTCTGGCTTCAAGGCAGGCGACGAAACCTACCGACGGAATTTTAGACAAAGTGAAGCAGGTCGGCACTACAATGCCGAGCTAGACAAGAAGTTCGTGAAGTGTCGAGTCTTACAAGTTTTAAGTCACACGCGATACCTCATTGCGGACATGTTCGGCAAGGTGCTGGGAGTCTACCATGCCAAAGACCTACGACGGTGAGAAGGGCCGTCAAGCAGGTTCTTCCTACTCGCGTTGTCCCCAGCTGTTATCTCCTGCTTAGCATCGATCGTCTTCACCTGTGCTCAAAATATCAGCGACCTCGTCGTGCTAGAACGTGCCGCGGGAAGATTTGCCATCAACAAGTCACACTACCTCTCCGGCCAAGCCATAACTAAAGCCATCATAGGGCCAAGCAGCGTTTCCTTCAGTCTCCCCATGCCTGGTAGGCATCGTGGACACTGCCCTGTAATGAATCATTCGACGCCGCTGGCGACCACTTCCAATAAACCTTGCTGCCATGTGGCTTTCCATCTCATGTTCGTTGTGACGGCTTCCCATCCCACTTCAGTTTTGTCGTGGGATGTCAAAGTCAAGTGACAGCCACATGGCGGGTATGTGTGAGTAGTGAGTCGTCAGATAGGTTGGTTGGCGAAGTGCCTGGGAAAGAAAGAAGGGAGGTTGTCTAAGACAGAACAGAGAAATACGGTGGTTGAAAACTCTTTGTATGAAAGGGATGACATGGAACTGAATGCAGCACCAGCTGATAAGCGAGCTTGTGTCCGTCGCTGTGGAAATTGTGACCATCGGCCAAATGACTGATAACAAAAGTTCGTGCAGAGGTAATTTGTGCGGCTCAAACTGTCGGTGCCAACAGGTGGGACTCTTTGAAAAATGCGATTAAAATTAAAAATGGAAGATCCAAATTGTGTTCCATTTAAAATTTTTAGCAATATGCTTTAAAAAAATCCGATATCTATTTCCCTTTCTTCTTATGTCTGTGCAATTCCTTTCAAGTTCCTGCGTTAGTAGGTCTCAAATTTTTTTTTTTGCAAAATATCAATTTCGTTGTTGGGGAACCCTGTCCGAAAGACTATATGAACGATTTTTGTTCAGCCAGCAAAAGTTTCCACCATCTGAATCGGTTTTTCGTCTATCTTCTCGAGTAGATTTGAATGATTCATACACTTACCGTCATAGGCAGAAAACTTGGATCAGGTTTCGAAAACAAAAAGAAAAATACAAAACACAGTGGTTTAACCTCAAGGACTGTTTAATGGGCGACGAGTTTTCCTCCAACGAAATGACTCTGATGATCTCTAGATTACTCATATTCAATAAATAATTAAATACTTAATGAACTCTAATAAAATACTTGATTAAAAATTATTAATGAGGATACGGGATTCACTTTGTACGTATGTATGCATTTTGTGCATCAGGAAGCCAAATATTGACAAAACCACGTGAATTATAAATTGACATGCTTAGATTTCGCTATATTTCGTAAATCGAATTATATTCATTTCTGCAAAAGATTATAGAAGGTTCACGACAAGTAATTTATTATGAAAGGACTATAGCGTTGTGTTGTAAGATGCTTATGGTAACTGAAAAATCGTCCTTGAACTATCCGGTAGCTATTCGAGAAATTATACCAGTATACTTTCGGTTTCCTTCTGTGATACTTTGTAGTTTTTTTGTAAATGTTATTATGAATGAAGCAATTCGTATCGAGTCTTAATGCTATGACAACTTAAAGTGGCACATGTCTATGTACGAGTAAAGCATTATTCCTCGTTTTAATGTAAACTAGTCACTTCTGGAAGCGCGACACAAACTTACAACGTTTCGCTTTCAATTTCATTTAGTGTTGAATGAAAAATTTTGCTACATTTCACTTTACCTTAATCGGGTGAGTTTAACGTAATAAAAGTAAAGCACAGTAATGTTTAAAGGAAAAATACAGGCAGAAGCTCATTGGTTTGCTGTATTGAACCGATCTTTTCTTCTCTGTGCTTATATATTCTTTTGTTTTGCGTGGATGAAGCGACTCGTTTATGTGAACACTAGAGTAACAAAAACAAAAACAAAAAAAAATAACACAAAACGAAATGTTAAAACTAGACATAAGATTCATATGTATTTTTAGTAAGTGGCATAATTGAGCAATTTATTAAATACTATTTAAGAAATATAAGAATCTAATATGTTTGATAAGGAAAACAAATGTAAAGTGGATTATCTTTATATAGGTATATACACACTATATATGTAATTAAACCTGTCAAATTATAAACTGCACGGTATATATTAACCGGTCTTTAGCTAAACAAAGATAACTGAAATTATAGGTGGAATGAACGAAAATGAAAATATAGCTAGCATAGAGAAAACTACTATTATATACATCTACCAATACTATATAACTATTATATAAATGTCCATGTTGAAGAGATCAAATACCATGAATTGCTAAATGAACGCAGACTTTCCTTTCCACTGGTCCTTCTTTTCCAGAGGCAGTGAGAGTGCAGGGTAAGTATGTCGGGGAGAGGGTAGGGTTTGAAAAAATCCGCTGAGGTCGGTTTCGCGTCGCGTGCGGTACGCGGTACCTTTGTTGGATTGCCTTTTTCTTTAGCGTAGCTTTCGTCGGGTTCAAGTTAACGTAGTTTATTTTTCGGTACCGCGTCGGTATAATTCAGAAACGCGAAATGAAAATTAGATTGTTGTACTTGCGTGGAATAATGAAGAAATACGGAATAAAGTAAAATAGGTTTCTTTTCCGTATGTTTGCGTTTTCGACGCGTTTGAAACGGGCGTTTAATGGTGGCTGAAATACGTAATTGAGCGGAATCCATTTTAAGACTCGCGACCGAAATCCTCTCCGATCTAGCTGGCCGACAAGCAGCCACCTTGAAAATGAATTACGGTGCACGGACTGTTTGAACAGTTGGTACCATTCGTTGGCACGACTCAGACTTCACGTCTAGAACAGATGAGAGGTCGGTTCCGACCTCGTTCGTGAGTTTAGGCGGAAAAATCATTACAAATGACGCCCAACGTGGGGCAAACATCCTAAGGGGATAAAAGATTCGCGTCTTCTGACGAGTTGGTCCTTTACGGAGGATGTAAGGTACCTTGGTACTCGAGCCTCACCAACAGGAGCAGTGGAGTTGTGTGATACACACTTGCAGTCGCTTCACGTGAGTTGTAGCTTCCGCTCTCCTTTGTTTGATTTTTTTTTTCGCGACAGAATCCTCCCGATGTGTTGTCCCAGGTTGACCCCTGTAAGGACCTTCTATTTTCTTGATCAGCCAGATGGGTTTCTCGTATTGGCCTGGACTCTCAAGAAAATAGAAGGCTACCTTGCCTTTATGTTGTGGAAGGATTCTACTCATTTCGTATGCGTGATAGACGAGTGGTTTTGATTCAACGTTCGGTGGCGTATGCTGGAGTTGCGGAGCCCGGAATGCGTACAAAGCTGTTACGGTAGCTCTACCACTTGTCTCGTCGAGTCATTTAACGTAGTTTAGAGACGGTTTTTGTAGTGTATGTGGGTTTGGGGGGTAAATTCTAGAAAATTGGCTGAAAGCACACTTTTTTCGACAGACTACCATTCACTCTCATTTTGCTTTGGGGGAGTCAGCTCTGCTGAAAAGGAAGGTGTTTATCAAATAGGTTTTTCTGGATTATATTTAACAAATAGCTCGCCACCATCGGCCAGTGAATTTGTTACTGAGTTTATATATATATATATATATATATATATATATATATATATATATATATATATATATATATATATATATATATAGAAATATATATATATATATATATATATATATATATATATATATATATATATATATATATATATATATACGGCCATTTTGAATGTTCACTTAATTGGTGATAGCTGCTTTACTTGCACGTGTTTTCAATCGTCTTCGATTTTTACTTATTCAAAAAAATGGATCAAAGAACGTGTATCAAATTTTGTGTGAAAAACGAAATTAAGTGCGCGGATGCATTCCGAATGTTGACTGTGGCATACGGAGAAGCTACCTTGGACCGAAGCAACGTTTATCGGTGGTACAAAATGTTTTTAGAAGGCCGAGAAGATGTGAACGACGAAGAGCGTGCCGGACGCCCGAGCACTTCAACAACAGACGAAAAAATTAATGAAGTGGAGAAAATGGTATTGGCCAATCGTCGAATCACCGTTAGAGAAGTTGCTTAGGACCTAAACATATCGATTGGCTCGTGCCATTCGATTTTTATCAACGATTTGGGCATGAGACGGGTCGCCGCGAAATTCGTACCAAAATTGCTCAATTGCGACCAAAAACAGCAACGCATGAACATTGCTAATGAGATGTTAAACTCTGTCCGCGACGAACCAAATTTGCTCCAGAGGGTCATAACTGGTGACGAATCGTGGGTTTATGGTTATGACGTGGAAACCAAAGCTCAATCATCTCAATGGAAGCTGCCGCATGAACCCAGACCGAAAAAAGCGTGCCAAGTTCGGTCGAATGTGAAAGTTTTGCTGACAGTTTTCTTCGATTGCAGGGGCGTGGTGCATCATGAGTTCTTGCCACAGGGAAGAACGGTCAATAAGGAATATTACCTGCAAGTTATGCGCCATTTGCGCGAAGCAATCCGCCAGAAACGCTCGGATTTGTGGGAGAACAAAAATTGGCTTTTGCACCACGATAACGCCCCTGCTCACACATCGTTGCTTGTGCGCGACTTTTTGGCCAAAAACAACACACTTTTGATGCCGCAGCCACCGTATTCCCCAGATCTGGCCCCCTGTGACTTTTTCTTGTTTCCTAAACTGAAGAGGCCCATGTAAGGACGACGTTACGCTACGCTTGACGAGATAAAGACGGCATCGAAGGAGGAGCTGAACAAGATTAAAAAAAATGATTTTTTGAAGTGCTTCGAAGATTGGAAAAACCGTATAATATCTCATGGGGATTACTTTGAAGGGGAAAAAATAGATATTCATGAATAAATAAATAATTTTTGAAAAAAAACAAAATTCACGATATTTTTTGAACACACCTCGTATATATATATATATATAGATATATATATATATATATATATATATATATATATATATATATATATATATATATAAATATATATATATATATATATATATATATATATATATATATATATATATATATATATATATATATATATATATATATATATATATATATATATATATATATATATATATATATATATATATATATATATATATATATATATATATATATATATATATATATATATATATATATATATATAGATTAGTAGTTAGGAGTATCTTATATTTTTTTTGTACAGTAATACATATCAGCTACAAACCTTCAACGAAACCCATCATGGCAACGAAAAGAACACCCGACAAACGTTAGACCCGATCCAAAACGGTACAACCCGCTAACTGCGGGATTTGTTTCGAGGACGTAGTGGAGGGCCTAAACAGCGTGCGATTGGAGTGCGGACACCTGTTCCATCGCGCCTGTGTCCAACAACTCCTACTGACTTTCGAGCTCTGTCCACTATGCCGACGCCCTATAGAGTGGACCGCCGTAGACGCCCCCCTCGGAACGCACGTCCCGACGCGTGGAGCAGTGGCAAAAGGGTCCCAAGATGCTGAATCGCTCCAACCACTGGTGGACCTGCAAGGAGCCGTAGGCGGAGAAGTTCCTGCTGCAGTTGTCGCGGCCTAGGTTCCAACAGCGCCTTCCACCAACTCCATTGACACACTCTTGGTCTTAATGCAAGTAATGTCCGAGAGGATCGGAAACTTGGAGGGAAGACTCCAGAACCTCCAGATTAGCCAACCCCCCAGCCGCGTGAGAACTCCGCCTGGCTGGGAGGCCAATCCCAGTGTGGCTATGCCCCACTCTAGACCGGCTGATCATTGGACCCTCCCTCCAAGGAACTCGAGAACGGATCCCAGAGCTCCCGAGTATCGACCACGACACAGCACCGCACCTCCGTTGATACCCATGGTCCCGAGTCAGTCCCTCACAGCAGGCCCATCGAGGATGCGATTCACCCGCGAACGTATTGACACCTGTCCGAGATCCTACGCCTCGTTTCATGGAGAGTTGGCGCCTTAGCTTCAGCGGTTTCAACCCGACGACATCGGTGGACCGGCTCCTGCTTAGGATTCAGGCGCTAGTCTCCAGCAACCTGGGAGGTGACTTCTCGGCTTTCCTCTGGCATGCACACCTTCTGTTCAGCGGAGATGCTGCCGACTGGTACTGGATTTTTAAAGAATCGACGCCACGTCCTAATTGGGATTCTTTCTGTGCAGCGATTTGACGACGGCTTCACTGAAAGAGAGCTACGGGAACAACTAAAGAAACGTAAACAAGGCGCTCACGAACCATTGGACCAGTATCAAACAAGTATATTGCGATTAAGCACTCGGTTACGAACACCCATGCCCGAGGACGAACTGGTGGAAATTATCAGGGAGAATATGCAATGGGAGCTTCAGAACAGTCTCCTTCATGTTCCCATCAACACCATACAAAAATTACACCTCCTTGCGCGTAGGCAAGAACAGCTGCATGAGTGGCGAGGAACCTTCCGTCCACAACCTCGCATGACGGGACCTGATCCACGAAATAATAATACCGCGGAGTTAGTGGCAGCGGACCACATACTTGCTGACCCAGTACCAGTACCGAGGAGCGGAGCACCCCTGGAGCACGAGTTCCAAGCAATGATTGACCGACCATTCGTCGAAGCAGTTACAAGTCCGACGGTCTGTTGGAACTGCCGGCAAATGGGGCATCGTTTCTATGCATGTCCAGCGGAACCGACGATCTTCTGTTACCGGTGCGGAAAGGCAGACACTTATGCACCTGATTTCCAAGATTGCAAGCTACGAAATACTTGCCAGCGAGTACCGCGACCACCCGCTGGCACTCCTAGAACCCGAACGAACCAATACTGACCCCATCACTAGCTACGACAAAGCCCTAGACATGACCCCAACTTTTCTGACTCGCACCGCCAAACACAGTTCTCCTGAAGTTCCGCAGCTGACGTCACCCTTTGTCGAGGCAAACGCGCAGGGGAATGGTAGCGAGGCGAAGGTTCCTTGGCATGTTAAGCCCTTCCACGTCAGACTGCGGAATCATTTGGCTACTCGCCAGCGCATCTTCCATGAGGAGATGGTTACAACTGTCCCACCGCGAAGGAAGCGAGCCACGCGTCAGATGCGGAGCTTCTGGAGAAGGGTCAGGCAGTCGAGGAAGGTGCTGAGGGAAATACACTTAGACGAATTATTGAGGGATGACGTTCAACCATATGCGTCAGCTCACCTCCTGCAAAAGTGATTGTCACGTTCAGTCGATACGGGAGCCAGTGTGAATCGCATATCAGCCGATTTTGGAGGAGAGGTGCTGGCGATGCATGCGGACCAAATCCATCAATTTACCACCTGGTTAAGCACGGCGGACGGAACTCGTCACTCTGTAGTTGGGGAAAATTACGACGGATGTCACCTTTAAAGGAATAACTAAACCCCTGAAATTTTACATTATCCCCCAATTAACCCAGAATCTTTACCTAGGGGTGGATTTCGTTCGAAAATTTAACTTGGCCCTGGCACTGTTTTCCGGTACGACACTGGATTCCGTCACCACTGTTCCTGACAAAACTCCAACCACCCACTCATTACGACATGCACTGGATGTGAATCAACAACTGCAACTTGACTCGGCTATATCGGCTTTTCCATCGCATGAGAAGGAAGGTCTCGGCCGGACGGCCCTGGTGTTACACACAATAGATGTGGGGGATGCTAAGCCCATAAAACAGAGACATTTTAACATATCTCCGGCGAAGGAAAAGCTGTTATATGCCGAAGTTGATCGACTGCTAGCATTAGGCGTGATCGACGAATCGCAGAGCGCGTGGGCTTCCCCGGTCACCTTAGTTGTCAAGCCGAACAAGGTCCCGCTGTGCTTAGATGCCCGACGTTTAAACGCCGTCACGGTCAAAGACGCATACCCTCTACCGTTGATTCAAAGCATTTTGAGTCGATTGCCTAAAGCCCATTCCATCACGAGTTTAGACCTCAAGGACGCTTTCTGGCAAATTTCTTTAGACCCTGGCTCAAAGGAGAAAACAGCCTTCACAGTCCCAGGTCGGCCACTGTATCAATTCGTGACCAGGCCATTCGGATTGTGCAATGCCCCTCAGACAATGACGCGCCTTATGGATAAGGTGATACCACCGCATTTACGGCACCAAGTTTTCGTATACTTGGACCATCTGCTGCTTATAACCGAGACCTTTAACGAACACATCGACCTGCTTCAGGAAGTGGCTTTGCACATCCCGAGAGCAGGGTTAGCCATCCACATACAGAAGAGTCAGTTCGTGATGACGGGGTCGAGTATTTGGGCCACATCATTGGGCATGGCAACATCAATACCGACCCGGATAAAACTCAAGCGATTGACGATTTTCCATTACCCAAGACCACCAGGCAGTTACGCCGATTCCTAGGCTTATGCGGATGGTACCAGCGTTTCGTACGTGAATATGCCACCATTACCACAACTTTGACCGACATGCTGCGTAAGGGACGTAAGTTCGTCTGGGAAGGGCCCAGCTTGCGAGCCTTCGAAGAACTGAAGAAGAGTTTGACAACAGCCCCCGTACTACACAGCCCGGAATTTGGCAAACCGTTCTCAATCCATTGTGACGCGAGTCAACATGGGGCGGGAGCAGTCTTAGTCCAGGTTGCACAAGACGGCGAGGAGAGGCCTATAGCTTTTATGTCCCACAAGCTGAACCTGGCCCAGTGGAACTAAACGGTCTCGGATCAGGAATGCCTGGCGGCTATACTGGCAGTGAAACGCTTTCGAGCATATGTAGAGGGACATCCCTTTGAAATCGTCACTGATCATGCGTCTCTGAAATGGCTAATAAGCCATACTGATCTCCACGGGCGTTTGGCAAGATGGGCTTTGAAATTACAGGCGTTTGACTTCATGATAAGACACCACAAGGGAAGTCAGCACGTGGTACCGGACACATTATCAAGGATGTTCGCCCCTGAAGGAGCCGAGTTGGCCCAGGAGGACGACAGCCCCCTATGAATCGACTTGGACCATCCCGCCTTCAAGTCAATATGTTATACCCAGCTGATGAATACGATTCAAAACCAGTTACCACAGTTGCCAGAGCTATGGGTGACGGAGGGATTTATATACAAGCGGATGGGACATGCCTCCGGAGACCCCATCCAAGAAGAGGAACAGTCGAAGTTATGGGTGCCCGAAGAACCGACCTTCGAATTGATTAAACGGGCACATGACCACCCATTGAGTGCACACGGCGGTTAAAGTCGTACGCTTCGGTGACTGAAGACATACTTCTTTTGGCCCAAGATAGCGCAGCAAGTGAAAAAGTACGTAGCTGCCTGTGAGCTGGGCAAATGCACTAAAGCGCCCAATTCTGTTCTTCGGCCCCCGATGGGAAAATTCGAGCTACCGGAGCTGTGCAAATGCGATGGGAAAATTCGAGCTACCGGAGCGGGTGTTCCAGCGCCTGTGAATAGATCACATCGGTCCGTACTCTCGCTCGACTTCGTGATATACGGGAGCTGTCGTGGTCCTGGACCAATTGTCCAAATTTCCGATTGTTGAACCAAGTTGGTCTCCGACAACGGAGTTCAGTTCACCTCGGCTAGATTTTGGGAGCGAATGGACAAACATGGCATTACTCATCAGCGGACTGCCGTTTATTCCCCGCAAGCCAATGCGTCCGAGCGGTTGAACCGCACCCTCATAGCCGCCATTCGGGCCTACGTCCAACCGGATCAGAAGGATTGGGACCGCAGGATTTCCGCCATCACCTGTGCCCTGCGTTCGTCTTACCACTCCACCACAGGTATTTCCCCGTACTTTGCGGTGTTCGGCCAGCATATGATCTGCGACGGAAACTCGTACCGTCTATTGTGGCAGTTGAAGGGTTTTTTTTTTTTTTTTTTTTTTTTGTGGTAGGGAGGTGAAGGCATTTGTGCCCGCCGAGTCTGGCAGTGTGGGACTCCCATGGAGGATACCTTTGGACTACCCATTAAACACCTCCCCTGTCAATCTGAGAACCCAGCCTGGAACCGTTTGACACATTACTTCGGGCCAGGTCTCATTTTGTTACGCCGTGGGGCGCCTTCAAGCTGGGGAGTCCCTTTCCTAGCGGGAGGGGAGGGGGGAAGAGGAATTGCCAGAAGGGCGATCCCCCAGCCCCAGTGCCTCCGGCTGCTGTGAGTCCCTTTTATATTTTAGGACTGCCCGAGCATAATGTGCCACCTGGTTCCATTTGTCAACCGATTCGAGCATCACTGCAACTATATTATCCGGGGTGAGCTCTCCCGTCTCCCTGTAGAGTTCCCTTCACAGCCTGGCCCATTTGGTACACGCAAAAAATGTGTGACAGGCATTGTCCTCCTCTCCTGGGCAAAACCGACAATCGGGAGACCGTGACTTACCGATCTTGTGTAGGTAAGACTGAAAACACCCGTGCCCGCTCAAAAGCTGGGTCAGATAGAAGTCAGTCTCATCATGCCTTCGATTTAGCCACGGTCTCACATCCGGGATGAGGCGCGCAGTCCACCTTCCCTTCGTGCAATTCACCCAAGATTGCTGCCAATCGTTGAGCGAGCGTTGTCTCTCCTCGCGGACAACCATCTCCCTCGCATCCTCGTTTCGGCGCAGGTAAATAGCGCGGCGCTCTCTAGCAAGGAGGGCAACAGGTATCACGCCTGCAATCACTCTCACCGCCGAGTCGGAGACTGTTGGATACGAAGATGCAATTCTCAGTGCTCCTCTTCTCTGTACCTGTGCCAATCGTTTTCGGTATACCTCCTTGCTGAGAGCGTCGCCCCATACCTCTGCTCCATACAGTAGCACTGACCCTACAGCACTCATCAAGAGGCGTCTTCTTGATGGGCTGGGTCCCCCTACGTTGGCCATAAGTCGACTCAGGGCCGATATTCCCGAAGCAGCCTTCTCAGCCGTTGCCCTGATTTGCTCAGAGAAACTCATCTTCGAGTCGATCAGTAGCCCCAGGTACTTCACCGCTGGCTTCGATTCGATCTGTATATCTCCAATACTGATCATCCTTACTCTAGGGATTCTCTTTTTTGTCAAGATAGCCACTTCGGTTTTCTCCAGTGCTAAACTGAGCCCGCGAGCAGTCATCCAGTCCCTCACTCGGCGCATTAGCATACATAGCCTAAGTTGCGCTTGTTCAACGGTGCGTCCGGCGACCAGAGCCGCAACATCATCCGCATAGCCGACCAAGCGCGACTCATCTGGCATTTCAAGTCTCAGTAGCCCGTCGTAAGACACGTTCCACAGGTCCGGACCAAGGATAGATCCCTGGGCAACACCCGATGTAATTTCCATCCTTCGTTGGCCCTGTGTCGTGTCGTAGAGCAGGCTTCGGTCCTTTAGGTAGTTCCTCAAAAGCCGCATTAGATATTCTGGAACTTGAAAAGAGTTTTCCAGTGTGTCCAGAATATCCACCCATCTAGCGGAGTTGAAGGCATTCCTGACGTCGAGTGTCACCAACAAGACGATCCGTCGCTTGGTGCGACTATGTGCCTCTGCCTTTTGGACCGCGTTCAACACCTCTGCAATCGCATCAATGGTAGAACGTCCTGCTCTAAAGCCGTACTGCCGAGGAGATAGGTCCCCAGCAGCACGAATCGCGTCAGTGAGTCTTCCCTTGATGAGTTTCTCTAGCACTTTCCCAGCCGTGTCTAGCATGCATAACGGGCGGTATGCAGACGGCGATTCGGGATTTCCCTTCCCCTTGCTGACCAGCACGAGCCTCGCCACCTTCCATCGTACCGGGAAAACCCCGTCCCGTAGGCAAGCGTTGAATGTGCTGAGCAGCAAGTCAGGACAATGGTGATAGACGAGCTGCAAAACCTCAGTTGGAACACCATCTGGACCTGGAGCCTTCCTCGCTTTCAGGGAGAGGACTGCCTGCTCCAGTTCCAGCTGTGTGAAGAGTGGGCACTCGACTGCTGTTTCACCATGGACAGCGTCAACACGGACGGGATGGGCGGAGAAGAGTCCCCGCACTATCGCGTCCATCTTTTCCGCGTCATGTATACAAGGCTTCCGTAGGGCACCAAGTTTCCCCATGACCAGCTTGTAGCCAAGGCCCCACGGATCCCTATTTACATCGTCCACGAGGTCTTGCCAGCATCGGGCCTTGCTCTTGTTAATAAGCCTGCGAAGATATTTCCTGCCAGGCCTGTATGCTGCTAGCCTAGTGTCTGCCTCCTCCCGTGTTCGCGCCCACTGGGCCTCTCGCCGAAGTTTGTGACACTCGCTTCTTTGTTCGGCGATCTCGTTTGACCACCAGTATACTGGAGGCTTACCATGTCGGGGTCTCCGACGGGGCATGGAAGACTCGCAAGCAGCTATGATGGTACTCATAGTTGAGTTCACCAAGTCCTTGGCTGTAGGCCCTCCACTCCCTGGCGGAGCTCCCAGCAACGGTGCGCCTGCCGTAAGCGCGTCAGTTGAAGGGTTTGGAAGACCCAAAAGTGGTTCTGGAGCCGCACGAGAAACTCCAAATCCTACGAGAACAAATCCGAGAGGGGGAGGAGCATTATAACCTGCGATTCCATCTTTCTGGCTTCAAGGCAGGCGACGAAACCTACCGACGGAATTTCAGACAAAGTGAAGCAGGATGGCACTACAATGCCAAGCCAGACAAGAAGTTCGTGAAGTGTCGAGTCTTACAAGTTTTAAGTCACACGCGACACCTCATTGCAGACATGTTCGGCAAGGAGCTGGGAGTCTACCATGCCAAAGACGTACGACGGTGAGAAGGGTCATCAAGCAGGTTCTTCCTACTCGCGTTGTCCCCAGCTGTTATCTCCTGCTTAGCATCGATCGTCTTCATCTGGGCTCAAAATATCAGCGACCTCGTCGTGCTAGAACGTGCCGCGGGAAGATTTGCCATCCACAAGTCACACTACCTCTCCGGCCAAGACATAATTAAAGCCATCATAGGGCCAAGCAGCGTTTCCTTCAGTCTCCCCATGCCTGGTAGGCATCGTGGACACTGCCCTGTAATGAATCATTCGACGCCGCTGGCGACCACTACCAATACACTTTGCTGCCATGTGGCTTTCCATCTCATGTTCGTTGTGACGGCTTCCCATCCCACGTCAGTTTTGTCGTGGTATGTCAAAGTCAAGTGACAGCCACATGGCGGGTGTGTGTGAGTAGTGAGTCGTCAGATAGGTTAGTTGGCGAAGTGCCTGGGAAAGAAAGAAGGGTGGTTGTCTAAGACAGAACAAAAAGTTTAACGGAACCAGTGAATAAGTAACAGTGCCGCGATGTAAATTTGGCGAGGGTGGTGAATCAAATGTACAAAAGCGAAGTTTCTGTTTCACGTGCTCTTGAATAGAATGAGGAAATGATTTTAGGCAAGTTAAGTGATAATATAATTTAGAATGCACTCTGTTATTGATTCAAATTTTTAGGCTATAATTTTTTCGCGTTATGGTGAAATTCTCATAGAGATATACGGCGGTTGCAAACTCTTTGTATGAAAGGGATGACATGGAACTGAATGCAGCACCAGCTGATAAGCGAGCTAGTGTCTGACGCTGTGGAAATCGTGACCATCGGCCAAATGACTGATGCTACAAAAGTTTGTGCAGAGGTAATTTGTGGGGCTCAAACTGTCGGTGCCAACAGGTGGGACTCTTTGAAAAATGGGATTCAAACTAAAAATAGAAGATCCAAATTGTGTTCCATTTAAAATTTTTAGCAATATGCTTTAAAAAAATCTGATATTTATTTCCCTTTCTTCTTATGTCTGTGCAATTCCTTTCAAGTTCCTGCGTTAGTAGGTCTCAAAATTTTTTTTTGCAAAATATCAATTTCGTTATTGGGGAACCCTGTCCGAAAGACTATATGAACGATTTGTGTTCAGCCAGCAAAAGTTTCCACCATCTGAATCGGTTTTTCGTCTATCTTCTCGAGTAGATTTGAATGATTCATACACTCAGCATCATAGGCAGAAAACTTGCAACAGGTTTCGAAAACAAAAAGGAAAATACAAAACACAGTGGTTTAACCTCAAGGACTGTTTAATGGGCGACGAGTTTTCCTCCAGCGAAATGACTCTGATGATCTCTAGATTACTCATATTAAATAAATAATTAAATACTTAATAAACTCTAATAAAATACTTGATTGAAAATTATTAATGAGGATACGGGATTCACTTTGCACGTATGTATGCATTTTGTGCATCAGGAAGCCAAATATTGACAAAACCACGTGAATTATAAATTGACATGCTTAGATTTCGCTAAATTTCGTAAATCGAATTATATTTATATCTGCAAAAGATTATAGAAGGTTCACGACAAGTAATATATTATGAAAGGACTATAGCGTTGTGTTGTAATATGCTTACGGTAACTAAAAAATCCTCCTTGATTTATCCGGTAGCTATTCGAGAAATTATACCAGTATACTTTCAGTTTCCTTCTGTGATACTTTGTAGTTTTTTTGGAAATGTTATTATGAATGAAGCAATTCGTATCGAGTCTTAATGCTATGGCAACTTAAAGTGGCACATGTCAATGTACGAGTAAAGCATTATTCCTCGTTTTAATGTAAACTAGTCACTTCTAGAAGCGCGACACAAACTTACAACTTTTCGCTTTCAATTTCATTTAGTGTTGAATGAAAAATTTTGCTACATTTCACTTTACCTTAATCGGGTGAGTTTAACGTAATAAAAGTAAAGCACAGTAATGTTTAAAGGAAAAATACAGGCAGAAGCTCATTGGTTTGCTGTATTGAACCGATCTTTTCTTCTCTGTGCTTATATATTCTTTTGTTTTGCGTGAATGCATTAATTTGAACTGGCAGTTAAATACAATTCAATTAATTTTATAAATCCCCCCCCCCTTTCCAGTTGCAGAGCGCTCGGCAGCAATAAAAGGGCGAGTAATCTTTTTCTTATCTTTTTGGTTCCTTTCAATTGAATTTCATTTGTACTTAAAGTTTCCTTATATGCAATTTTATTTATTTTTGCTCACTGGATTTTTTATTTGCAAAAATATATTTAGCTCATTTTTAATTAGGAAAGGGGGTCGCTGTACTGATAAAATTTGTTTGACTAAACTGCTGTGCCAATTTTTATTTATATTTTACAATTTGAATTCTTGGATTAAAATGTTTAAACTGAATAATGTAAATAAAATGTCCTATTAGAAACCATATTTTTCATTTCTTGAAATGACTTCCTCCTCTCCCTCAGCACGAGCAAAGGTTGTCCCGGAAAACCCACGACACGACTAAAAAAAAAATATATATATATATTTATACAATAGTCACCGGCCAATCACGTGTCATAAAACCGAACACAGTAGGACGCTCAGATGATTCTGGGTTGGCACGTCTTACGCGAGGTCTAGATCGCTTGACTCTGTCACCACCACATCCTGCAGGACCTCTTACAGATTTAGGGGACAATCTCGCGCCTCCTTCGCCATTAGAATTGCACCCAGCTACTTACGCAGTGCATAGAACATCACCGCGTATTGCGGAAACCCCCAGGTTATCGAGTACCCATAGAGCAACAGCCGAGCCTCAGAGACAGCCTTCAAGATACTTGCCGGTGAACAAATGGACGGTGAGTTTTGACGGTACCTCACGAGGGTTGGATGCCGAGTGGTTTTTGTTTCGAGTGGAGACTCTCGCCCATCATTATGGGATATCCTCCGAAACTTTGGCCATGGATTTCCATCTTCTCCTCAAGGGACCCACTGAGGATTGGTATTGGACCTTCTATCAAAGCTGCTCCATAATGCTATGGTCCTCTTTGGTGGACGCATTTAAAGAACAATTCGCTGGGCACTACATGGACATAGATATTCTTCGCGAAATAGACGCTCGAAAACAAAAACCCGAAGAGTCTTTCCAAATCTTTTTCGACGATATCATGGCCAAAGCGGTACGTCTGAAAAATTGCCTCTCCGACTGTGACCTTCAGCCCATACTCAGTCTGCACCAGAGCCAGCGTCTGCGGGATCACTTGGCGGGAATTGATTTCTCTTCGGTAAGGGAGCTTTCCCGGTGGTGCCGAGCCATAGAGGCTGTCTGGTACCCAGATGGAATCCAAGAGCCACGAAGCACAATGCGTGGGACCCATAAACTTCAAGAAGTCTCGTGGGAGGAGGATAATTGGCCTTCACAAAATATGACGGGAATGTCAAGACCAACGCAACCGTATTCCCCTGATATACGACAAACTCGGCAGTATACTGAACAGGCTGAGTTTACACCCCGTAGACAATATCCCGAATTATCTGCGGTGGACTCGCAATTATCCGCAAGGAGTGCATGGGCAGCAAATACACACGGTATCTCAAAGATTTCCCATTCTACTGGCAGTAATCAAACAGCGTCACCCTTCCATAACGCTGACCTGTATGACTCAATTCCGATTCTGGCGCAGTCCGAATTAGCAGCAGCCAGGTAACCCAAAGTTTACCTGGCCGAGCAAGACAAACGTAAAAGTGCCCCCAGGCACTGCTCAAGCTCGTTCTTTAGCCCCTACACGGCCCGGATACGAATTTAACGTCTGCTGGAATTGTCGAGACCTTGGACATACTTATCGGTATTGCCCTCAAGTAGTCCAGCGCAGATTCTGTTTTGGATGCGGAGCTCAAAACGTCCTTCGTCCCAACTGCCCTCATTGCCGAATGTCGGTAAACATCAGACGGGGTGTGCCAAATCAGGGGGACCAACCACACCCTCCAACGCCTGTCACCCCAATAACCTACGAGACCAGCGCCACCAATACAGACCCCGAGTTGAGATGCCATCTATAGATGTTCGTGAACAACCAGCTTTCTCTGAAGGTCTGAGCAGGCTGATCCCAACTTCATCCGAAATAATAAAAAGCCAGGCGATGATCATGAATCACCCGCTGGTTTTAGAGCACGACCTTTTCGGGATCGCCTTCGGAGATCCTGGAGATATTTCTTCGCCAGACGTCTCTTTCTCTGACGGTCTGAGCACCTCTAAGGCTGATCCCAACTTCATCCGAAATAATAAAAAGGCAGGCGATGATCGTGAATCAACCGCTGGTTTTCGAGCACGACCTTTTCGGGATCGCTTTCGGAGATCCTGGAGATATTTGTTCGCCAGGCGTCTCTTGAAGCGTGCCTGCGTAGAGTCAATTGTTGCAACTCCTGGCGACAATAGGCCCTACGCAGAGATTTCCATCAAGGGTCGCAAATTGACGGGCTTGCTTGATAGCGGAGCCAGTGTTAGTATCCTCGGAGCTGGAGCCTTGGACCTGCTGTCGGATTTGGGTTTGCATATGCATACCATGCACGCTCATGTTCAGACTGCATCAGGGCACAAGGATCCAGTTCTGGGATACGTCACCACATTGGTGCAATTTGATAAAACCACCAAATTGATGAGATTCCTGGTTGTTCCTTCCTTGACACACGCAGTGTATCTTAGAATTGACTTCTGGGATCTCTTCAAAATAGCACCAATCCAGGTCAACGCTATCGCAGCAGCCTCGGAGCTTCAGAGCCCTGAATGCCATCTTTTGTCTCCAAAAGATCAGCAACGACTGGACTTCGTCAAACAACAGTTACCATCGTATAATGAGAAAGGCTTGGGTAGGACCAGTCTCGTGTCTCATCACATCGACACTGGTTCTGCTCGACCCATTAAGCAGCGGCATTATGCTGTCTCGCCTGTTATACAGAAACTGTTGTATTACGAACTCGATCGTATGTTGTCTTTGGGGGTAATAGAGGAAAGTCAGAGTTCGTGGAGTTCGCCTGTGACCCTTGTCAGAAAACCCGGCAAGGTGCGTTTATGTCTTGATGCTAGACGCCTCAATGAGGTGACCGTTAAGGACGCCTATCCATTGCCACTGATTGAAGGTCTTTTGGCACGGTTGCAGCGTACTAGGTTCATTACCAGCTTGGACCTGAAGGATGCCTTTTGGCAAATACCATTGGATGAGGCAAGTAAGGAGAAAACGGCCTTTACTGTCCCTGGCAGGCCCTTGTACCATTTCAAGGTAATGCCGTTCGGTTTGTGTAATGCTCCCCAAACGATGTGTCGGTTGATGTATAAAGTAATACCGCATGAGCTGCAGGACAAGGTATTTGTTTATCTAGATGGCCTGCTTGTTACAAGTTCAACATTTGATGAGCACTTGGAGCTCTTGAGTACTGTTGCGAAACTGCTCAGGGACGCCAACTTGACCATCAACGTTGAAAAAAGCAAGTTCGTCAAGAAGGAGATCAAATATCTTGGCTTTAAAGTAAATGATGATATCCTGCACACCGACCCGGAGAAGGTTTCAGGTATAGTCTCCTATCCTGAATCCATAACGGCCAAAGACTTGAGACGGTTCATGGGCATGGCAGGATGGTTTTATTCCAAACTTCGCCTCGGTTACGGCCCCTCTAACGGATTTGCTAAAGGGCAAACGTGACTTCAAGTGGTCTGCTTTCGCCAATAGTGCCTTCAATCAAGTGAAGCACTTGTTGATTTTGGCTCCTGTGCTGGGCAACCCCGACTTTACTAAGCACTGCTATATACAGTGTGACGCAAGTACAGTGGGTATTGGAAGTGTTTTGTTCCAGAAGGACGATGAAGGTGGAGAGCATCCAATCGCATATATGTCTATGAAGCTAAACGCTGCGTAACGTAACTGTAACATTACTGAAATGGAATGCTTAGCTGCGGTGCAGAGCGTAAAGAGATTCAGGGCATATATCGAAGGGTTGCCCTTCACCATCATAACCGACCATGCCAGTCTTAAATGGCTGATGCAGCAGTCGGACCTTTTTGGTCGATTGGCTCGCTGGAGTCTGAAATTACAAGGATTCAATTTCCTAATTGAACACCGAAAGGTGCCCTTAACGTTGTTTTCGATGCGTTGTCAAGAACATGCTCGAAGGACGAGCGGGTGAACTCGATTATTCCCTGGCTCCCGGAGCACGGACACATTGGTGGTTCAATCCCGGAGTCTGCGTTTCAGGAGCCCGAGTATGAGCAACTCAAGGAGCAAATCTTGAAACAACCCGATCAGTTTCAAAATTTGCACCTTGCAGATGGTCGAATATATATTAGTACTGGTGCTCCTGTAACGTCGACTACTGATGTTCCCAGAACAAAAATATGGGTTCCTGAGGGTTACCAACGAGCTCTCATAGTACGAGCTCATGATTGAAGTTTTGCAAAGGTATTATTATTGGCCTCGTTTGTGTCAAGATGTGATTCAGAACATCAAGAATTGCCTGATATGCAAACAAGTCAAACCGGCAAAATCCTCAATGAGGCCCCCTATGGGGGCATCACGAGACTCCGAACGACCTATGCAGCGCCTGTTTGTGGACTTAATGGGCCCATACCCTCATTCAAGATCAGGGAATACCCAATTGTTCGTGGTCCTGGATCATTACACCAAGTTCGTATGGCTCAAGCCCATGACGAAAGCCACAGCGGAGTCAGTCGTGCAATATTTGGAGCGCGAAATCTTTTTGACCTTTGGAGTGCCTGAATGCCTACACTCTGACAATGGGGTACAGTTCACCTCCAAGGTATTCAGCAAGCTTATTAATGACTATGGAGTGCAGCATTGCTTCACCCCATATCATTCACCGCAGGCGAATGCCTCAGAGAGGTCAAACCAGTGGACACTGAACGCCATTAGAGCCTATATAGGGTCTGTTCATGGCAAGTGGGACGAGAATCTTCCAGCCTCATGTTTTGCCTTCCGCAAGGTGATTCATGAGTCCACGGGATATTCGCCCTACTTTCTCATGTTCGGGTACCACCCTATCCAACATGGTTCTGAGTATGCCCCCCTCAGAAGCCTTAATGCCTTTGAGGACGGTGAGGTACAGCTAAGTGCTAACAGTGATCGACTGCGAGCTGTACAGGACCAAGTCAGAGGCAAATTGCAAGAAGCCTACCAAAAGGGAGTTCAACGCTACAACCTTCGTGTTGGTCCTCGTGAGCTACTCCAGGGTCAGAAGGTTTTCGTGCGTAATTTCTCTGTGAGCAATGCCGCAGATCGCTTTGCAGCCAAATTCGCTCCACGATTCACTCCTGCAGTGGTCTGTCGTCGTATTGGGCAAGTGGCATACGAGCTTGAGGATGAATCCGGTAAGCTGCTTGGGACCTTTCATGCTAACGATATCCGATCCGATTCATAATTACCCCTGCTGACATCCTTTGTTTGCCCGCCTGAATGAAACACTCAGGGTCTGGGTCGTCCCCACGATTGTTGCGAATTCCGGCGTACCAACTTCCTCCCATTCGCAACTTCAAATTGCCGCCATAACATTTTCACCTTCTTTGGGCACTCCTACCTTTTCCTCTGTGTATTTATTTTTTTTTTTATTAACATTTTTCCTATTACCCTTTAATTTTTATTCCCACATCATCACAATCCTACCCTTTTCCCTGATTTCCAATTACAACACCCTAGTAATATAATAAGAAGTTTAATCTTCCCACTAACAACACTCCCTACATTAATTCCCACTAACAAAATTTCATTCTATTCATTCTTCCTAACAAAACCTAATTCCTTCCTTCATACTAACAAATTCTATTCACTAGTTCCCACTAACAAATTTTATTTTTTTTACTAACGAAAATTAATTCACGTTTCCCTACTAACAAAATTCAATCTCATGCCCAGATACATCGTTGAAGTTGCTAATCTGATGAATGGGAGATCGATAAGGCATAGCTGCATTGGTTACGTCACGAGTTCTCGACCGGGGGTCTGCTGGAACCCTGAGTTCAAGTTCCCCCGGGCGCACGGAAGCACTCTTTTTGGGGTATCGGCAAAACCAATAGCTTCCGAAATGTGTATATGTGACTTTTTGAATTCAACCAAGTGCTTCTTGGATTGTGCAAATTGCCATATGTAAAACAATGGATACTATTGAGTTTGTCGATATGGAACAAATGATGTGTGGGTAGCGGAATCGAAGTGTAATGAACTTCGAGTACGTTACCCAGATGCGGCAGCGGTAATTTGAAAATGAAGAGGATTGCGGGATTGGATGGGATGAAGGTGAAAGGTGGAATTCAGTGGTTAGGATTGGAGCAGTTAGATTTTGACTGGAAGAGAGAAGGCAATTGTGTTTCACGGTGCGGAATGGTGAATTCGAAAAATAATTGAGTATTTGGTGTTGTAAAGAAGAAGGAGTTTTTTTTGGTTTTTGGTTGAGTGATTTTGTTAATGATCTGCTTGAAGAGAAGAAAAGTACTATGGAGTGTCGAAAGAAATAGTGTTAATATACACTCGGGGAAGAAAAAGTTTTAGTATAAACTCGGGGAAGAAAAAGTTTTAGTATAAACGCGGGGAAGAATTTTGAATATAATTTCGGGGAAAGATAGTTCAATGTGGACCATTTAAATTTCAAGTTGAGGTGCACAATCAGGTTATACAGTAAATCTACAGCGTCGTGAAGCAAATTGTGCGATGTTAATAAACCAATCAATGAAATAAAATTAATAAGAAACTGAAGTAAAGTAATTATCATAACATATAGGACAGTTTAAAGTGCAGAGACATAAGTTTAAATTGTCAGAAAATAAAAGTGTATAAATTAAAAGTTGGTGCAATAACGTTAACTGGAGTCAAGCCAATGTCAGAAATAATAAAGTGAAAAAAAGACAACAAACAAACCATAAAAAAACAAAAAAGAGTAGTGGCAGGTCGATCCTGCATTAATTAGAACTGGCAGTTAAATACAATTCAATTAATTTTATAAATCCCCCCCCCTTTCCAGTTGCAGAGTGCTCGGCAGCAATAAAAGGGTGAGTAACCTTTTTCTTATCTTTTTGGTTCCTTTCAATTTAATTTCATTTGTACTTAAAGTTTCCTTATATGCAATTTTATTTATTTTTGCTCGCTGGATTTGTTATTTGCAAAAATATATTTAGCTCATTTTTAACTAGGAAAGGGGGTCGCTGTACTGAAAAAATTTGTTTGACTAAACTGCTGTGCCAAGTTTTATTTATATTTTACATTTTAAATTCTTGGATTAACTTGTTTAAACTGAATAATGTAAATAAAATGTCCTATTAGAAACCATATTTTTCATTTCTTGAAATGACTTCCTCCTCTCCCTTCCGTTTCCTTTTGTGTTAGGTTTTATATGTTAGGTGGCTCAGCACGAGCAAAGGGTGTCCCGTAAAACCCACGACACGACTGAGCGCTAGCCGGCCTCAGTATGCCATCCCGGGCTACACACGCCTCTGCCAGAACTTAATGTCTGCAACTGCGGTGACTTCCGTGGTTGCTACAAAGCTGCTCCAGAAATAGAATTTATTGAATTTAAAAATTTTCCAGCAAGGAGATCGATTGTCGAACATAATAATTTGTCTTTTTACCTAGTCCAAATTTCGATTTGTTCTTCAAAAAATAAGGTACTTGAATCTCCGAGTGGTGAGGTGGGAGCGTCTCCAGAAGAGCGAGGTTAACCAGTGCTTTAAGTGCCAAAGATTCGGTAATTCGGTTACCAATTGTGCCATGAAATACAGATGTGTAAAGTGTTAAGATTTCCATGCCCCCGGTGAATGTAAATTGGCTCAGACGGAGCCTAACGAAAAACTATAGAGCGTGAACTACGGTGTCTGGTCATCCAGCATTATATCAAGGATGCCCCCGATATCAAGATGCAAAAGTTAAATTTATTTCAAAACAAACACAAGTCCACTACAGTGTCATATCTTCCAACTTCGTCAAGCCCAGGGTATCATATGCATTTGCTGCTAGAGGACCAGCAGACAACAATTTAAATAATGCAATTAGCAATAATGGGAATTAACAAACCATATGAATAAACTACTTTTATTTTTCAACGTTTAGGTCAACATGTCCCCAAACAACTGATCATCCAGTCACATCCAAACGGATATGTTTCGTCTCATCTCGATCAATTGTTACTCTACATCAACGTGACTGCCTCCTTTAATTTCTCGTCAAGTAAAAGCCTGACATTATGCTTCTCACTGAAACCCACCTCACTTTATGACACTCCATGCCATTCAAGGATTTTGAATTCGTATGAACCGATAAGGTAAACGGTGATGGAGAAGATGGCACTGGCACCGTACTGTTTCCAAAATATTGAAAACGTCGAATTCAAAAACTTTGTTTCTTAAAGTGTCCGTTATCAAAATTTCACTGCCAGATGGGGAGAACCTCTTCATTATCACTGCCTCGAAACGTTCTCAACCTCGACAAATAGAGATCAATTTCAGTTACTTAGATTCCTGTTATTAGGAACCATTGAGCAAACATTGCCATCATCGGAAGGACATTGCTTATAGTAATCCTGATTAAAATTCTTTTGAAAGTTTTCCCAATCCGTTTTTTGGAATTCAGTCGATTCTCTTGTCGAAATGGAATGAGGAAGACATCATCCTTTTGATGATTGATTTCCATTACGATTGCGTTATGGTCACGATCGTAAGGAAGCACCTGCAGTTCCGTTGAGGACTATTAAAGCTGGGCTCAAGTCTTGCATCAGCAATGCAGAGATCCAAATATGAATTTGTCCTAGGGTATGTTGCGAATACCGACCCATATAGATTGCACCTGTTACCCACGAGTTCAAGACTACACTTCTTAAATTATTTTTGGCGTTCAGCCATGATGTATGCCGAGCATTCAGGTCACCGGCAAGAATATTATAATGATGCTGCCTGTTCAATTCGAGTATTTCAAACAAGGAATTGAGCTCCTCCTAGAACTTGAGAATGTTTCGACCAGTTGCATAGGCAGAGATAATGTAGAGATTATCCCTACCTGGCAGTGAAATTTTGAGAACGGGCACCAAGAAATTCAAAATTTTTGAATTCGACTTTTTCAATATTTCGGATATAATAGGGTCTTCTAACCAATATTCCGGTGACACCTTCTAGATTCCTTCAGATAAAGAATTAAGTTGCTGGTAAATATTAAGAAGCAGCTCATTATTGCCACTTTCATTTTTTGCAGCATTATTTTCTGGTCTTCTAGCGGCGAATACAAATGAAATCCTGAGCTTGGCGAAATTGAAAGGTACGACGCTACGGTGTACATGTGCTTTTTTGCATCTTGATATGGGGAGCATCCACGATATGATGCTGGATGACCAAATACACGCAGTTAACGCAGTATATATTTTTAGGCTCTGTCTGAATCAATTTGCGCTCACCGAGGGAACGAACATCTTTGCATTTTACGCACCGATAGCACAAATCGCAGTTGGCAGCCGAACGACTAAATCTTTGAAACTTGTAACACTGGTTGACTTCCCTTCTCCACGTCACCAATCTGAAATTCAAGTATCTTAATTTACCACTTTATCTGGTAAAAATTTCAAAGATGTTTTTTTTGAAATTTTTACCAGATAAAGTGGTTAATTTCTCCTTTTCATGGAAATAAATTAAATTTCTGGTGCAGTTTCCTTGAGCACCTGAAGAAGGTCGACCGTAGAAGTAGGTCAGATGTTCGATAAACTGTTCAAATGACTCGACGAAGTGATGTGTTTCCAAATTCAAAAATTCAACGAATGCTAGACGTAGAAACCGGTTGAAATCAGTCAATCGACATCAGGTAACACTATTATGTATTTTTTGGTTTATAACTTTTTCAACGCCATTTTTAAATTTGGACCTTTTTGAAGACTGTTTCTTCACCTGCCTAGAATTTTTTATGTCTAAGGTCACCATTTCAATAACAAATTTTACAAATATTTTAACATATGGGCAGGCAGCAAATTTTAAGAGCCTTTCACATGGCCCAATGTTTTTTTTTCAAAATCCATTCAAATTATTGACTCAATATTCAACATAATTACGTCAAAAATTCAATAATCAATACATAAATTTGTCCTAGGATATGTTGGAAACTCCGACTCATATACAGGGTTTTCCAATAAGAGGTGTTATTTTGATATTCAAAGAAGTATGCCATCTTTTGATATAAATGATCGGATGTTTATTTCATTATAAAGAAAAAGGTATGCCGTTAATAGTGAAAGATAACATCAGGCAAATGACCATATCCTTTTCATGAAATTTTCCATAACCAAATCGCAAAGTGGCTGCCCGTTGTCCTCGACAACCTCACGAATTCCATCTTTGAGGTCTTGAATCGACACTGGGCTGTTGGCGTACACCTTCTCTTTCATGTGGTATCAAAGGAAGAAGTCGCAAGGCGTTCAATCACAAGATCTCTGTGGTCGGTTGTGATCACCTCTTCGAAAGATAACACGGTTCGGAAACTTTTCCCGTAAAAAATCAATGGTTTCGTTGCTTGTGTGGCACGTAGCGCCGTCTTGTTAAGGTAAACGTTCTTTAGATCAATACCATCCTATTCCGGCCATAAAAATCAGAAAACATCTCTTGATAGCGCAATCCATTCACCGTAACTGTTGCTCCAGCCTCATTTTCGTAAAAGTAACTTTGCCGGATCATATACCGCACCAAACAGTCACACGTTGAGGATAGAGAGGCTTTTCAACAATAACTCTTGGATTTTTTCAGCCCCAGATGCGACAATTTTGCTTGTTGACGCAGCCACCGAGGTGGAAATGAGCCTCATCACTCAAGATGATTTGTCGATGGAATTCCGGATCGTTTTCATGCATTTCAAGGACCCAATCAGCAAAGACACGACATTGTTGATGATCGATCGGCGCATGTTATTGTGTTAATTGAACTTTATAAGCCTTAAGACCCAAATCTTTATGCAAAATACGATGTAATGACGTTTCTGGAATGCCTAATTCCAAAGAACGACGAGGAATGGGCAAACCTGGGTTTTCTTCAACACTTTCGGCTACAGCAGCAATATTCTCGGCTGCTCTTGAGTGACGTGCACGGGCTTTATTCTTCAGATCACTAAGTTGTCCCAACAGCTCGAATTTTTCCACCAATTTCTGTATTGTGGTCGACAAGCTGCTTCACGACGACCCAAAATGTTCGAGTTTCACGAACCGTCTCTGCCAAATTTTCACCATTTTTATAGTGAATTTTAATAATTTCAGTACATTGTTGTTATTAATGGCGTAGTTTTGACTTGTCAAATGCCAAAAACTGACAACTTCAAAAGTGACATCTACTGAAATAGCGGGCTATTCAAAATAACACCCTTTAAATTGTACCTGTATTCAATTTGGTTATGTTATCCACGATTTCAGAAGTGCACCTCTCTCCTGTTCAATTCGAGTATTTCAAACAAGGAATTGAGCTCCTCCTTGAATTCGGGACGTTTCGACCAGTTGCATAGGCAGAGATCACATAGAGCTTATCCTCACCTGGCAGTGAAATTATGATAACGAACACTTCAAGAAACTCAAAGATTTTGAATTCGACTTTTTCAATATTTTGGAAACAATAGGGTCTTCTTACCTATATCCCGGTGCCACTTCCTCCATAACAGTTTACTATATCGTTTTTTACGAATTCAAAATCCTTAAATGTTATGGAGTGCCATGAATTGAGATGAGTTGCAGTCAGAAGCATGATAGACTCCATGGGAATGTAACTGGATGTATAGTTATTTTAAGGCATTTGAAAGATTTAAACCCTGAAAACAAAGCTAATTTTTGAATCCTGTTTATCGATACCCTCCGGTAGAGAATTAAGTTGTGGGCAAATTTTGAGAAACAGCTCATTATTGCTACTAACATTATTTACATTGTTATCTGTTGGTCCTCTAGCGGCGAGTGCAAATGTATAATGTTATGATTCTATTGCGGGGGATAGATTCGCTATACGGTGTTACAATATAATTATTTCATTATATTGGACTATTGATAGTAAAGAAAGAACCTACTTAAGCGGCTTGGCCGCAGATAGTGCTGGCACCATAATTTAGGCTAATCCTAAATATTTGCCGTGCTGAATCCACTGAAAAGTGTCTCCTCCAGATAATCTCGCGATTACTTATAAAAATCAAAAACCGTAGTTACTTGTCTGCTTGCCCAAACAGAATTAATTTATTTCTCACAAAACTTTCTCTTAAATACTATTCTATGTGACAATAAATCAATCTAAATTAATATTTGCTTCTCAGCATGTTAGTTTCATTTCCCACATTTCCCTGACCTCGCACAATGCTCATTCATACCACACACACAGCATTGCATCATTCATTGACCATTCAATGTTTACTTTTCCACTTGACCCAATTTGTCGGCATTGAGTCAAGTGCAATTTTCTTCACTTTCTTTCCATGGTCAAATCGTGAAGAATGGTGCCATGCTGTGCTACGGTCGTATTTTGCTCTTTTAGGTCGTAGCAATATTTATTACTTCATGGTGCAATGTTAGGCAATTGGAACCATATGCGTTTGCAATTGTAAATATGCAATTAAAAATATGCAAACAAACATAACGTAGGAAATATGTTGGTTGGTTCTAGTTTGCATGTACTTTACATCTTTGCAGGGAAATGCGGTTAATATGCGTAACGCTAATTAACGTGTTATAGGAACATGTTAATTAGCGTGTACGAAATAAAAAGGTATGTTGTAAGTTTTCAGTACACATAACACCTTTACCCTTTTTTGATTCGGGTGCATTTTTATGATAAAGGAAAATGTAAACGAATCATTAATCATGTCCTAAATCTATAGATTACAACAAATTTCTTTAATTTCAGATAAGATTTCAGTAATTATTTTTAAGTAAATTATATTATTGTTTGTTTTTTTTTTTTTTGAATACTATCTAGAGTTAAGTAATATTCATACAATAGTTCATTTATATATTTAAATCGTAATGTATGTTATGCGAATTGTAGGATTTAATCGGTTTTTGTACTAATTTATAGTAAAATTCTAAAAATTTACAATGAACTAATAGTAGTTTATTTATACATTTAAATTATTGTTCGTGTTATGCGATTTGTAAGATTTTAGTCTGTTTTTATGCACTAATTTACGGTGTCCTGCTATTTCCAAAGTGACGTTACATTGGTCCGTGCCTAGTACCCTGTATGGACCTTTATAGGGTGGTTGATGTTTTTTCCTATTTTCATGCTTTAGCAGTACTAAATCTCCTATTTTGGGATTCAAAGGATTTGTATTAGCTTGATCTATGGTTCTTTTGATTTTGATTTTTTCTATCATTCTTCGCGCTTTATTTATGGACATCCTCAATCTTGCCTTTAATTCTTCAGCATAGTTATCTACATTGTATACTTTATCGTGGTTATCTACCACGTCATTTGGGAGGTATGGTAGTTTACCAAAAACTAATTCATAGGGAGTATAGTTTGTATCTATATGTGGAGTCGTATTATAAGCAAATGCGTAATACGGAACCCACGTGTCCCATTGTTGATCATCAGCAAAAGAATGCATGTATTCGTTCAATACCCGATGATTTCTTTCAACTACACCTAGTGTCTGGTGGTGATACGGTGTCGAGAATACTTGTTCTATTTTCAAAAGACTACAAATATCTCCCATAAGCTTATTCGCAAATTCAGTGCCTAGATCAGATTTGAGTATTTTGAAATGACCATATTTCAATATGAATTCGTTAACTAAACCTAAAGCTATGGTATTTGCTTCCTTATTTTCTATTGGGAATGCTATAACAAATTTGGTTAGTTCACATTGTAGGGTTAGAATATATCTATAACCGTTTGAGATCCTGAGTGGACCTACAGTATCAATTTGTATGGTCTCAAAACTGGTTGATGGTGTGTCAATTTTGATCATTTCCTCTTTGGTGTGCCTAACTTGTTTGTTCATCTGGCATGGTGTACAATTATTTATGTGGGATTTAACCATACTGCTCATGTTTTTCCAGCAGTATCGCTATTTTAACTTTAATAAAGTTTTGCGGATCCCTAAATGTCCTCCATGTGGTGAGTTGTGATACTCTTCTATTAGCTTTAATTGGTCGTTCTTACTAGTTACTTTGGCGGGTGGCTTGTATATCATTATTTTCAATTTTCCATGGTCATTGTTATTTCTTTGTTGCAACAAGTTAAATATTCTCTTGAATGTATCTTTGTCTATAGACCCAAATATGATATCGTCATTAGATAGCGAGAGTTCTTGGATTTTGTTATGGTTGGCAAAATCTAATAGCTTCTCCATTATCAGAACGTATTCTGAGTAAAGATTATCACTATTGCTCTCATTGCGTTTGTTTTTCTTGGTACCCTTATTTATTGTGAGCTTTTCATTGACGGAAACGGATTTCACGTCAGGTATATCGCTACAATACACTTGTATAATATTGTTTGTACGTACAATTTTTATACATTTATGATTTTCACTGCGCAGGATAAATTTCAATTTTGTAACACCGGTGATATCTGATAAACTCGTGCAATCCCAACAATAGAATTGATCAGGTTCTATGTTGTTGTGGGTGCCCTCGTCACAGACCTTTTGTTCTTTATCCTTAGTTTTATTCGCCATTCCCCTTGTTATAGCTAGTAGTCTGCGCTTTGCGCTTTCGTCTATTTCTGGAGGTATCATTGCCTTTAGAGAGTCTGAATCCAATTCGATTCTTGACAAGGCATCAGCATTCGTATTCATGCTGCCCTTTTTGTACACTATTGAGAAGTCATAATCAGATAAGTCAACACGAATTCTGGTGAGTTTTGATGAAGTTTTCTTGTGCGAAAACAAAGATACTAGTGGTCTATGGTCTGTAACGACCACAAATTTCCTTCCATAGAGATAAGGTCTGAAAAAGTTTATGCCCCAATGTATAGCCAATAGTTCTTTCTCTATGACAGATTTGTTAATGTCATGTTTAGCTAGCGACTTGCTTGCATACGAGATGGGCAAATCACGTCCAATTTCGCCTTGAGATAACACAGCACCTAAAGCGTAATTGGATGCATCAGTAGTTAGAATAAATGGCTTTTCGAAATTCGGATACTGGAGAATTGGTGGTTCTATCAATCTAGTCTTGAGTGTGTCATATGCTTTCCGACATTCTTCGGTCCAGACAAACGCTGTGTTTTTCTTTAGCAAGGAATTTAAACTTTTGGCGGTAGCAGCGAAATTTGGAATAAAACGCCTATAGTAATTGCAGAACGCAACAAACCTGCGTACTTCATCTGCATTCTTTGGAACTGGATAGTTCTTGATCGTCTCAAATTTAGATGGATCGGTCTTAATACCTTCACTGGTTATTAAATGACCCAAGTAAACTACTTCCGATTTCAAAAATTGACATTTACCAGGGTTTAATTTCAAATTGTGCCGTCGCAGTCTGTGTAGTACCTTACGAAGATTGTCATTATGATGCTTAATGCTGCATCCAAAAACTATGATATCATCCACGTATAGGAATGCTTCGTGGCTCAAACCACTCAGAGCTATTGTCAACATCCGTTGGAAACTGTTGGATGATATCTTCAACCCAAATGGTAGTCTCTTAAATTGATAATGGCCATTGCCAGTAGAGAACGCGGTTACTGGCCTAGACTCTTTCTCAAGTTCAATTTGATGGAAAGAGCTAGTCATATCCAAAGTTGAAAAATATTTCGCTCTACCTAGCCTATCTAAAACGTCTTCCAACCTAGTCAATGGGAACTTATCATTGACGATCTTGTCGTTCAGTCTCCGAAAATCTACTACGAGTCGCCACTTGGCTTTACCATCAGTACTGTTTTTTGGTACAACTAAAAGCGGTGAATTGTATGGGCTTGTTGATGGTTCGACAATATCACTGTCTTCCAAGTCTCTGACTTTTTGCAGGATTTCCTCATTCTGTGCTTGAGGTAGCCTGTAGTTCTTAATGTAGACTGGGTTGTTATCTACCATCTGTAGCCTTTGCCTGTAGAAATTGTTTGTTGCCAATTTCTCTTCTTCTAAATGAAAAACATCCTGGTATTCTTTGATTAAATCCAGCAAGCTATTCATAGACCTTTTGTCCAAATTGTCTTTATCTATTACTTCCTGTAATCTCTTGAATCTAATCTGGTCGTACCTTTGTTGTTCTCCTCTGTAAATATTATAATTTTTCAACGGTTCCACCTCAACGTTGAAATTGTTTAAAACAACGTCTTCATCAGTGGTGTTAAGAATCTTTACGCGCCGTACCCCTTTAACAGGTATTATTGTGTTTCCGACAAAAACACCCTTCCTAATTTCCGAGTTTAGCACGATGCTATCTTCATCAATATCTACATTAACCGGGACTATTGCTTCGGTTCTAGCAGATATGTAGACTTTCGCATGGTTCTGTCGTTTTGTGTCCATAGGCAACACAAACTCTTCGTCAGATACATTAAAAGAAATGGTAAATGTTTCATAATCTATTTTACACATGAAACCAACCATTAGATCCCTTCCGATAATACCATCAGTACTTATCGGGAAATTCTCGTCCACAATGTACCTAAAGATGTGGTTACCTCTTTCGTAATTCCAGTAAGCTTAATTCTATTTGCGTCCTCTATATTGTGCTCTAAATTTCTAAATACATCTATTTTACAAATTGACACATCTGCACCTGTGTCGATTAAGAATGACAATTGTCTATCAGCCTCATAATTATATATCTTAACAAAATTTGTGCAGCCATTAGATACTCTAAAAATTCTATTTCCTATATCTGCAGTTTTTATACCGGGAGGTTCTCTATGTCCTCTCCGGAACTTAGGACGTTTCCCTGGTCCGATACAACGTGGACGTTTCTTCTATTACCTCCCGTGTTGCCGTTGTGGCTGTTATTATAGTTACTATTCCTTCTATTGTTACGTCTATTCCCTGTATCGCCATTACTATTCCTACGATAGTTAGATCTACCTCCTGTGTCCCTATTGTTATCATAAACTCTACGGTTGTCATTATTCCTACGGTCTCTATTATCAGTTTGATAATCTCTGTTATTATTATTCCTGTTATCTCTATTATTTCTATTACGCCTACTTTTCCTATTTGTGTTACCATCATTGCTCCTCCTATTGTGTTCCCTATTTGTCCTATTTGGATGATCACTGATGCGCATCACACTGCTCACGGTCTGTGTGTCCGCAGTTTCAATTTCTTGAGCCAGTGACACAGCATCTGCAAAAGTCTTGGGCCTCGCCGAAAATACAGTATTCTTCAGCTGGTCATTGAGCCCACTTTTGAAAATTGTTAAAGCATAGGTATCATTCATTTGAGTGATGACCTTTCTCTCACCTTCCGTAGCTCGATCACCTAGCTCTTGGATTTGCAGTTGGTTCAACTCGTCTACCAGGGATAAAATCTTGTCCTTGTAGGACGTAACAGATGACTTCTTTTGACAAGTACTACTAAGGATGGCGTGAATTTGCGGGACTGTCTTATTGTTCTTAAACCTACTAGACAATGCTGTTTTTAAAGAACTGAAAGTCGAGATTGAGGTACCGTTCAAAGTTAAACGCACGTTTGCGGTAAGCTTGACTTTGGTGACGAAATCTATGAGTTGAGTCTTTCCCGTTGCGGATAGCGTGGAGTGCAATACTTCTACAATTTTTAGAAACGGTTCCAATTCCTTATATTTTCCCTCAAAGGTGGGAATTATCTTTATAGCGGTCTCTAGATTAAATTCCGACATCGTGAATCTTTCTTCTAAATAAGGTAAACTTGTCTCTAATTCTTGAGTTAAATCGTCTTGCTTAATGTCCTCTGTGGTAAAACCTTGTTTTCCCAATTGTAACCAGATTTCACCTTCAAGAATAGCTGATTCTGCTTTAAACTTCAATTTCAAATCAAGTAATTTCGAACTTTCGTCACTAAAGCTACCTATGACAGACTTAAAACGTTCTTTTCGAATTTTTAAATCGTTCAATTTTTCCAACAAAGTCTCAAATGTATATAAATTTTTCCCGCTCTTTCTTAAATTCCTGAGAACCCTTTCATTTTCTAAAATCAGTTCTTCTAAAGTATTCATAAAACCTAGGAGTGCTTACAAAATTTGTAGTTCTAAATCAAAGAATTCTTTAAGGAACACAACCCCATGTAATGTCCATACACGAAAAATAGGAAACAAGCAATTAATCGGAAACAGAGCAGGAAACCATAAAATCAGGGAATTAATATTTAGATAGCACATATATTGTGGAATAGAAGAAGAAAATTGTTCTACACTTGTACTGTATTACTATATTATACATTAATATTTCTATTTAAACGCTTAACCACGTACTTTTTGGTATAGCTGTGGTAAATATAAAAGACAACTATCAGAACAATAAAGACTGCTGCTGTCGTAAATGACTGCTGGTACTCCTGAAGCACCGTTGTCTCCACCATAGAACATGAGTTTCCCATGTTACTTTAGCTTTCGGAGTTCCTTTCTGAAATACCGCTGCTGATCACCTACAGATATCCTGACTAATCTATGTAGTTCTGCCCGCTGGCGCTTGATCTTCGTTTTTCTGCCTCCTCGTGGCCGTCTTCTTGTTGGTATTTCCGTTAGTCGCTCCTCAATCGCGCTAATGTCACGCCTTTTGCGATACTTTTCAATGCTGATGGGTTTGGGACCTCTAAAATCGATGGCTCCAGCCGATGATGGTGTATAAACTGGTGGTTCAGCTTCAACGGGCTCCACTGGTTGCGGTATGTATTCCTCCGTTGTGTCGAAACAGTTCAAAAATGCCTGCTCCAACTGCCTCCTATCGTCCTCCGTTAATCCAAAATTGATTTCGGACTCATCGTCGTCGCCAGAAATTCCACGGTCCGTAGTTGCAGGATCGCCATATAATGTTATAATTCTATTGCGGGGGATAGATTCGCTATACGGTGTTACAATATAATTATTTCATTATATTGGACTATTGATAGTAAAGAAAGAACCTACTTAAGCGGCTTGGCCGCAGATAGTGCTGGCACCATAATTTAGGCTAATCCTAAGTATTTGCCGTGCTGAATCCACTGAAAAGTGTCTCCTCCAGATAATCTCGTGATTACTTATAAAAATCAAAAACCGTAGTTACTTGTCTGCTTGCCCAAACAGAATTAATTTATTTCTCACAAAACTTTCTCTTAAATACTATTCTATGTGACAATAAATCAATCTAAATTAATATTTGCTTCTCAGCATGTTAGTTTCATTTCCCACATTTCCCTGACCTCGCACAATGCTCATTCATACCACACACACAGCATTGCATCATTCATTGACCATTCAATGTTTACTTTTCCACTTGACCCAATTTGTCGGCATTGAGTCAAGTGCAATTTTCTTCACTTTCTTTCCATGGTCAAATCGTGAAGAATGGTGCCATGCTGTGCTACGGTCGTATTTTGCTCTTTTAGGTCGTAGCAATATTTATTACTTCATGGTGCAATGTTAGGCAATTGGAACCATATGCGTTTGCAATTGTAAATATGCAATTAAAAATATGCAAACAAACATAACGTAGGAAATATGTTGGTTGGTTCTAGTTTGCATGTACTTTACATCTTTGCAGGGAAATGCGGTTAATATGCGTAACGCTAATTAACGTGTTATAGGAACATGTTAATTAGCGTGTACGAAATAAAAAGGTATGTTGTAAGTTTTCAGTACACATAACACCTTTACCCTTTTTTGATTCGGGTGCATTTTTATGATAAAGGAAAATGTAAACGAATCATTAATCATGTCCTAAATCTATAGATTACAACAAATTTCTTTAATTTCAGATAAGATTTCAGTAATTATTTTTAAGTAAATTATATTATTGTTTGTTTTTTTTTTTTGAATACTATCTAGAGTTAAGTAATATTCATACAATAGTTCATTTATATATTTAAATCGTAATGTATGTTATGCGAATTGTAGGATTTAATCGGTTTTTGTACTAATTTATAGTAAAATTCTAAAAATTTACAATGAACTAATAGTAGTTTATTTATACATTTAAATTATTGTTCGTGTTATGCGATTTGTAAGATTTTAGTCTGTTTTTATGCACTAATTTACGGTGTCCTGCTATTTCCAAAGTGACGTTACATTGGTCCGTGCCTAGTACCCTGTATGGACCTTTATAGGGTGGTTGATGTTTTTTCCTATTTTCATGCTTTAGCAGTACTAAATCTCCTATTTTGGGATTCAAAGGATTTGTATTAGCTTGATCTATGGTTCTTTTGATTTTGATTTTTTCTATCATTCTTCGCGCTTTATTTATGGACATCCTCAATCTTGCCTTTAATTCTTCAGCATAGTTATCTACATTGTATACTTTATCGTGGTTATCTACCACGTCATTTGGGAGGTATGGTAGTTTACCAAAAACTAATTCATAGGGAGTATAGTTTGTATCTATATGTGGAGTCGTATTATAAGCAAATGCGTAATACGGAACCCACGTGTCCCATTGTTGATCATCAGCAAAAGAATGCATGTATTCGTTCAATACCCGATGATTTCTTTCAACTACACCTAGTGTCTGGTGGTGATACGGTGTCGAGAATACTTGTTCTATTTTCAAAAGACTACAAATATCTCCCATAAGCTTATTCGCAAATTCAGTGCCTAGATCAGATTTGAGTATTTTGAAATGACCATATTTCAATATGAATTCGTTAACTAAACCTAAAGCTATGGTATTTGCTTCCTTATTTTCTATTGGGAATGCTATAACAAATTTGGTTAGTTCACATTGTAGGGTTAGAATATATCTATAACCGTTTGAGATCCTGAGTGGACCTACAGTATCAATTTGTATGGTCTCAAAACTGGTTGATGGTGTGTCAATTTTGATCATTTCCTCTTTGGTGTGCCTAACTTGTTTGTTCATCTGGCATGGTGTACAATTATTTATGTGGGATTTAACCATACTGCTCATGTTTTTCCAGCAGTATCGCTATTTTAACTTTAATAAAGTTTTGCGGATCCCTAAATGTCCTCCATGTGGTGAGTTGTGATACTCTTCTATTAGCTTTAATTGGTCGTTCTTACTAGTTACTTTGGCGGGTGGCTTGTATATCATTATTTTCAATTTTCCATGGTCATTGTTATTTCTTTGTTGCAACAAGTTAAATATTCTCTTGAATGTATCTTTGTCTATAGACCCAAATATGATATCGTCATTAGATAGCGAGAGTTCTTGGATTTTGTTATGGTTGGCAAAATCTAATAGCTTCTCCATTATCAGAACGTATTCTGAGTAAAGATTATCACTATTGCTCTCATTGCGTTTGTTTTTCTTGGTACCCTTATTTATTGTGAGCTTTTCATTGACGGAAACGGATTTCACGTCAGGTATATCGCTACAATACACTTGTATAATATTGTTTGTACGTACAATTTTTATACATTTATGATTTTCACTGCGCAGGATAAATTTCAATTTTGTAACACCGGTGATATCTGATAAACTCGTGCAATCCCAACAATAGAATTGATCAGGTTCTATGTTGTTGTGGGTGCCCTCGTCACAGACCTTTTGTTCTTTATCCTTAGTTTTATTCGCCATTCCCCTTGTTATAGCTAGTAGTCTGCGCTTTGCGCTTTCGTCTATTTCTGGAGGTATCATTGCCTTTAGAGAGTCTGAATCCAATTCGATTCTTGACAAGGCATCAGCATTCGTATTCATGCTGCCCTTTTTGTACACTATTGAGAAGTCATAATCAGATAAGTCAACACGAATTCTGGTGAGTTTTGATGAAGTTTTCTTGTGTGAAAACAAAGATACTAGTGGTCTATGGTCTGTAACGACCACAAATTTCCTTCCATAGAGATAAGGTCTGAAAAAGTTTATGCCCCAATGTATAGCCAATAGTTCTTTCTCTATGACAGATTTGTTAATGTCATGTTTAGCTAGCGACTTGCTTGCATACGAGATGGGCAAATCACGTCCAATTTCGCCTTGAGATAACACAGCACCTAAAGCGTAATTGGATGCATCAGTAGTTAGAATAAATGGCTTTTCGAAATTCGGATACTGGAGAATTGGTGGTTCTATCAATCTAGTCTTGAGTGTGTCATATGCTTTCCGACATTCTTCGGTCCAGACAAACGCTGTGTTTTTCTTTAGCAAGGAATTTAAACTTTTGGCGGTAGCAGCGAAATTTGGAATAAAACGCCTATAGTAATTGCAGAACGCAACAAACCTGCGTACTTCATCTGCATTCTTTGGAACTGGATAGTTCTTGATCGTCTCAAATTTAGATGGATCGGTCTTAATACCTTCACTGGTTATTAAATGACCCAAGTAAACTACTTCCGATTTCAAAAATTGACATTTACCAGGGTTTAATTTCAAATTGTGCCGTCGCAGTCTGTGTAGTACCTTACGAAGATTGTCATTATGATGCTTAATGCTGCATCCAAAAACTATGATATCATCCACGTATAGGAATGCTTCGTGGCTCAAACCACTCAGAGCTATTGTCAACATCCGTTGGAAACTGTTGGATGATATCTTCAACCCAAATGGTAGTCTCTTAAATTGATAATGGCCATTGCCAGTAGAGAACGCGGTTACTGGCCTAGACTCTTTCTCAAGTTCAATTTGATGGAAAGAGCTAGTCATATCCAAAGTTGAAAAATATTTCGCTCTACCTAGCCTATCTAAAACGTCTTCCAACCTAGTCAATGGGAACTTATCATTGACGATCTTGTCGTTCAGTCTCCGAAAATCTACTACGAGTCGCCACTTGGCTTTACCATCAGTACTGTTTTTTGGTACAACTAAAAGCGGTGAATTGTATGGGCTTGTTGATGGTTCGACAATATCACTGTCTTCCAAGTCTCTGACTTTTTGCAGGATTTCCTCATTCTGTGCTTGAGGTAGCCTGTAGTTCTTAATGTAGACTGGGTTGTTATCTACCATCTGTAGCCTTTGCCTGTAGAAATTGTTTGTTGCCAATTTCTCTTCTTCTAAATGAAAAACATCCTGGTATTCTTTGATTAAATCCAGCAAGCTATTCATAGACCTTTTGTCCAAATTGTCTTTATCTATTACTTCCTGTAATCTCTTGAATCTAATATGGTCGTACCTTTGTTGTTCTCCTCTGTAAATATTATAATTTTTCAACGGTTCCACCTCAACGTTGAAATTGTTTAAAACAACGTCTTCATCAGTGGTGTTAAGAATCTTTACGCGCCGTACCCCTTTAACAGGTATTATTGTGTTTCCGACAAAAACACCCTTCCTAATTTCCGAGTTTAGCACGATGCTATCTTCATCAATATCTACATTAACCGGGACTATTGCTTCGGTTCTAGCAGATATGTAGACTTTCGCATGGTTCTGTCGTTTTGTGTCCATAGGCAACACAAACTCTTCGTCAGATACATTAAAAGAAATGGTAAATGTTTCATAATCTATTTTACACATGAAACCAACCATTAGATCCCTTCCGATAATACCATCAGTACTTATCGGGAAATTCTCGTCCACAATGTACCTAAAGATGTGGTTACCTCTTTCGTAATTCCAGTAAGCTTAATTCTATTTGCGTCCTCTATATTGTGCTCTAAATTTCTAAATACATCTATTTTACAAATTGACACATCTGCACCTGTGTCGATTAAGAATGACAATTGTCTATCAGCCTCATAATTATATATCTTAACAAAATTTGTGCAGCCATTAGATACTCTAAAAATTCTATTTCCTATATCTGCAGTTTTTATACCGGGAGGTTCTCTATGTCCTCTCCGGAACTTAGGACGTTTCCCTGGTCCGATACAACGTGGACGTTTCTTCTATTACCTCCCGTGTTGCCGTTGTGGCTGTTATTATAGTTACTATTCCTTCTATTGTTACGTCTATTCCCTGTATCGCCATTACTATTCCTACGATAGTTAGATCTACCTCCTGTGTCCCTATTGTTATCATAAACTCTACGGTTGTCATTATTCCTACGGTCTCTATTATCAGTTTGATAATCTCTGTTATTATTATTCCTGTTATCTCTATTATTTCTATTACGCCTACTTTTCCTATTTGTGTTACCATCATTGCTCCTCCTATTGTGTTCCCTATTTGTCCTATTTGGATGATCACTGATGCGCATCACACTGCTCGCGGTCTGTGTGTCCGCAGTTTCAATTTCTTGAGCCAGTGACACAGCATCTGCAAAAGTCTTGGGCCTCGCCGAAAATACAGTATTCTTCAGCTGGTCATTGAGCCCACTTTTGAAAATTGTTAAAGCATAGGTATCATTCATTTGAGTGATGACCTTTCTCTCACCTTCCGTAGCTCGATCACCTAGCTCTTGGATTTGCAGTTGGTTCAACTCGTCTACCAGGGATAAAATCTTGTCCTTGTAGGACGTAACAGATGACTTCTTTTGACAAGTACTACTAAGGATGGCGTGAATTTGCGGGACTGTCTTATTGTTCTTAAACCTACTAGACAATGCTGTTTTTAAAGAACTGAAAGTCGAGATTGAGGTACCGTTCAAAGTTAAACGCACGTTTGCGGTAAGCTTGACTTTGGTGACGAAATCTATGAGTTGAGTCTTTCCCGTTGCGGATAGCGTGGAGTGCAATACTTCTACAATTTTTAGAAACGGTTCCAATTCCTTATATTTTCCCTCAAAGGTGGGAATTATCTTTATAGCGGTCTCTAGATTAAATTCCGACATCGTGAATCTTTCTTCTAAATAAGGTAAACTTGTCTCTAATTCTTGAGTTAAATCGTCTTGCTTAATGTCCTCTGTGGTAAAACCTTGTTTTCCCAATTGTAACCAGATTTCACCTTCAAGAATAGCTGATTCTGCTTTAAACTTCAATTTCAAATCAAGTAATTTCGAACTTTCGTCACTAAAGCTACCTATGACAGACTTAAAACGTTCTTTTCGAATTTTTAAATCGTTCAATTTTTCCAACAAAGTCTCAAATGTATATAAATTTTTCCCGCTCTTTCTTAAATTCCTGAGAACCCTTTCATTTTCTAAAATCAGTTCTTCTAAAGTATTCATAAAACCTAAGAGTGCTTACAAAATTTGTAGTTCTAAATCAAAGAATTCTTTAAGGAACACAACCCCATGTAATGTCCATACACGAAAAATAGGAAACAAGCAATTAATCGGAAACAGAGCAGGAAACCATAAAATCAGGGAATTAATATTTAGATAGCACATATATTGTGGAATAGAAGAAGAAAATTGTTCTACACTTGTACTGTATTACTATATTATACATTAATATTTCTATTTAAACGCTTAACCACGTACTTTTTGGTATAGCTGTGGTAAATATAAAAGACAACTATCAGAACAATAAAGACTGCTGCTGTCGTAAATGACTGCTGGTACTCCTGAAGCACCGTTGTCTCCACCATAGAACATGAGTTTCCCATGTTACTTTAGCTTTCGGAGTTCCTTTCTGAAATACCGCTGCTGATCACCTACAGATATCCTGACTAATCTATGTAGTTCTGCCCGCTGGCGCTTGATCTTCGTTTTTCTGCCTCCTCGTGGCCGTCTTCTTGTTGGTATTTCCGTTAGTCGCTCCTCAATCGCGCTAATGTCACGCCTTTTGCGATACTTTTCAATGCTGATGGGTTTGGGACCTCTAAAATCGATGGCTCCAACCGATGATGGTGTATAAACTGGTGGTTCAGCTTCAACGGGCTCCACTGGTTGCGGTATGTATTCCTCCGTTGTGTCGAAACAGTTCAAAAATGCCTGCTCCAACTGCCTCCTATCGTCCTCCGTTAATCCAAAATTGATTTCGGACTCATCGTCGTCGCCAGAAATTCCACGGTCCGTAGTTGCAGGATCGCCATATAATGTTATAATTCTATTGCGGGGGATAGATTCGCTATACGGTGTTGCAATATAATTATTTCATTATATTGGACTATTGATAGTAAAGAAAGAACCTACTTAAGCGGCTTGGCCGCAGATAGTGCTGGCACCATAATTTAGGCTAATCCTAAGTATTTGCCGTGCTGAATCCACTGAAAAGTGTCTCCTCCAGATAATCTCGTGATTACTTATAAAAATCAAAAACCGTAGTTACTTGTCTGCTTGCCCAAACAGAATTAATTTATTTCTCACAAAACTTTCTCTTAAATACTATTCTATGTGACAATAAATCAATCTAAATTAATATTTGCTTCTCAGCATGTTAGTTTCATTTCCCACATTTCCCTGACCTCGCACAATGCTCATTCATACCACACACACAGCATTGCATCATTCATTGACCATTCAATGTTTACTTTTCCACTAGACCCAATTTGTCGGCATTGAGTCAAGTGCAATTTTCTTCACTTTCTTTCCATGGTCAGGGATCTGGGTTACACACATGCATATGCATATGAGTACAGACCCAAATCGTGAAGAATGGTGCCATGCTGTGCTAAGGTCGTATTTTGCTCTTTTAGGTCGTAGCAATATTTATTACTTCATGGTGCAATGTTAGGCAATTGGAACCATATGCGATTGCAATTGTAAATATGCAATTAAAAATATGCAAACAAACATAACGTAGGAAATATGTTGGTTGGTTCTAGTTTGCATGTACTTTACATCTTTGCAGGGAAATGCGGTTAATATGCGTAACGCTAATTAACGTGTTATAGGAACATGTTAATTAGCGTGTACGAAATAAAAAGGTATGTTGTAAGTTTGCAGTACACATAACAAATGATACCCTGGGCAGAGCATATTTAATAAATGGCAGCTACAATGAGAAACAATTTCATTTCTTACGGTACTTATAGAGTAGAGAGAACTGGACTAAAAGTGCATAGGTATGGTAAACAAAAACTTGAATTGAACACCTTTGCATTTTACGCACCGACAGTGAATGGCGCAGTTGACAGCCAAATGACCAAGTCATTGACACCCGTAACACTTGTTGAGTTCTTCTTTCTGAAATGCAAGTACCTTTTTTGTAAGGGCACTTGGATTGCGTTTTTTTAGAAATTTGTACCAGAAATGTGGTAAGTTCTTCTGTTCTATGATCGATCTCCTTGTTGCAAAGATTTTGAAGGAAATAAATTCAATTTATCGCGTAGCTTACTTAAGCACTTGGAGAAGATCCACCGTATCATCTCCGCAGCCCAGACCCTTCAACAAAAAGGTCTGATTTTTTTCACTTTTTGGGGAATAATTGGTGTGGAACTTCCCCAGAATTCAGCACATCTTCGGCTGACTTAACATCAACTAAGGATTTTATTTTAATAGTCAATTTTTTTGCATTAATTCTTTTCATTTTGAAATTATTTAATTTATTTTCAGCTGCCAATAGCCGAACAATATCTTTTCCGCTTTTTTTCTGCCTTTTTGGTGGCTTTCTCTGAGGAACCAGCAGAACTGCGAGTTGGTTTCTTTTTCTTATTTTTGTTTTTGAAATACGGAATAAAATTTAAATCATTACCTTTATTAGAATTACCTTCAATGCTTTCTTCAACTTCCATTTCCTCTTGTAATCCGTCCAGCGCTGCATGATAGTTTTGGTTATTTTTTGTGTCGGAACTCCTTTGTCCCGGCAATTGTAACGACATTTGAACACCTTGACTTTCGTTTGAAAAATATTGTTCATTAATTTATTTAAATTTCACAATTATAACACGCTCCTTGAATACACCTTCACTCTACGAGATTTGTGTACAAAAACAGGCAAAAACTAAACATTCGTTTCTAATTTTTTTTAAATGATACAAGATTTCGATACTATTTAGTTTGATTAAATTTGCATCAACATGTGGCCAAAACTCATGTCAACTCATTTCAACCTACAACAAACGACTGACCGCCCAAAATTATCACTCTAACGTAATTGCAACATAATTGCTGCACATCGCATCCATTCATTCATGCAAAAAGTGCACACCCAAGCACAGACGCTCTCACAATTTGAGCTGACCGTGCGTACATGTGCACTCATCGTATGCAGCCACAGCACGATACGGTCATAGCATCATTTGCAATTTGCCATATTCGCAAATTCCAAATGATACCATGCAATGTATGCACATGTGGACGTTGCATACATGATGGGTGGCCATGAAGTCGATACGGCAATGAAATGCTCGTATCGGGTTCATGGCAACTTGCGACGCGCAGCAAACACTGTTGCAATAGAATATGCAAGGCAAGGTAAACTTAGAATTCAACATCCACCCCCCGTTGGACGCTCAGTTCCAACTCCTCCAGTGTGTGTGGTAAGCTGTGACGTCGGGGAAGCGGGATAGGTTTCCTGGACCGTGGTGGACACCGCCCATCTCTTGATATGCACCAGAGGTAAATGATGAGCCCGGCAAGCGCAATGAGGCTCAGATATCCGACTATATATTGGTGCATGTCGTGAGCATCAATAGGGTTTTCCCAGGACAAATCTTGGGCTTGTAGTTGACTTCGCAGGGCGTCGATCTCCGTGGAATACGTCTTGAATTGTGCAGGATGGTTGCAGAGTGGTGTGCAGATTGGGTTGGTGTCTTTCACGTGGTAATGCGCTCTCGAGTGCTGCGTTTGTATGGTGCTCTCCTGGATACGATGACTCTGAAATGTCACTGCATCAGATTTGAGGGTACAATCTGGCGTCAGCTGCAGAACCCCAGACCCTTGCAGCGTCAGTGTAGTCATATTACCACTGCATACGATGTGAGCAACGACGTGATTCGTGAAGGTATAAATCCACTCGTTTGAATGCAGAATGTTTGTCCAGAAAAAGGTTGCAGGCAACTCAATCAGGCGACACTCGGCCACGTACGGCATTCCTTTCAACAACGCCAACTCACACGTGCTCATGTTGGCCTCTTAGTGGTACAGTGGATGAGACTGTCGGCAGATGTGGGTGTCCGGCCCCATCCAGCTACAAGCCGAATACTCCGCTTCGCTCAATGGATAGTATAGATCGCGATGTGGGCTGATAATGAGATATGGCGAGGTAGGCAGTATAGCAATGAGGCAATCATGTCGTTCAATGGGTATGCGTAGCATTCGACACAGTTCAAACGTTGATGTGCCAACGAGCGGAATCCGCAGTTCAAACATGCAGTGACAAAATTGAAGTCCTCTTTCTTCTTGGATGATTAATCGGCTGGTGATTGATGAGGGCGACTGTTTGAGATTCCACGCCAGAAGACGATTGTGCCTCCGGTTCGAGTTCTACTTCTTTGGATGGTGTGTTCTTCAGCACTGGCAACGGAACCAGCCGATGAATGGGCCGTCTCACAATTCCTGTAGCGGTTTTTATGTCAGCCACTCTAACGTAGCCGTCTACTCCTTCGTGAGTTTGTACGATATGCCCCATCGGCCATCTCATGGTGGGTGTGTTGTCTTCTTTCATGATAACTTTTGTTCCAGGAAGCACATTTGGTTGGATTGTCGCCACTTGACCCAATGTTGGAGCTGTGACAGGTACTCACGCGACCGTCAATGCTTGAATTCGTTTCTGAGTTGATTTACATGCCTCCATCGAGCACGGAGACTGCTGGTTACTGGCTCCGCTTCAACATCCACCATAGCCGTGAGTGGTTCTCCAATGAGGAAGTGTCCCAGAGTAAGTGTTGCCAGGTCGTTAGGGCCATCTGACATCGGGGTTAAGGGTCTCGAATTGAGGATGGCCTCCACTCCAACCACCAGGGTATGCAGCTGCTAATAAGTGAGAGTAGCCAATGAAGCGCCTCAGCGGAGCAAGTTCTTAGCCAACTTGGCCGCGGCTTCCCATAATCCACCAAAGTGAGGTGCACGAAGTGGGATGAAGTGGAAATCTATTCCTTGGGTACTGCATGTGCTGATCACGTGGTGCTGAGCCTCTGCTGAGTAGAGCGATGAAGACAATTCGCGTAGCTGGTTGTACGCACCCACAAAGTTGGTAGCATTGTCACAGTACAGGTCCTTGCAGTGTCCTCCTCTCCCGATGAAACGCCACAAGGCACCGATGAAAGCGCCAGTGCTGAGATCGCTCACCAATTCCAAATGAACGGCCTTGGTGGCGAAGTGACAAAAGATAGCGATGTAACCTTTCTGCGGTCGCACACCTCTGCCACGGTAGTGTGTTAGCAGGGGGCCACAAAAGTCGACTCCCACGGTAATGAACGGGCGGGCAGGTCGTACACGAGGACCAGGAAGACTTCCCATAATTTGATCGAAAAGCTGTGGCCTCGCTCGAACACATCGCACGCATCGTCGCACAATTGATCTTGCCAGCTGCTTCCCTGCGATAGGCCAGAAGCGCTGTCTTGTCATGGCAAGCAGTGCCTGAGCTCCAAGGTGGCAGTCGTTGTGATGGATTTCTGTCATCAGCAACCTTGTAATCGAATTCGTGTACGGCAGCAGCATCGGATGCCTGATCTCGAAAGGGAGCTGCGAAGCCTCCAGTCTTCCGCCAACGTGCAGGATTCCGTCCGAATCCAGAAAAGGAGCGAGCCCTGCCAGTGGGCTATTTTTGTTGACCTGCCTCTTGAGTTGAATATCCCGTAAGTCCTCGCGGAAGTCGTCTCGTTGAATGCATCTCACTATGACTACCAGGGCTCTGGAAAGTTCTTGACTTGTGACTGCTGGATTGCGCACTTGGGGAAGCTGAGAGTTTGGTTTGCAACGCTCCACAAAACGCAGCATGTAGGCTACTACCCGTTACAGCCTTCGGATTGAGTTGCCATGTTGAACCTCGTGCATGAAATGAATGTTTGCCTTGGCGGCCGTTAGTGTGGTTGCCTTGATTTGCTTTTTCTCCAACTCACAGGATCCTTTATGCTTGTACCCGGGCGGCCACTCCACCTCGGGTCTGCTCAGGAAAGGCGGTCCATGTAAACATTGCTCGCAACCACCTAGTTCAGCTGGTGCCAAACCACGGGATAGGATGTCGGCAGGATTGTCTCTTGAAGCAACGTGATACCGTTGGTTTGAGCTCGACACCAATTGAATAGTAGAGACACGATTTGCAACGAAGGTGTTGTATGATGAGGCAGTAGAGTTGATCCACGCACCCGACCACAAGACATGGAAGACATCTGTTAGGTTGAGTGCCATTTTGACTCGCTTTGTCAGTTCTGCTCCCAGCTTTGCAGCACACAGTTCCAGGTGGGGAACCGTTAGCAGTTTGATTAGGGCTCCCCTTGATTTCGCACATAGCAGACGGACACTAACTTGACCACCCTTTGATGTTGAGCGGACGTATATAGCGGCACCATATGCCTTCTCGGAGGCATCACAGAAGGTATGTAACTGCAACTGGGCTGGCTTCTTGCAGGTGCTAATGTGGCGGGGAAAACGAACCTTCTGCAATGATGGTAGCTCACTGCGAAACTGGGACCACTGCATGTGGATCCCGACTAGCAAGGCTGCGTCCCAGTCCAGATCCAGACGCCACAATGCCTGCAGGAACAACTTGGCGGTCACAATAACTGGTGCCAGGATGCCCACTGGATCGAAAATCCTGGCGATGTCGGAAGTGACGTCATCCATTTAGAAGTCATTCTGCAATGCTTGGCTGCCCAAAGGAGCTTGACGCCCCTCTGCTTGAGTCAGGACCTGAAGGCACTTGGTTGCGAGGTACGGGGCAGATGTTGTACCGTACGTCACGGTCTTCAATTGATAATAACGCAAAGACTGAGATGGACTAGTTCTCCAAACTACTACATGAAACTTGCGATCCTCGGGGTGAAACAATATTTGCCGATACATTTTTTCAATGTTGGCCGTGAAGACAAAGCGTGGCATGCGGAAGCGGAGCAAAATTCATCATTGATCCGGTGTGTAGGAGATCGTTCAAGGAGATGTTCGTGGCCGTTTTACTGGACGTGTCGAAGACCACTCTCAATCGGGTGGTACTACTCTCCGGCTTCAAACCGCAGTGGTCTAGGAGAAAATAATGTGCTTCCTTGCCTGCTGACCACTTGATTTCTTCCATGTGCCCAAGTCGTTCGTACTCGTTCATAAATTCTGCGTACTGTAACTTCAGCTCGGGATTCCTTTCCAGTCTGCGTTCGATTGCAATGAATCTGCGTATGGCAACGTCCTGTGACTCGCCCAGCATTCCAGTGTTCTTGTTGAAAGGAAGACGAACCATCCGGCTCCCGTTGCATTGTCTGTACAAAGTGTGCTTCGCAAGCGCCTTCGGTGGTTGTTAATTTGTGTGTTGAGTCTGGCACTTCTTCCACCTCCCAGAAACGTTTAATGGTCTCGCACAAATCGGTGTCTTCTGCCAGGATTCCACAGGTAACTGATGAAGTTTCAGGGTTGCCAACCTTTCCTGCTACAATCCAACCAAGCAGTGTATTCTGAAGCACTGGAAGTTCGGGTCCCAACTTTATTTGCCCGATGGACAAGATCTTGAAAAAATCCTCAGCACTCAATAATATGTCGATTTTGTCGATCATATGAAAGCTGGGATCTGCCAGCCTAATATTCTTGGGAAGTGGCCAATTGGACACGTTCAGCTGTTGAGCTGGGTGTGGTAAGATTATGTTGTCGAGCACCTGCGCCGCCACTTCCCTGGCATATCCAGTGATTCGAGACTGCAGCCTAAACTTCACTGTTCCTTGGGCTCTCTCTGTTGTACTGTCGACTCCTTCAATGAGCGTTGAATTGCGTATGGGATTTATCCCAAGTCTTCGAACTGTATGCGTTGTTATCAAATTTATCTGGGAGCCTGGATCCAGCACAGCTCGACATTTCGTGGCTCTTCCATTGCTGCCAATCAGCCTTACCATAGCTGTGCTCAGGAGTATATATCCCCTTGAACGTGGATTCGATACTGTAGTCAGAGAGAGTGCAGGTGTCTCCGCTTGGTGCTTGCTTTCCTGTTGGTGCATGGCCTTGTTCGGAGGATTCACCTTAACTAGTTTAGAATTGGTCTCCCCACCTAAATGCAGCAGGCTGTTGTGTTTCCTGGCGCAGTCTTTGCATCCCCTGGCGGAGCAGTTGGTGGCTTTGTGTCCTCCTCGAAAACAGTTGACACAAAGTTTTTTGGCCTGTACAAATTTCAATCGTCCAGCGGCATTGAGCTTCAAAAACTCCGGACAGTAGAAGAGCGGATGCGTCTGCTGGCACATGAGGCATGAAGAAGCCACCACGGCAACTACCGTGGTTTTGATTACTTTCTTCCGGTTGTCAGGTGCCTTTGATTGTTGTCCGATCGTTTCGAGGGCCTGGAAGTGTCTCCAAAAATTGCAAAAAAGCCTTGAGCGATGGCAGTTCTCGAGGACTAGACAAGGTCTGCTCATAAATCACATGAGTGGTCGAGTCAAGCTTCCTAGTCAACACATGCAAAAGCAACGGATCCCACTCATCGGTAACAACATTTAGATTTTCCAGTCCTCGGAGGCACTCTTGTGTTGTGTCAAGTAAACATTTCACAGCAGCGGCTGACAGCCTCTCGCCACAATGGGAGGGCTGCCCCAACAATCTATCGAGGAGTGCAGTGACCCAGAGCCGTCGATTTTCATACCGCTCCTTTAACGTCGTCCATGCTGGTTCGTAGTTCTCTTCCGATTCATTATCAACCACTAAGCTTCTCCAGTGAGGTTGGCCTTGACATACCATAATTTTTGGCAGTTGGATATGGGCTGATTATGCACCATTTGTTCAAACAAGTCTGTAACAATTTCGCGACTGAATGTAACAATTCCGCGACTGAATATCGCTTCCGTGCCCTCTGGTGGAGCTCCTGACTGGGGCCCTCGGACCCGGTTAGCCCGATGGAGAGGGGCCGTGCACCACTCGCTTTGCCAATGGGCCCCACAGGAGTCAGGAAGCGAGAATCGCGACTCGCCAAAAGGCTCGCACCGACACTGTCCGCGACACGACGCGGAATGCGATCATGCACCGCCTATCTTCCCTAACCGCGACCACAACTAAGGCGGGGGAACGTAAAACAAGGGATGAGCCCTGAACAATTTTGGAGTCACACCACGTGGCGGCAAAGCACCCTCGAGCCTTCCACACACGGGGCGTCGCTCGTACGGGAATGCCACCTCGCTTCCCGAGCCAACTTCACAATTTCCACTTCACTACTTCACTCAAATGTTTTTCTTTCTTTTTCTAAATCACAAAAAAACAATTTAATTACACAGTTTAATAACATACAAAAAGTATTTAAAAAAGAAGTATATGAAAAATTATACCCAGCTTGCACCCTTCAACCGGCTTGTTCGACTCGGGGGGGCCCCAATCTTGCTGCCGCCAACTTCTGTTAGCGATCCACCTCGGTCGTAGAAAAACGCTCTCCTCGCTGATCCGAAAGCCTCCTTGATTCCCCCGCTCAATCCTTGAACTCGTTCTAACCTCCAAAGAATTCCGCCACAAAAAATTCGAGCTCCCTCTTGGTAAAATGCGAAGTCAAAAAGAGACCACGCTTTCATATAAGGGAGCTTTTCGATGTTCCACCAGTTCATCGCATTCACTGCATTACCCGCGTGTCGTGTCAGCTGGCATCTTGCGAGGTTTAAATGCCATAATATGGTGATGGAACGATGAAACATTTGATGAGCTATGACGCGATGATGGTTGATGTTGTTGTTGTTGCTGCTGTTGCTTCGATGCAGATGACAGATTCGATTCATGTTGCTCAACATATGGTATACCTGCTCCCCCACTTCCGCCTACATTTCTACTGCCATCCTGATATCTGCTGGACACTTTTTCCGTCCTATATTGTGTTCGCGATCGTATCCAAATGTGCTATATGTTGGCGGATGCTGCTGAATGTGTGGCTGGTTACCTTGGGCTTGCTTCTGCACTTGAATATGCGATTGATTGTAATATTGCTGCCGTTGCATTGAAGCTTGTTGCTGGCGCGTAGTGCATTTTGTTGAGTAGATGCATCCACAGGCTGATAATTATTTATGTTTACAACATTTCTATGGAATATCGTATTCGAAACATGTCCTGCACCTGTTGATCCATGTCTCATATCGGGTTCCGCTTTAATGTCCATACTTGCAGCAAACTGTATATTGCTATTGTTTGGTGTCGCGGTGATAACTGGATGTTGAGCGCTCTATTGCGCTTTGTGTCTTGTGGTAACCATAGTCTTCTGGCCGGAAGGAGGTTGAAATTCATTTTGAATTTGCTGTGGATGTGTCGTACAGCTTCTCGGTTGCTGTTGTTGAGTTGATACAGTAGAATTTGTATTTACTGAATTATTAATTTGTATCCGTTGGCTAGGAGGAGCATTAAATACGGTAGGCCTAAACGTATAAATGCCTTGCAATAATTCCAGCGTCTCATTTATATTTGTGCCAAGTTGATTATAAGCGTATTGTGGCTTTAGTTCTATATGATCTGAGCTTGTTTGTTCTATCGCATTAACTAGTTGCCTTACTAGATTATCATCACGAACCGATAATAGGTTTTTGGATTCATCAGCTACCAATGTATGGAACAGTAACGATTTATTTAGGGACGTTACACTCGAAATGGAATCTGTATACAGGAAGCTCGCTTAGCAAATCTGATAAACTCGTCAGCCCGGCTAAAGTTGTAACCAGTACACTTTCATTAGTATTTGCCGGTCCGATTCGGTGAAATTAATCGCACGCTTTCGACATTTCAGCACAATGATTGAATGCATTGTCAGCGAAGTGCTCGTTAATCTGCTCAGAACCTACTTAATTCTAATTTCTAAATGTGATACAAAATATAAAGCGTTACATACATCGTTAAACCTCGACTTCAGTTGGCTCGGGAAGTTATACTTGCGGAGAACTTATTATATTTTTTTTTCTTTTTTTTTCGTTTGTTTGTTTCCTTGTGTGTGTGGAAGGCTCCCGTGACAAGTCCTGAAAGGGTCGCCACCGTAAGTATGCTCCATCGAATTTCGGTAGGGTAATTTTGGGTAGACATAGCTTGGGGCTCGTTAAATTGAGCGTAGGTGTTCCGGGCGTGGTGTCGCAGGCATCCAGTCCGGTCTCCAGCTAGACCAGCAAGTCCTGAGCACCTTCCTCTAAATTGGTATGCTGTTCATGGTTGAAGCCCACTTCTTCAGGATCATCGCTGAGCTCGCAAAGCTGATAATATTGTTCCTCCAATTGAGTCCAGCTTCGTTGGACCGACATAATCTTGGCCTGGTACCACTGGCGTGAGCGTTGCGGTTGATCCAAGGGGGAGACCAAACGGAAAAAGGCGTCCGCCATCACCTTGTAGCGTCGAAGGATCTTGGAGACGACTGGATCCCTCTGTGATGGAATATCTGTCGTTTTCAATCGGCTGACCTCCTCTGTGGAGCATTCGGACGGCCCTCCAGTATCATCCTTGGGGTGTCTCAATGCCGACATTCTCTCCGAAAAGTGTTGCTGAGAGTCGATGAAATTGGCCTGCGTTGTCTCATACATCTGACTGGTGAAGTAGCTATGTGATAGCGGCACATCTAGTAGTGCCCGTATTTGATTGTCCATCTTCTCAAATTCGTCCCATATGGACTCGAGCCGCCGAAGTTGCTTCTGATAATATTCTGCCCCTTGCTTTTGCGCAATCGGGTCCTTTTTATAATTCAGGATTATTTTGTCCAATTCTTGGGACAGCGACCTTTGCCGTTCCGCCAGTTCCTCCATCGTTGGGAATTCACTGGGTCAGACGAAAACTATCACGGGTATACCGCCGGAGCACACGCATTGCTCTCTTCACTCCTGAGCGGACACCAATCACACACACCACCAACACCAAATCCAGCAAAAACGTTGGGCGAAATATCCTGGGATCGCCGGTCTCAGGAATTCGATCCCGCCGGGGCCTCCAATGTTTTGTGTCGGAACTCATTTGTCCCGGCAATTGTAATGAAATTTGAACACCTTGACTTTCGTTTGAAAAATATTGTTTATTAATTTATTTAAATTTCACAATTATAACACGCTCCTTGAATACACCTTCACTCTATGAGATTCGTGTACAAGAACAGGCAAAAACTAAACATTCGTTTCTAATTTTTTTTAAATGATACAAGATTTCGATACAATTTAGTTTGATTAAATTTGCATCAACACGCGGCCAAAACTCATGTCAACTCATTTCAACCTACAACAAACGACTGACCGCCCAAAATTATCACTCTAACGTAAAACCAAAATTGCAACATAATTGCTGCACATCGCACCCATTCATTCATGCAAAAAGTGCACACGCAAGCACAGACGCTCCCACGATTTGAGCTGACCGTGCGTACATGTGCACTCATCGTATGCAATCACAGCGCCATATTCGCAAATTCCAAATGATACCATGCGATGTATGCACATGTGGACGTTGTTGCTAATTCCGGCGCACCGACTTTCTCCCATTCGCAACTTCAAATTGCCACCGCAACTTCTCCACCTTCCTTTGGGCACTCCTACCTTTTCCTCTGTAAATTTATTTATTTTATTAACATTTTTCCATACCTTTAATTTTTATTTCCCCACCATCACAATCCTACCCTTTTCCCTTATTTCCAACGAAAATAATATAATATATACTAATAGTTTCAATTTTCCCACTAACAACATTCCATTAATTAATTCCCACTAACAAAACTTCATTCAATCCCTTTTTCTCTAACAAAACCTAATTCCTTCCTTCATACTATCTAATTCTATTCCCACTAACAAATTTCATATTTTTTTATACTAACAAAAATGTATTCATGTTTCCCTTTTATTAAATTTCCATATCTTGCCCATCAAGAAAGAATTAAAGTTGCTAAACTGATGAATGGAAGATCGACAAGTCATAGCTCCATTGGTTACAGCGCGAGTTCTCGACCGGCGGTCAACCCTGAGTTCAAGTTCCCCCGGGCGCAGGGAAGCACTCTTTTTGGGGTATCGGCAAAATCAATAGTTTTCGTATTGTATATGTGACACTTGCATTCAATCAAGCGATTCTTGGATGATGTAAATTGCCATATATGCAATCAATGAATACTAAAGACATATAAATTAATGGACGCGAAATGAGCTTATTTTCATCCATACGTGAGTGAAGTACTTTTACTACATACATGCCTTCCTCTCGCATGCGAATTGACATCCTCCTGCCTGCCTGATCCACACATTCAAGTGGTTCTCTAGTTGCTCTCACGAAAATCCTACTCCTCTTATACCTTAACCACCGAATTGTCAACGAAATATCAACCATATGATTGAAAACATATGATTCGTGAAAATTCAACAATTATGGGAAACGTCTAATCAAGTTGAATTTGAAATTGTACACAAAACAATTTTTTAAGATAAACCGTGTTGAATCTAGTGCAAAAGCGTTGTAAATGTGATAATTAATCAAACTGAAAAGTTTGTTACGGATCGCGAGTGTTTTTGTGTCGAAAAAGGAAAAATGTAGTGATGTGTGTGGGATCTTAAAAACAGCTATAGGAAGCATGTCATAGATGTATCCTTCGTAGGATAAGTCATGTACAATCTTTTATATCGTTCAAGTTAGAATACCCGCACGGAAAATTGATTTAGTTAAAGATGCGAAAATTAGTGGGAGACGTCATGTCAAATTTATTTGAAATCGAAATCAACTGCTAAAAACGTACCAACTCCACGTTATATCATAAAGTGCTTCAATTCTCTCGAAGCATTTTGTATCCATTCTCTCTGACATCTATGATGAATACTATTGTGATTGTCGATACGGGAAAAAAGATGTGTGGGTAGCGGAATCGAAGTGTAATGAATTTCGATTACGTTACCCAAAGGCGACAGCGGTAATTGAAAATGAAAAAGGGATTACGGAATCGATTGGATGGAGGTGAAAAATGCGGGATTAAGTTGTTGCGATAGAGACAGTTAGTTTTTGGCTTCAAAATAAGCGGAAGTGTTTTTGGCAGGGTTGGAAAAGTTTTGTTAATTTTTTAATTCGAAAAGGAAGAAAATCTGGATTTGTACTGAAACGAAATTGAATTCTTGGTGTCGAAGCAGAAAGCGAAAAACAGTTTTTTTTGATTGCGAAGTTTAGTAGCGGAAGTTTTGGTGTGGGAAAGGAAGAAGAACCAAAAAACTAAATCGGATGTGGGCTAAATTAAAATTTGTGCAAATTTACAAGTGAGGGAAAGGAATTTTGGTTTTCAGCCGCCGGGAATTAAGTTACTGCGGTTGGATTTTAAAAGGTGTTTCAGAATTAGAGAAAAAAAACGAACCAACAGCGGATGTCTTATGAGTGAAGAAAGAAATAATGTCTTATGAGTGAAGAAAGAAATAATGTTTTATGAGTGAAGAAAGAAATAATGTTTTTATGAGTGAAGAAAGAAATAGTGTTTTAGGAGTGAAGAAAGAATTGATGCTAGATTGAGAAGGCAAAGCGCCGGATTTTGGATTTTTTTTTTGTTGTTGTCAATCTAACTTACACAGAACAGTGTTGGACAGTGGATTATAGTGATATACATGGCCGTTGAGTGTTGGATTGATTCTGATGGTTTATCTTCAAACTAATTTAAACTTAACTTAAAGTGGCCCCACACTCTTTTTTTGTCTTCGCCAAGCGCTCGGAGTTTCACAAGGAAAGAGTGAGAACCAATTTGGATTTTTTATATTTAATTCTCATTATCAAGTTCATTCTTTTTTCTTTGTTATCTTCTATAAAAAATTTATTGACTGTTTGCTTTTATATAAAATTTTAAAAGGGTTTTTTTTGTATTGAAATTAAAATTGGTGAATATCCTGTGTAAAATTTCATTTTTAAACTAATAAAACGGCTATGTCGAGTTAAGAGCATCATTTTTCATTTCTCAAAATGACCTCTCCCTTTCCCGTCCTTTGCCCTCCGTGTTAGTTTTTATATGTCATGTGGCTCAGCACAAGCAGAGGGAGTCCCGGAAGTCCCATGACACGACTGAGCGCTAGCCGGCCTCAGTATGCCACCCCGTTCTACGCACCCCTCTGCTAATACTTAATGTCTGCAACTGCGGTGACTTCCGTGGTTGCTACAGATGGCGCCCAAACTTTGGTTTTTATGGTTTTGATTGATTTGGTTAGTTTTTAATTAAAGTTTGAATTTTACAATGTTAGATTTGTTGGGCTGAGTACCTGACTTTAATAGTGGTTTGAGCATTCTAGGGAAATTTTTTTTTTTTGTTTTGTTAGAAATTATTTATGATTTTGAATATAATTTTAACATGATTCTATTGACGGTTTTAAGTTTGATTTTGAGGTTTTGATAGCTAATTATGGAATCTTGATCACGGGGTTCACCGCAGTTGCAGTTGCGCCTACCGTGCTGTTTGTGTTTGACAGTCTCCACCGGCTATGATAGTGGTAATGCTGTAGCAGTGTGGATGTTGGTTGGGATCAACCGAATTTCAAGTCGTTGGTTATATCTCCCTGCACGGGATAGTTGGACTTAGGTCAAACTCTTGGAATTAGCCAACGCTTTCGGCCCTTCCATCATTTATCTGGTGGTAGCTTTGGGATGTGTGCGGCTCTTGTCCGAGCCATTATGAAGTCCGTAGTGTTTCATAATGGTCCCGTAGTCAGCCCTTTGTAGTGACCATCAAAACAGAATCCGCCTACGAATTCCATTGTTATACCAGGCACTGTTGTGGTTTGTCTGCTTCGTGTTTTGTCTAAATTTTAATCACTATCCCATTTAATTATCTTTTCTTTCCTTTTTTCCTTTCAATAGGGGGATCATTTTGAGAAATGAAATTTTTTTTTATGAATTGTATCTCGATTTCAATTGCGATTACAAAAACCAATATTTTCGATCGTTTCCAACACTATTCCTCTTCACTGCTAATCAATTGCAATAATAACCACAACCATTTATTGACATTATTGCCATAGTCTGTTTGTCAGTCTATGAAATCATTTTTATTTCGTATTGTTTAAAATTTGCACTTGCTTTTTCACTACTTTGCTTATCTTTGATCTTTACAGTTAGGTATTTTGGTTATTTTATTTTATTGAGGAATGTAGGTTTTGCTTAGTTATAGATTATTGAGTTTAATTAGGGATTGTGATTTAGATTAGCTTAGATAATTGGGTTTACGGTATTTGATAGTTTTGAGTAATTTTTATTAGCTTTAGTTTTGATGTTTGAGATTGAGTTTGGTTTAATTATTTTTTTGGGTTTGAATAATTGTAAGGTTGTGTTTGGTTAATTGATTTTAGTTTAGTTAGTGAGTTAGTTTATGGTTTAGTTTGGGTTAGTAGAGTTGAGTAGAGTTGTTTCGTATGATAATTTTATTGATATTTAGATTAGGGAATTCTAATTAATTTTAGCTAACGATAGGTATTAAAATTTTACATATTTATTTACTTGTCTGTTTGTCTGTCTGGCATTCAAATTTTAATTCATTTTTATAGAGTCGTTTGTTTGTCCGTCTGTGATTTATAAAATCATTTATTTTATTCAAATTTTTGGGGTTGTCTGTCTGTTCATTGATTTTTATATTTCTAAATTGTTTAGATGATCTGTGGATTTTTATAATTTTCATCATGTTTTCGCACACGCCATATGATTACTTCGCTTGCCCTTCACCGCGTTCTTCTCAGGATTTGCCAGAATCACATTCACAGCATCCGGTCCGGGATAATGGCCAGACACCTGAATCGGATGAAACTTTTATTCCCATGCATAAATGGGGATTCAAGTTTTCTCGAGGCTCAGGTGGAATGGATGCTCGCCAGTTTGTGTTCCGTGTTAGCACCTTGGCTCAAAGCTACGGTATTTCGGAGCGTGAATTTGTGTCGACCCTACATATTCTCCTGCAAGGATCTGCCGAAAACTGGTACTGGCAGATGCGTGAACTGTATGGAGACTTGAGTTGGAGTCAGCTGAAATGTGAACTCATTGAGCGATTTTGATCTCGGCTTGATGATGCACATATTTGGGAAAATATGTTCGCCCGCAAGCAGAGATCCCACGAGCCGTTCATAGAGTTCTTTGAATCCATTGAAGCGATGGCTCTCCAACTCAGGACTCCAATAAGGGACACGGATTTGCGAGAACTAGTCTTTAAGAACATGAATCTCCGATTGCAGGAGCATCTGGCTGGACATGAGTTCTCAACCACCCGAGGTCTCGTCAGAGTGTGTCGCCGAATTGAAGTCACATGGCAACGGCTGGAAATGGATGAACTTCGATATCCAGTTCAGACATGTGGAGTCAATTCTGTGCAACTCCATGACGAATTTTCGGTTGGTTATGATTCATGTCACCGGTCCGGTGCCCTCCCTGCTGAAGTGCATCCGGCTATTCCCTTGCAATCATTTTCTCGGGAAATTGGAATTCAGTCACCGAGGTCTGTAGATGTTTTTACACAGACGTCGCTGCCTGAGATCCAATTTCACCAAAGCAATTCTCTGGACGTGGCTTGTGACTTTGATTCTGACTGCAAGCCTAACCGCAAGCGGCGAGGATCGAAGTCACGATTCCACAGATCATGGAAATATTTTGTCACTCGACGGTTTCTCAAGCGAGCGTGCATTGAGTCAATCGTGGCATCGCACGAAGACAAGCGGCCTTATGCTGAGATCAGCATTAAGAGACGCAAATTGAAAGGTCTGTTAGACAGTAGTGCAAGCGTTAGCATCCTGGGAGCGGGAGCCCTTGACCTCGTCCGTGACCTTGGTTTGTATCTTCATTCGATGCACGCCAATGTCAAGACGGCATCAGGTCATAAGGCTGACGTGTAAGGATACGTTACTGCATTGGTCCAATTCAATAATAGAACTCGGTTGATTCGGTTTTTGATTGTTCCGGCATTAACGTATTCTATTTATCTCGGGATCGATTTTTGGGAAGCTTTTAACATCGCGCCAGTTTTATTGCCCCTGCCTGCAGAATCTTTTATGTCTACTTCAGTCCCCTTGAGTCGTTCTCCTCTTGCGGCCGGTGAACCATCCGAAGTTGTTGACCACCACCTATCTTCCATCGATAAGGTGAAGCTGAGCAAAAGCATCCCGATTTCTAAACGTCATTACTCGGGTACTGCTCATTGCACGGCCGATACTCATTACAGTGGTGAAATCGTACTGCTGAATGAGGTGCACAATGATTCGGATGGAGCATTGTCTGCCGGGAGGAGCAAGTTAAGTGACGGATACTGGGGCTCGCCAATCACCTAAACAGAAACCAGACAGAATATTTCCATGGTGTGAAGTCCAGTGAATGTCTACTTTTTTGTTTCTTTTACGGTTACCCCTGCCGACATTCCTTGTTTGCCCGGCTGAATGGGACATTCAGGGTCTGGGTCGTCCCCACGATTGTTGCTGATTCCGGCGTACCGACTTTCTCCCATTCGCAACTTCTCCACCTTCCTTTGGGCACTCCTACCTTTTCCTCTGTAAATTTATTTATTTTATTAACATTTTTCCATTTTCTCTTTAATTTTTATTTCCCCACCATCACAATCCTACCCTTTTCCCTTATTTCCAACGAAAATAATATAATATATACTAATAATTTCAATTTTCCCACTAACAACATTCCATTAATTAATTCCCACTAACAAAACTTCATTCAATACCTTTTTCTCTAACAAAACCTAATTCCCTCCTTCATACTAACTAATTCTGTTCCCACTAACAAATTTCATATTTTTATACTAACAAAAATGTATTCATGTTTCCCTTTTAACAAATTTCCATATCTTGCGCATCAAGAAAGAGTTAAAGTTGCTAAACTGATGAGTGGGAGATCGACAAGTCATAGCTCCATTGGTTACAGCGCGAGTTCTCGACCGGGGGTCTGCTGGAACCCTGAGTTCAAGTTCCCTCGGGCGCACGGAAGCACGGATTTGGACTGAAACGAAATTGAATTCTTGGTGTCGAAGCAGAAAGCGAAAAGCAGTTTTTTATGATTGCGAAGTTTAGAAGCGGAAGTTTTGGTGTGGGAAAGGAAGAAGAACCGAAAAACTAAATCGGATGTGGGCTAAATTAAAATTTGTGCAAATTTACAAGTGAGGGAAAGGAATTTTGGTTTTCGGCCACCGGGAATTAAGTTACTGCGGTTGGATTTTAAAAGGTGTTTCAGAATTAGAGAAAAAAAACGAACCAACAGCGGATGTCTTATGAGTGAAGAAAGAAATAATGTCTTATGAGTGAAGAAAGAAATAATGTTTTATGAGTGAAGAAAGAAATAATGTTTTTATGAGTGAAGAAAGAAATAGTGTTTTAGGAGTGAAGAAAGAATTGATGCTAGATTGAGTAGGCAAAGCGCCGGATTTTGGATTTTTTTGTTGTTGTCAATCTAACACAGAACAGTGGTGGACAGTGGATTATAGTGATATACGTGGCCGTTGAGTGTTGGATTGATTCTGATTGTTTATCTTCAAACTAATTTAAACTTAACTTACAGTGGCCCCACACTCTTTTTTTTGTCTTCGCCAAGCGCTCGGAGTTCCACGAGGAAAGAGTGAGTACCAATTTAGATTTTTTATATTTAATTCTCATTATCAAGTTCATTCTTTTTTCTTTTTTATCTTCTATAAAAAATTTATTGACTGTTTGCTTTTATATAAAATTTTAAAAGGGTTTTTTTTTGTATTGAAATTAAAATTGGTGAATTTCCAGTGTAGAATTTCATTTTTAAACTAATAAAACGGCTATGTCGAGTTAAGAGCATCATTTTTCATTTCTCAAAATGACCTCTCCCTTTCCCGTCCTGTTCCCGCCGTGTTAGTATTTATATGTCATGTGGCTCAGCATAAGCAGAGGGTGTCCCTGAAGTCCCACGACACGACTGAGCGCTAGCCGGCCTCAGTATGCCATCCCCGTTCTACGCACCCCTCTGCTAATACTTAATGTCTGCAACTGCGGTGACTCCCGTGGTTGCTACAACGTTGCATACAAGATGGGTGGCCATGAAGTCGATACAGCAATGAAATGCTCGTATCGGGTTCATGGAAACTTGCGACGCGAAGCAAACATTGTTGCAATAAAATATGCAAGGCAAGGCAAACTTAGAATTCAACAGGTTATCAATAGTGCCTCCAGCACTTAGAATTTGTTCTGGGATCGGTTTTTTTATAGTTTTCTTCATCTTTATTTCTCTGCTTTTGCGGTTGTGCGTCTAGAGTCTTCATCCTTTTCTTGAATAGATCTTCGAGGTACCGTAACCGTAGCCTCAGCTCATGATTTTCTTTTCGAAGTCTGATCACTTCTTCTTCGTCTTCGATTATTTGCATTTTACATCCGCCATCTGCGGAGTTTTCCTAATGATGTCTTCTTTTGCTGACGATTGCCACCAATTTGGCATTTGATGTCTCTCGGGGTTCTCCCAACGGTGGGCTGCGTCATGCCAACGGTCCCGAAGCTGTCTTTGGATTGTTCGCTTTTCTTGATATATCGAAGTAAAATAATATTCGATATGAATTTCTTGGGTCGATTGCTTCGACGATATGAGCTTTTCCCAAAAAGTTCTACATCTAGCATTCGTTTTGAACAGGCGTGTGTTTAAAAGTCCTGGCAATAATTTTTAAAAATTAAATAATTTCTTACAAAAGTCAGTTGGAAGTTAATTTTTTTAATTGAAAAAACTCACAACATTGTATTATTCGAGCAATTATAGAGTACCTGAAGTTTTACTTGTAAAGAAGATTCGAGAAGCGGAAAGGAATAAGCGGTCCCGTTTGATAATTGCATCGAATCTTGCTTTAAAAGCAACAAGATGGAGGAGCCCGATGACTACAGCCATCAAATAGAACGATCATGCCCATCGCCAACAATGACGGACGAGAAACAGTTAAAACAAAGGAGACGACAATGAAGAAAAAAACAAATTGAAAATTTTTCAGTTGCCGTAATTGAACGAATAATAAAGCTAATGACAACATGGAAAAGGTCGAGAGAGAATATGAACAACTCAGACTAGGGGTCCATTCACTAGAGGAAAGAGTTGGCGAATTTACATTCAACAAAGAAAAATAAATGACCAAGAAAGAAAAACAATTAAAAGCAATTAATCAGACAAAATTCAAGGAATTACAAGAGGAACCTAGTCAAGAAGATGTCCTCAGGGCTGGTGGAACAAACGTTAGTGCAAATTATTATCCAGCGCTAGCTGGGCTAAATCTTTCGTTGAACATTGAACAGGACGAAGGTAAAACAAATTCCGTAAACTTCTGTACTGAACCTGATTATGCATTTATTCAGTATTCAAAAATTGAAAATAGAGAGAAAAATAGCAGTTTTGCCTGCTGGCCCGTCTGTAAATGTTAATAAAAAGAAGGAAAAATCCCACCAATAAATGCATTTGGGCAAAGATGTAGTTTGGCCGTTGGCAGCCGAAAATAAATAATTTTGAAATCAAAAGGGAGAATGCTGACAAACTGACGATCAAATCTAAGTCACTGATTGATTTTCAGACAGCAAATAATACTTTGAGTTCTGGAGAGGTTTCGCACGAGAAAAAACAAACCTTTTTGTTGATGAGTCTGGACTGTGGTGTGGACACAGTCGATCTCCTTCAGGTGCTTAAAGAAGCTGCTCCAGAAATAGAATTTATTGCATTTAAAAATTTTCCAGCAAGGAGATCGATTGTCGAACATAACAATTTGCCTTTTTATCTAGTCCAAATTTCGAGCAAAAACAGTCCATGTGCTCTTCAAAAAATAAGGTACTTGAATCTCCGAGTGGTGAGGTGGGAGCGTCTCCAGAAGAGCGAGGTTAACCAGTGCTATAAGTGCCAAAGATTCGGTCATTCGGTTGCCAATTGTGCCATGAAATACAGATGTCCCCCGGCGAATGTAAATTGGTTTAGACGGAGCCTAACGAAAAACTATAGAGCGTGAACTACGGTGTCAGGTCATCCAGCATATCAAGGATGCTCCCGATATCAAGATGCAAAGTTAAATTTATTCCAAAACAAACACAAGTCCACAGCAGTGTCATACCTTCCAACTTCGTCAAGCCCAGGGTATCATTTGCATTTGCTGCTAGAGGACCAGCAGATAACAATTTAAATAATGCAATTAGCAATAATGAGCTGCTTATCAAAATCTATCAAGAATTTGAGTCATTTTCGACAACTTTCGACAAGAATTAACAAACCATATGAATAAACTACTTTTGTTTTTCAACGTTTAGGTCAACATGTCCCCAAATAACTGATCATCCAGTCACATCCAAACGGATATGTTTCCTCGATCAATTGTTACTCTACATCGACGTGACTGTCTCCTTTAATTCCTCGTCAAGTAAAAGCCTGACATTATGCTTCTCACTGAAACCCACCTCACTTTATGACACTCATTGATATTCAAGGATTTTGAATTCGTATGAACCGATAAGGTAAACGGTGATAATTACTGTTTCCAAAATATTGAAAACGTCGAATTCAAAAACGACAAATAGAGATCTATTTCATAGTTACTTAGATTCTTGTCATTAGGAACCATTGAGCAAACATTGCCATCATCAGAAGGACATTGCTTCTAGTAATCCTGATTGAACTTCTTTCGAAAGTTTTCCCAATCCGATTTTTGGAATTCAGTCGATTTTCTTGTCGAAATGGAATGAGGAAGACATCATCCTTTTGATGATTGATTTCCATTACGATTGCGTTATGGTCACTATCGTAAGGAAGCACCTGCAGTTCCGTTGAGGACTATTAAAGCTGGACTCAAGTCTTCCATCAGAAATGCCGAGATCCAAATATGAATTTGTCCTATGATATGTTGCGAACTCCGACCCATATAGATTGCACCTGTTACCCACGATTTCAAGACTATACTTCTTAAATTATTTTTGACGTTCAGCCATGATGTATGCGGAGCATTCAGGTCACCGGCAAGAATATAATAATGATGCTGCCTGTTCAATTCGAGTACTTCAAACAAGGAGTTGAGCTCCTCCTAGAACTTGAGAACGTTTCGACCAGTTGCATAGGCAGAGATAACGTAGAGATTATCCCCACCCGGCAGTGAAATTTTGGGAACGGACATCAAGAAATTCAAAGTTTTTGAATTCGACTTTTTCAATATTTCGGATATAATAGGGTCTTCTAACCAATATTCCGGTGACACCTTCTAGATTCCCTCAGATAAAAAATTAAGTTGCTGGTAAATATTAAGAAGCAGCTCATTATTACCACTTTCATCATTTGCAACATTATTTTCTGGTCTTCTAGCGGCGAATACAAATGAAACCCTGAGCTGAAGTTGGAAAGTACGACGCTACGGTGTACATGTGCTTTTTTGCGAATAACTTTTGCATCTTGATATGGGGAGCACCCACGATATGATTCTGGATGACCAAATACACGCAGTTAACGCAGTATAATTTTTCTTTGGGCTCTGTCTGAACCAATTTGCGCTCACCGAGGGAACGAGCATCTTTGCATTTTACGCACCGATAAAGCATAGCGCAGTTGGCAGCCGAACGACCAAATCTTTGAAACCGGTAAGACTGGTTGACTTCTCTTCTCCACGTCACCAATCTGGAATTCAAGTATCTTAATTTACCACTTTATCAGATAAAGTGGTTAATTTCTCCTTTTCATGGAAATAAATTAAATTTCTGGTGCAGCTTCCTTGAGCACCTGAAGAAGATCGACCGTAGAAGTAGGTCAGATATTCGATAAACTGTTCAAATGACTCGACGATGTGATGTGTTTCCAAACTCAAAAATTAGTTTCCAAATGACGAATTTAAAAATTATTTAATGCGCGCAGCGAATGCTAGACGTAGAAACCGGTTGAAATCAGTCAATCGACATCAGGTAACACTAATATGTATTTTTTGGTTTTTAACTTTTTCAACGCCATTTTTAAATTTGGACATTTTTGAAGACTGTTTCTTCACCTGCCTACAATTTTAAATAACAAATTTCACAAATTTTTAACTTATGGGCAGGCAGCAAATTTTATGAGCCTTTCACATGGCCCAATGTTTTTTTTCAAATTCCATTCAAATTATTGACTCAATATTCAACATAATTACGTCAAAAATTCAATAATCAATACATAAATTTGTCCTAGGATATGTTGGAAACTCCGACTCATATACAGGGTTTTCCAATAAGAGGTGTTATTTTGATATTCAAAGAAAAATGCCATCTTTTGATATAAATGATCGGATGTTTATTTCATTATAAAGAAAAAGGTATGCCGTTAATAGTGAAAGATAACATCAGGCAAATGACCACCACGACCACGCTTACAGGACCATATCCTTTTCATGAAATTTTCCATAACCAAATCGCAAAGTGGCTGCCCTATGTCCTCGACAACCTCACGAATTCCATCTTTGAGGTCTTGAATCGACGCTAGGCTGTTGGCGTACACCTTCTCTTTCATGTGGCTCCAAAGGAAGAAGTTGCAAGGTGTTCAATCACAAGATCTCTGTGGCCAATTGTGATCATCTCTTCGAGAGATAACACGGTTCGGAAACTTTTCCCGTAAAAAATCAATGGTTTCGTTGCTTGTTTGGCACGTAGCGCCGTCTTGTTAAAGTAAACGTTTTCCAGATCAATACCATCCTATTCCGGCCATAAAAAATCAGAAATCATCTCTTGATAGCGCAATCCATTCACCGTAACTGTTGCTCCAGCCTCATTTTCGAAAAAGTAAGGTTCAATGACTCCGTCGGACCATATATCGCACCAAACAGTCACACGTTGAGGATAGAGAGGCTTTTCAACAATAACTCTTGGATTTTTTGAGCCCCAGATGTGACAATTTTGCTTGTTGACGCAGACACCGAGGTGGAAATGAGCCTCATCACTCAAGATGATTTGTCGATGGAATTCCGGATCGTTTTCATGCATTTCAAGGACCCAATCAACAAAGACACGACATTGTTGATGATCGACCGGCGCGAATTATTGTGTTAATTGAACTTTATAAGCCTTAAGACCCAAATCTTTATGCAGAATACGGTGTAATGACGTTTGTGGAATGCCTAATTCCAAAGAATGACAAGAATGGGCAAACCTGGGTTTTCTTCAACACTTTCGGCTACAGCAGCAATATTCTCGGCTGTTCTTGAGTGACGTGCACGGGTTTTATTCTTCAGATCACTAAGTTGTCCCAACAGCTCGAAGTTTTCCACTAATTTCTGTATTGTGGTCGACAAGGTGCTTCACGACGACCCAAAATGTTCGAGTTTCACGAACCGTCTCTGCCAAATTTTCACCATTTTTATAGTGAATTTTAATAATTTCAGTACACTGTTGAAGCGTGTATCGTTCCATTTTTATTAATGGCGTAGTTTTGACTTGTCAAATGTCAAAACATGACAGCTGCGACATCTACCGAAATAGTGGGCTATTCAAAATAACAACCTTTAGATTGTACCTGTATTCGATTTGGTTATGTTATCCACGATTTCAGAAGTGCACCTCTTGGATAATTTTTGACATACAGCCATGATGTATACGGAGCATCCGGGTCACCAGCAAGAATATAATAATGATGTAGCCTGTTCAATTCGAGTATTTCAAACAAGGAATTGAGCTCCTCCTTGAACTTGAGAACGTTTCGACCAGTTGCATAGGCAGAGGTCACGAAGAGCTTATCCTCACCTGGCAGTGAAATTTTGATAACGAACACTTCAAGAAACTCAAAGATTTTGAATTCGACTTCTTCAATATTTTGGAAACAATAGGGTCTTCTAACCAATATCCCGGTGCCACCTCGTCCATTACAGTTTACCCTATGGTTTCCTAACAAATTCAAAATCCTTAAATGTTATGGAGTGCCATGAACTGAGATGGGTTGCAGTGAGAAGCATGATAGGCTTTCGCTTAACAATGAATTCAAGGGGAATAGTCACGTCGATGTAGAGTAACAACGGAGTTGACGTTGATCCAGATGAGGTGAAACCTCTCCATGGGAATGCAACTGGATGTATAGTTATTTTAAGGCATTTGAAAGATTTAAACCCTGAAAACAAGGTTAATTTTTGAATCCTGTTTATCGTTTCCCTCCGATAGAGAATTAAGTTGTGGGTAAATTTTAAGAAACATCTCATCATTGCTACTAACATTATTTACATTGTTGTCTGCTGGTCCTCTTGCGGCGAGTGCAAATGATACCCAGGGCAGAGCATATTTAATAAATGGCAGCTACAATTAGAAATAATTTCATTTCTTACGGTACTTATAGAGTAGAGAGAACTGGACTTGAAGTGCATAGGTATGGTAAACAAAAACTTGAATTTGCAGGCAATTGAACCAACATACGGTAAACGTTAATCCATCTTTTACACATTTATTTGCCTCTCTTTTGACTTTGACAACTCCTCGATTGCAGGTGCTAATTAGGATATATGATCTGCCCCGGGCTTGACGAAATTGGAAGGTATAACACTGTGGTGTACTTGTGTTTGTTTCGGAATAACCTTAACTTTTGCATCTTGATATCGGAAGCACCCTCGAAATGATGCTGGATGACCAAGTACACCACTGCTAACCCAGTATAATAGACTCCGTCTGAGCCAATTTTTACTCACCGGGGGGGGGGGGGGGCATGAACATCTTCGCATTTTACGCACCGATAGTGAATGGCGCAGTTGACAGCCAAATGACCAAATCTTTGATACCCGTAACACTTGTTGAGTTCTTCTTTCTGAAATGCAAGTACTTATTTGTTGAAGGGCACTTGGATTGCTTTTTTTTAGAAATTTGTACCAGAAATGTGGAAAATTCTTCTGTTCTATGATCGATCTTCTTGTTGCAAAGATTTTGAAGGAAATGAATTCAATTTCTGGCGTAGCTTACTTGTGCACTTGAAGAAGATCCACCGTATCATCTCCGCAGCCCAGACCCTTCAACAAAAAGGTTTGAGTTTTTTCACTTTTTGGGGTATAATTGGTGTGGAGCTTCCCCAAAATTCAGCACATCTTCAGCTGACTTGAAATCAACCAATGATTTTGTTTTAATAGTTAATTTTTCTGCATTAATTCTTTTCATTTCGAAACTATTTAATTTATTTTCGGCTGCCAATAGCCGAACCATTGGTTGGTGGAACTTTTTCTGCCTTTTTGCTGGCTTTCTCAGAGGAACCAGCAGAACTGCGAGTTGGTTTCATTTTCTTATTTTTATTTTTGAAATACTGAATAAAATTTAAATCATTACCTTTATTAGAATTACCTTCAATACTTTCTTCAACTTCCATTTCCTCTTGTAAGCCGTCCGGCGCTGCATAATAGTTTTGGTTATTAATAGTGCCTCCAGCACTTAGGATTTCTTCTAGGATCGTTTTTTTATAGTTTTCTTCATCTTTGTTTCTCTGCTTTTGCGGTTGTTGGTCTAGAGTCTTCATCCTTTTCTTGAATAGATCTTCGAGGGACCTTAGCCGTAGCCTCAGTTCATGATTTTCTTTTCGAAGTCTGATCACTTCTTTCTCGTCTTCGATTATTTGCATTTTACATCCGCCATCTGTGGAGTTTGCCTGATTGACTCAATATTCAACATAATTATGTCAAAAATTCAATAACCAATACATAAATTTGTCCTAGGATATGTTGGAAACTCCGACTCATATACAGGGTTTTCCAATAAGAGGTGTTATTTTGATATTCAAACAAAAATGCCATCTTTTGATATAAATGATCGGATGTTTATTTCATTATAAAGAAAAAGGTATGCCGTTAATAGTGAAAGATAACATCAGGCAAATGACCACCACGACCACGCTTACAGGACCATATCCTTTTCATGAAATTTTCCATAACCAAATCGCAAAGTGGCTGCCCGATGTCCTCGACAACCTCACGAATTCCATCTTTGAGGTCTTGAATCGACGCTAGGCTGTTGGCGTACACCTTCTCTTTCATGTGGCTCCAAAGGAAGAAGTCGCAAGGTGTTCAATCACAAGATCTCTGTGGCCAATTGTGATCATCTCTTCGAGAGATAACACGGTCCGGAAACTTTTCCCGTAAAAAATCAATGGTTTCGTTGCTTGTGTGGCACGTAGCGCCGTCTTGTTAAAGTAAACGTTTTCCAGATCAATACCATCCTATTCCGGCCATAAAAAATCAGAAATCATCTCTTGATAGCGCAATCCATTCACCGTAACTGTTGCTCCAGCCTCATTTTCGAAAAAGTAAGGTCCAATGACTCCGTCGGACCATATACCGCACCAAACAGTCACACGTTGAGGATAGAGAGGCTTTTCAACAATAACTCTTGGATTTTTTGAGCCCCAGATGCGACAATTTTGCTTGTTGACGCAGTCACCGAGGTGGAAATGAGCCTCATCACTCAAGATGATTTTTCGATGGAATTCCGGATCGTTTTCATGCATTTCAAGGACCCAATCAACAAAGACACGACATTTTTGATGATCGACCGGCGCGAATTATTGTGTTAATTGAACTTTATAAGCCTTAAGACCCAAATCTTTATGCAGAATACAGTGTAATGACGTTTGTGGAATGCCTAATTCCAAAGAACGACAAGAATGGGCAAACCTGGGTTTTCTTCAACACTTTCGGCTACAGCAGCAATATTCTCGGCTGTTCTTGAGTGACGTGCACGGGTTTTATTCTTCAGATCACTAAGTTGTCCCAACAGCTCGAAGTTTTCCACCAATTTCTGTATTGTGGTCGACAAGGTGCTTCACGACGACCCAAAATGTTCGAGTTTCACGAACTGTCTCTGCCAAATTTTCACCATTTTTATAGTGAATTTCAATAATTTCAGTACATTGTTGAAGCGTGTATCGTTCCATTTTTATTAATGGCGTAGTTTTGACTTGTCAAATGTCAAAACATGACAGCTTCAAAAGTGACATCTACTGAAATAGTGGGCTATTCAAAATAACAACCTTTAGATTGTACCTGTATTCGATTTGGTTATGTTATCTACGATTTCAGAAGTGCACCTCTTGGAAAATTTTTGACATACAGCCATGATGTATACGGAGCATCCGGGTCACCAGCAAGAATATAATACTGATGTAGCCTGTTCAATTCGAGTATTTCAAACAAGGAATTGAGCTCCTCCTTGAACTTGAGAACGTTTCGACCAGTTGCATAGGCAGAGGTCACGAAGAGCTTATCCTCACCTGGCAGTGAAATTTTGATATTGAACACTTCAAGAAACTCAAAGATTTTGAATTCGACTTCTTCAATATTTTGGAAACAATAGGGTCTTCTAACCAATATCCCGGTGCCACCTCGTCCATTACAGTTTACCCTATGGTTTTCTAACAAATTCAAAATCCTTAAATGTTATGGAGTGCCATGAATTGAGATGAGTTGCAGGAAGAAGCATGATAGGCTTTCGCTTAACAATGAATTCAAGGGGAATAGTCACGTCGATGTAGAGTAACAACGGAGTTGACGTTGATCCAGATGAGGTGAAACCTCTCCATGGGAATGCAACTGGATGTATAGTTATTTTAAGGCATTTGAAAGATTTAAACCCTTAAAACAAGGTTAATTTTTGAATCCTGTTTATCGTTTCCCTCCGATAGAGAATTAAGTTGTGGGTAAATTTTAAGAAACATCTCATCATTGCTACTAACATTATTTACATTGTTGTCTGCTGGTCCTCTTGCGGCGAGTGCAAATGATACCCAGGGCAGAGCATATTTAATAAATGGCAGCTACAATTAGAAATAATTTCATTTCTTACGGTACTTATAGAGTAGAGAGAACTGGACTCGAAGTGCATAGGTTTGGTAAACAAAAACGTGAATTTGCAGGCAATTGAACCAACATACGGTAAACGTTAATCCATCTTTTACACATTTATTTGCCTCTCTTTTGACTTTGACAACTCCTCGATTGCAGGTGCTAATTAGGATATATGATCTGCCCCGGGCTTGACGAAATTGGAAGGTATAACACTGTGGTGTACTTGTGTTTGTTTCGGAATAACCTTAACTTTTGCATCTTGATATCGGAAGCACCCTCGAAATGATGCTGGATGACCAAGTACACCACTGCTAACCCAGTATAATAGACTCCGTCTGAGCCAATTTTTACTCACCGGGGGGGGGGGGCATGAACATCTTCGCATTTTACGCACCGATAGTGAATGGCGCAGTTGACAGCCAAATGACCAAATCTTTGATACCCGTAACACTTGTTGAGTTCTTCTTTCTGAAATGCAAGTACTTATTTGTTGAAGGGCACTTGGATTGTTGTTTTTTAGAAATTTGTACCAAAAATGTGGTAAATTCTTCTGTTCTGTGATCGATCTTCTTGTTGCAAAGATTTTGAAGGAAATAAATTCAATTTCTGGCGTAGCTTACTTGTGCACTTGAAGAAGATCCACCGTATCATCTCCGCAGCCCAGACCCTTCAACAAAAAGGTTTGAGTTTTTTCACTTTTTGGGGTATAATTGGTGTGGAGCTTCCCCAAAATTCAGCACATCTTCAGCTGACTTGAAATCAACCAATGATTTTGTTTTAATAGTTAATTTTTCTGCATTAATTCTTTTCATTTCGAAACTATTTAATTTATTTTCGGCTGCCAATAGCCGAACCATTGGTTGGTGGAACTTTTTCTGCCTTTTTGCTGGCTTTCTCAGAGGAACCAGCAGAACTGCGAGTTGGTTTCATTTTCTTATTTTTATTTTTGAAATACTGAATAAAATTTAAATCATTACCTTTATTAGAATTACCTTCAATACTTTCTTCAACTTCCATTTCCTCTTGTAAGCCGTCCGGCGCTGCATAATAGTTTTGGTTATTAATAGTGCCTCCAGCACTTAGGATTTCTTCTAGGATCGTTTTTTTATAGTTTTCTTCATCTTTATTTCTCTGCTTTTGCGGTTGTCGATCTAGAGTCTTCATCCTTTTCTTGAATAGATCTTCGAGGGACCTTAGCCGTAGCCTCAGTTCATGATTTTCTTTTCGAAGTCTGATCACTTCTTTCTCGTCTTCGATTATTTGCATTTTACATCCGCCATCTGTGGAGTTTTCCTGATTGACTCAATATTCAACATAATTACGTCAAAAATTCAATAATCAATACATAAATTTGTCCTAGGATATGTTGGAAACTCCGACTCATATACAGGGGTTTCCAATAAGAGGTGTTATTTTGATATTCAAAGAAAAATGCCATCTTTTGATATAAATGATCGGATGTTTATTTCATTATAAAGAAAAAGGTATGCCGTTAATAGTGAAAGATAACATCAGGCAAATGACCACCACGACCACGCTTACAGGACCATATCCTTTTCATGAAATTTTCCATAACCAAATCGCAAAGTGGCTGCCCGATGTCCTCGACAACCTCACGAATTCCATCTTTGAGGTCTTGAATCGACACTAGGCTGTTGGCGTACACCTTCTCTTTCATGTGGCTCCAAAGGAAGAAGTCGCAAGGTGTTCAATCACAAGATCTCTGTGGCCAATTGTGATCATCTCTTCGAGAGATAACACGGTCCGGAAACTTTTCCCGTAAAAAATCAATGGTTTCGTTGCTTGTGTGGCACGTAGCGCCGTCTTGTTAAAGTAAACGTTTTCCAGATCAATACCATCCTATTCCGGCCATAAAAAATCAGAAATCATCTCTTGATAGCGCAATCCATTCACCGTAACTGTTGCTCCAGCCTCATTTTCGAAAAAGTAAGGTTCAATGACTCCGTCGGACCATATATCGCACCAAACAGTCACACGTTGAGGATAGAGAGGCTTTTCAACAATAACTCTTGGATTTTTCGAGCCCCAGATGTGACAATTTTGCTTGTTGACGCAGACACCGAGGTGGAAATGAGCCTCATCACTCAAGATGATTTGTCGATGGAATTCCGGATCGTTTTCATGCATTTCAAGGACCCAATCAACAAAGACACGACATTGTTGGTGATCGACCGGCGCGAATTATTGTGTTAATTGAGCTTTATAAGCCTTAAGACCCAAATCTTTATGCAGAATACGGTGTAATGACGTTTGTGGAATGCCTAATTCCAAAGAACGACAAGAATGGGCAAACCTGGGTTTTCTTCAACACTTTCGGCGACAGCAGCAATATTCTCGGCTGTTCTTGAGTGACGTGCACGGGTTTTATTCTTCAGATCACTAAGTTGTCCCAACAGCTCGAAGTTTTCCACTAATTTCTCTATTGTGGTCGACAAGGTGCTTCACGACGACCCAAAATGTTCGAGTTTCAAGAACCGTCTCTGCCAAATTTTCACCATTTTTATAGTGAATTTTAATAATTTCAGTACATTTTTGAAGCGTGTATCGTATCAGCTGTGACATCTACCGAAATAGTGGGCTATTCAAAACAACAACCTTTAGATTGTACCTGTATTCGATTTGGTTATGTTATCCACGATTTCAGAAGTGCATCTCTTGGATAATTTTTGACATACAGCCATGATGTATACGGAGCATCCGGGTCACCAGCAAGAATATAATAATGATGTAGCCTGTTCAATTCGAGTATTTCAAACAAGGAATTGAGCTCCTCCTTGAACTTGAGAACGTTTCGACCAGTTGCATAGGCAGAGGTCACGAAGAGCTTATCCTCACCTGGCAGTGAAATTTTGATATTGAACACTTCAAGAAACTCAAAGATTTTGAATTCGACTTCTTCAATATTTTGGAAACAATAGGGTCTTCTAACCAATATCCCGGTGCCACCTCGTCCATTACAGTTTACCCTATGGTTTTCTAACAAATTCAAAATCCTTAAATGTTATGGAGTGCCATGAATTGAGATAAGTTGCAGGGAGAAGCATGATAGGCTTTCGCTTAACAATGAATTCAAGGGGAATAGTCACGCCGATGTAGAGTAACAACGGAGTTGACGTTGATCCAGATGAGGTGAAACCTCTCCATGGGAATGCAACTGGATGTATAGTTATTTTAAGGCATTTGAAAGATTTAAACCCTGAAAACAAGGTTAATTTTTGAATCCTGTTTATCGTTTCCCTCCGATAGAGAATTAAGTTGTGGGTAAATTTTAAGAAACATCTCATCATTGCTACTAACATTATTTACATTGTTGTCTGCTGGTCCTCTTGCGGCGAGTGCAAATGATACCCAGGGCAGAGCATATTTAATAAATGGCAGCTACAATTAGAAATAATTTCATTTCTTACGGTACTTATAGAGTAGAGAGAACTGGACTCGAAGTGCATAGGTATGGTAAACAAAAACTTGAATTTGCAGGCAATTGAACCAACATGCGGTAAACGTTAATCCATCTTTTACACATTTATTTGCCTCTCTTTTGACTTTGACAACTCCTAGATTGCAGGTGCTAGTTAGGATATATGATCTGCCCCGGGCTTGACGAAATTGGAAGGTATAACACTGCGGTGTACTTGTGTTTGTTTTGGAATAACCTTAACTTTTGCATCTTGATATCGGAAGCACCCTCGAAATGATGCTGGATGACCAAGTACACCACTGCTAACCCAGTATAATAGACTCCGTCTGAGCCAATTTTTACTCACCGGGGGGGGGGGGGGGGCATGAACATCTTCGCATTTTACGCACCGATAGTGAATGGCGCAGTTGACAGCCAAATGACCAAATCTTTGATACCCGTAACACTTGTTGAGTTCTTCTTTCTGAAATGCAAGTACTTATTTGTTGCAGGGCACTTGGATTGCTTTTTTTTAGAAATTTGTACCAGAAATGTGGTAAATTCTTCTGTTCTATGATCGATCTTCTTGTTGCAAAGATTTTGAAGGAAAAAAATTCAATTTCTGACGTAGCTTACTTGTGCACTTGAAGAAGATCCACCGTATCATCTCCGCAGCCCAGACCCTTCAACAAAAAGGTTTGAGTTTTTTCACTTTTTGGGGTATAATTGGTGTGGAGCTTCCACAAAATTCAGCACATCTTCAGCTGACTTGAAATCAACCAATGATTTTGTTTTAATAGTTAATTTTTCTGCATAAATTCTTTTCATTTCGAAATTATTTAATTTATTTTCGGCTGCCAATAGCCGAACCATTGGTTGGTGGAACTTTTTTGCCTTTTTGCTGGCTTTCTCAGAGGAACCAGCAGAACTGCGAGTTGGTTTCATTTTCTTATTTTTATTTTTGAAATACTGAATAAAATTTAAATCATTACCTTTATTAGAATTACCTTCAATACTTTCTTCAACTTCCATTTCCTCTTGTAAGCCGTCCGGCGCTGCATAATAGTTTTGGTTATTAATAGTGCCTCCAGCACTTAGGATTTCTTCTAGGATCGTTTTTTTATAGTTTTCTTCATCTTTATTTCTCTGCTTTTGCGGTTGTTGGTCTAGAGTCTTCATCCTTTTCTTGAATAGATCTTCGAGGGACCTTAGCCGTAGCCTCAGTTCATGATTTTCTTTTCGAAGTCTGATCACTTCTTTCTCGTCTTCGATTATTTGCAATTTACATCCGCCATCTGTGGAGTTTTCCTGATTGACTCAATATTCAACATAATTACGTCAAAAATTCAATAATCAATACATAAATTTGTCCTAGGATATGTTGGAAACTCCGACTCATATACAGGGTTTTCCAATTAAAGGTGTTATTTTGATATTCAAAGAAAAATGCCATCTTTTGATATAAATGATCGGATGTTTATTTCATTATAAAGAAAAAGGTATGCCATTAATAGTGAAAGGTAACATCAGGCAAATGACCACCATGACCACGCTTACAGGACCATATCCTTTTCATGAAATTTTCCATAACCAAATCGCAAAGTGGCTGCCCGATGTCCTCGACAACCTCACGAATTCCATCTTTGAGGTCTTGAATCGACGCTAGGCTGTTGGCGTACACCTTCTCTTTCATGTGGCTCCAAAGGAAGAAGTCGCAAGGTGTTCAATCACAAGATCTCTGTGGCCAATTGTGATCATCTTTTCGAGAGATAACACGGTCCGGAAACTTTTCCCGTAAAAAATCAATGGTTTCGTTGCTTGTGTGGCACGTAGCGCCGTCTTGTTAAAGTAAACGTTTTCCAGATCAATACCATCCTATTCCGGCCATAAAAAATCAGAAATCATCTCTTGATAGCGCAATCCATTCACCGTAACTGTTGCTCCAGCCTCATTTTCGAAAAAGTAAGGTCCAATGACTCCGTCGGACCATATACCGCACCAAACAGTCACACGTTGAGGATAGAGAGGCTTTTCAACAATAACTCTTGGATTTTTTGAGCCCCAGATGCAACAATTTTGCTTGTTGACGCAGTCACCGAGGTGGAAATGAGCCTCATCACTCAAGATGATTTTTCGATGGAATTTTGGATCATTTTCATGCATTTCAAGGACCCAATCAACAAAGACACGACATTGTTGATAATCGACCGGCGCGAATTATTGTGTTAATTGAACTTTATAAGCCTTAAGACCCAAATCTTTATGCAGAATACGGTGTAATGACGTTTGTGGCATGCCTAATTCCAAAGAACGACAAGAATGGGCAAACCTGGGTTTTCTTCAACACTTTCGGCTACAGCAGCAATATTCTCGGCTGTTCTTGAGTGACGTGCACGGGTTTTATTCTTCAGATCACTAAGTAGTCCCAACAGCTCGAAGTTTTCCACTAATTTCTGTATTGTGGTCGACAAGGTGCTTCACGACGACCCAAAATGTTCGAGTTTCACGAACTGTCTCTGCCAAATTTTCACCATTTTTATAGTGAATTTTAATAATTTCAGTACATTGTTGAAGCGTGTATCGTTCCATTTTTATTAATGGCGTAGTTTTAGCTTATCAAATGTCAAAACATGACAGCTTCAAAAGTGACATCTACTGAAATAGTGGGCTATTCAAAATAACAACCTTTAGATTGTACCTGTATTCGATTTGGTTATGTTATCTACGATTTCAGAAGTGCACCTCTTGGATAATTTTTGACATACAGCCATGATGTATACGGAGCATCCGGGTCACCAGCAAGAATATAATAATGATGTAGCCTGTTCAATTCGAGTATTTCAAACAAGGAATTGAGCTCCTCCTTGAACTTGAGAAGGTTTCGACCAGTTGCATAGGCAGAGGTCACGAAGAGCTTATCCTCACCTGGCAGTGAAATTTTGATATTGAACACTTCAAGAAACTCAAAGATTTTGAATTCGACTTCTTCAATATTTTGGAAACAATAGGGTCTTCTAACCAATATCCCGGTGCCACCTCGTCCATTACAGTTTACCCTATGGTTTTCTAACAAATTCAAAATCCTTAAATGTTATGGAGTGCCATGAATTGAGATAAGTTGCAGGGAGAAGCATGATAGGCTTTCGCTTAACAATGAATTCAAGGGGAATAGTCACGTTGGTGTAGAGTAACAACGGAGTTGACGTTGATCCAGATGAGGCGAAACCTCTCCATGGGAATGCAACTGGATGTATAGTTATTTTAAGGCATTTGAAAGATTTAAACCCTGAAAACAAGGTTAATTTTTGAATCCTGTTTATCGTTTCCCTCCGATAGAGAATTAAGTTGTGGGTAAATTTTAAGAAACATCTCATCATTGCTACTAACATTATTTACATTGTTGTCTGCTGGTCCTCTTGCGGCGAGTGCAAATGATACCCAGGGCAGAGCATATTTAATAAATGGCAGCTACAATTAGAAATAATTTCATTTCTTACGGTACTTATAGAGTAGAGAGAACTGGACTCGAAGTGCATAGGTATGGTAAACAAAAACTTGAATTTGCAGGCAATTGAACCAACATGCGGTAAACGTTAATCCATCTTTTACACATTTATTTGCCTCTCTTTTGACTTTGACAGCTCCTCGATTGCAGGTGCTAGTTAGGATATATGATCTGCCCCGGGCTTGACGAAATTGGAAGGTATAACACTGCGGTGTACTTGTGTTTGTTTTGGAATAACCTTAACTTTTGCATCTTGATATCGGAAGCACCCTCGAAATGATGCTGGATGACCAAGTACACCACTGCTAACCCAGTATAATAGACTCCGTCTGAGCCAATTTTTACTCACCGGGGGGGGCATGAACATCTTCGCATTTTACGCACCGATAGTGAATGGCGCAGTTGACAGCCAAATGACCAAATCTTTGATACCCGTAACACTTGTTGAGTTCTTCTTTCTGAAATGCAAGTACTTATTTGTTGCAGGGCACTTGGATTGCTTTTTTTTAGAAATTTGTACCAGAAATGTGGTAAATTCTTCTGTTCTATGATCGATCTTCTTGTTGCAAAGATTTTGAAGGAAATGAATTCAATTTCTGGCGTAGCTTACTTGTGCACTTGAAGAAGATCCACCGTATCATCTCCGCAGCCCAGACCCTTCAACAAAAAGGTTTGAGTTTTTTCACTTTTTGGGGTATAATTGGTGTGGAGCTTCCCCAAAGTTCAGCACATCTTCAGCTGACTTGAAATCAACCAATGATTTTGTTTTAATAGTTAATTTTTCTGCATAAATTCTTTTCATTTCGAAATTATTTAATTTATTTTCGGCTGCCAATAGCCGAACCATTGGTTGGTGGAACTTTTTCTGCCTTTTTGCTGGCTTTCTCAGAGGAACCAGCAGAACTGCGAGTTGGTTTCATTTTCTTATTTTTATTTTTGAAATACTGAATAAAATTTAAATCATTACCTTTATTAGAATTACCTTCAATACTTTCTTCAACTTCCATTTCCTCTTGTAAGCCGTCCGGCGCTGCATAATAGTTTTGGTTATTAATAGTGCCTCCAGCACTTAGGATTTCTTCTAGGATCGTTTTTTTATAGTTTTCTTCATCTTTATTTCTCTGCTTTTGCGGTTGTTGGTCTAGAGTCTTCATCCTTTTCTTGAATAGATCTTCGAGGGACCTTAGCCGTAGCCTCAGTTCATGATTTTCTTTTCGAAGTCTGATCACTTCTTTCTCGTCTTCGATTATTTGCATTTTACATCCGCCATCTGTGGAGTTTTCCTGATTGACTCAATATTCAACATAATTACGTCAAAAATTCAATAATCAATACATAAATTTGTCCTAGGATATGTTGGAAACTCCGACTCATATACAGGGTTTTCCAATAAGAGGTGTTATTTTGATATTCAAAGAAAAATGCCATCTTTTGATATAAATGATCGGATGTTTATTTCATTATAAAGAAAAAGGTATGCCGTTAATAGTGAAAGGTAACATCAGGCAAATGACCACCACGACCACGCTTACAGGACCATATCCTTTTCATGAAATTTTCCATAACCAAATCGCAAAGTGGCTGCCCGATGTCCTCGACAACCTCACGAATTCCATCTTTGAGGTCTTGAATCGACGCTAGGCTGTTGGCGTACACCTTCTCTTTCATGTGGCTCCAAAGGAAGAAGTCGCAAGGTGTTCAATCACAAGATCTCTGTGGCCAATTGTGATCATCTCTTCGAGAGATAACACGGTCCGGAAACTTTTCCCGTAAAAAATCAATGGTTTCGTTGCTTGTGTGGCACGTAGCGCCGTCTTGTTAAAGTAAACGTTTTCCAGATCAATACCATCCTATTCCGGCCATAAAAAATCAGAAATCATCTCTTGATAGCGCAATCCATTCACCGTAACTGTTGCTCCAGCCTCATTTTCGAAAAAGTAAGGTTCAATGACTCCGTCGGACCATATACCGCACCAAACAGTCACACGTTGAGGATAGAGAGGCTTTTCAACAATAACTCTTGGATTTTTTGAGCCCCAGATGCAACAATTTTGCTTGTTGACGCAGCCACCGAGGTGGAAATGAGCCTCATCACTCAAGATGATTTTTCGATGGAATTCCGGATCATTTTCATGCATTTCAAGGACCCAATCAACAAAGACACGACATTGTTGATAATCGACCGGCGCGAATTATTGTGTTAATTGAACTTTATAAGCCTTAAGACCCAAATCTTTATGCAGAATACGGTGTAATGACGTTTGTGGCATGCCTAATTCCAAAGAACGACAAGAATGGGCAAACCTGGGTTTTCTTCAACACTTTCGGCTACAGCAGCAATATTCTCGGCTGTTCTTGAGTGACGTGCACGGGTTTTATTCTTCAGATCACTAAGTTGTCCCAACAGCTCGAATTTTTCCACCAATTTCTGTATTGTGGTCGACAAGGTGCTTCACGACGACCCAAAATGTTCGAGTTTCACGAACCGTCTCTGCCAAATTTTCACCATTTTTATAGTGAATTTTAATAATTTCAGTACATTGTTGAAGCGTGTATCGTTCCATTTTTATTAATGGCGTAGTTTTAACTTGTCAAATGTCAAAACATGACAGCTTCAAAAGTGACATCTACTGAAATAGTGGGCTATTCAAAATAACAACCTTTAGATTGTACCTGTATTCGATTTGGTTATGTTATCTACGATTTCAGAAGTGCACCTCTTGGATAATTTTTGACATACAGCCATGATGTATACGGAGCATCCGGGTCACCAGCAAGAATATAATAATGATGTAGCCTGTTCAATTCGAGTATTTCAAACAAGGAATTGAGCTCCTCCTTGAACTTGAGAACGTTTCGACCAGTTGCATAGGCAGAGGTCACGAAGAGCTTATCCTCACCTGGCAGTGAAATTTTGATAACGAACACTTCAAGAAACTCAAAGATTTTGAATTCGACTTCTTCAATATTTTGGAAACAATAGGGTCTTCTAACCAATATCCCGGTGCCACCTCGTCCATTACAGTTTACCCTATGGTTTCCTAACAAATTCAAAATCCTTAAATGTTATGGAGTGCCATGAACTGAGATGGGTTGCAGTGAGAAGCATGATAGGCTTTCGCTTAACAATGAATTCAAGGGGAATAGTCACGTCGATGTAGAGTAACAACGGAGTTGACGTTGATCCAGATGAGGTGAAACCTCTCCATGGGAATGCAACTGGATGTATAGTTATTTTAAGGGATTTGAAAGATTTAAACCCTGAAAACAAGGTTAATTTTTGAATCCTGTTTATCGTTTCCCTCCGGTAGAGAATTAAGTTGTGGGTAAATTTTAAGAAACATCTCATTATTGCTACTAACATTATTTACATTGTTGTCTGCTGGTCCTCTTGCGGCGAGTGCAAATGATAACCAGGGCAGAGCATATTTAATAAATGGCAGCTACAATTAGAAATAATTTCATTTCTTACGGTACTTATAGAGTAGAGAGAACTGGACTCGAAGTGCATAGGTATGGTAAACAAAAACTTGAATTTGCAGGCAATTGAACCAACATACGGTAAACGTTAATCCATCTTTTACACATTTATTTGCCTCTCTTTTGACTTTGGCAGCTCCTCGATTGCAGGTGCTAGTTAGGATATATGCTCTGCCCCGGACTTGACGAAATTGGAAGGTATAACACTGTGGTGTACTTGTGTTTGTTTTGGAATAACCTTAACTTTTGCATCTTGATATCGGAAGCACCCTCGATATGATGCTGGATGACCAAGTACACCACTGCTAACCCAGTATAATAGACTCCGTCTGAGCCAATTTTTACTCACCGGGGGGGGGGGGGGCATGAACATCTTCGCATTTTACGCACCGACAGTGAATGGCGCAGTTGACAGCCAAATGACCAAATCTTTGATACCCGTAACACTTGTTGAGTTCTTCTTTCTGAAATGCAAGTACTTATTTGTTGAAGGGCACTTGGGTTGCTTTTTTTTTTAGAAATTTGTACCAGAAATGTGGTAAGTTCTTCTATTCTATGATCGATCTTCTTGTTGCAAAGATTTTGAAGGAAAAAAATTCAATTTCTAGCGTAGCTTACTTGAGCACTTGTAGAAGATCCACCGTATCATCTCCGCAGCCCAGACCCTTCAACGAAAAGGTCTGATTTTTTTCACTTTTTGGGGTATAATTGGTGTGGAACTTCCTAAGATTCAGCACATCTTCAGCTGACTTGAAATCAACCAATGATTTCGTTTTAATAGTTAATTTTTCTGCATTCATTCTTTTCATTTCGAAATTATTTAATTTATTTTCGGCTGCCAATAGCCGAACCATATCTTTTCCGCTTTGTCCGAATACATTGGTTGGTGGAACTTTTTCTGCCTTTTTGCTGGCTTTCTCAGAGGAATCAGCAGAACTGCGAGTTGGTTTCATTTTCTTATTTTTATTTTTGAAATACTGAATAAAATTTAAATCATTACCTTTATTAGAATTACTTTCAATACTTTCTTCAACTTCCATTTCCTCTTGTAATCCGTCCGGCGCTGCATAATAGTTTTGGTTATTAATAGTGCCTCCAGCACTTAGAATTTCTTCTAGGATCGTTTTTTTATAGTTTTCTTCATCTTTATTTCTCTGCTTTTGCGGTTGTGCGTCTAGAGTCTTCATCCTTTTCTTGAATAGATCTTCGAGGGACCGTAGCCGTAGCCTCAGTTCATGGTTTTCTTTTCGAAGTCTGATCACTTCTTTCCCGTCTTCGAATGCATTTTACATTCGCCATCTACGGAGTTTTCCTGATTATGTCTTCTTTTGTTCACGATTGCCACTAATTTGGTATTTGATGTCTCTCGGGGTTCCCCCAACGGTGGGCTCCGTCATGCCAGCAGCCCCGAAGCTGTCTTTGGATTGTTCACTTTTCTTGATATATCGAAGTAAAATAATATTCGATATGAATTCCTTGGGTCGATTGCTTCGACGATATAAGCTTTTTCCAAAAAGTTCTACATCTAGCATTCGTTTTGAACAGGCATGTTTTTAAAAGCTGCTGGCAATCATTTTTAAAAATTAAATAATTTTTTACACAAGTCAGTTGGAAGTTAATTTTTTTAATTGAATAAACTCACAACTTTGTATTATTCGAGCAATTATAGAGTACCTGAAGTTTTACTTGTAAAGAAGATTCGAGAAGCGGAAAGGAATAAGCGGTCCCGTTTGATAATTGCATCGAATCTCGCTGCAAAAGCAACAAGATGGAGGAGCCCGATGACTACAGCCATCAAATAGAACGATCATGCCCATCGCCAACAATGACGGACGAGAAACAGTTAAAACAAAGGAGAAGAAAATGGAGAAAAAAACAAATTGAAAATTTTTTCAGTTGCCGTAATTGAACTAATAATAAAGCTAATGACAACATGGAGAAGGTCGAGAGAGAATATGAAGAACTCAGACTAGGGGTCCATTCACTAGAGGAACGAGTTAGCAAATTGACATTCAACAAAGAAAAATAAATGACCAAGAAAGAAAAACAATTAAAAGCAATTAATTAGACAAAATTCAAGGAATTACAAGAGGAACCTAGTCAAGAAGATGTCCTCAGCGCAGGTAGAACAAACGTTAGTGCAAATTATTATCCAGCGCTAGCTGGGCTAAATCATTTGATGAACATCGAACAGGACGAAGGTAAAACAAATTCTGTAAACTTCTGTACTGAACCTGATCATGCATTTATTCAGTATTCAAAAATTGAAAATAGAGAGAAAAATAGCAGTTTTGCCTGCTGGCCCGTCTGTAAATGTTAATAAAAAGAAGGAAAAGTCCCACCAATAAATGTATTTGTGGAAAGATGTAGTTTGGCTGTTGGCAGCCGAAAATAAATGATTTTGAAATCAAAAGGGAGAATGCTGACAAACTGACGATCAAATCTAAGTCACTGATTGATTTTCAGACAACAAATAATGCTTTGAGTTCTGGAGAGATTTCGCACGAGAAAAACCAAACCTTTTTGTTGATGGGTCTGGACTGTGGTGTGGACACAGTCGATCTCCTTCAGGTGCTTAAAGAAGCTCCTCCAGAAATAGAATTTATTGCATTTAAAAATTTTCCAGCAAGGAGATCGATTGTCGAACATAACAATTTGCCTTTTTATCTAGTCCAAATTTCGAGCAAAAACAGTCCATGTGGTGAGGTGGGAGCGTCTCCAGAAGAGCGAGGTTAACCAGTGCTATAAGTGCCAAAGATTCGGTCATTCGGTTGCCAATTGTGCCATGAAATACAGATGTGTAAAGTGTTAAGATTTCCATGCCCCCGGCGAATGTAAATTGGCTCAGACGGAGCCTAACAAAAAACTATAGTGCGTGAACTACGGTGTCTGGTCATCCAGCATATTAAAGATGCCCCCGATATCAAGATGCAAAAGTTAAATTTATTCCAAAACAAACACAAGTCCACGGCAGTGTCATACCTTCCAACTTCGTCAAGCCCAGGGTATCATTTGCAATTGCTGCTAGAGGACCAGCAGATAACAATTTAAATAATGCAATTAGCAATAATGAGCTGCTTATCAAAATCTATCAAGAATTTGAGTCATTTTCGACAGCTTTCGACAATAATTAACAAACCATATGAATAAACTACTTTTGTTTTTCAACGTTTAGGTCAACATGTCCCCAGAAAACTGATCATCCAGTCACATCCAAACGGATATGTTGTGCCGTGAGGCTCCCTCCTGGGATGACAGGTAACGACTCTTATTGTATCTGGACTACGCTATGGACAACGAACTGGAATTGACGCTTTGGGCTGGCGGATGTGATGGTTTGGACCTAGTTGCTTTGCACAGTAGCGCCGAAGTGAAACTCGTGTGTGAACGGCTCCAATTCAACTATCATACCGTCTCCGTCCCGGTAAAACCTTGGCAGGCCTCGGAGTACGTTCGAAGTTCGCACCATTGGGTTGGTGGTGTAGGTTCGGTTGAGACGGACTCCCGATTAGCGCTGGTCTGGCTCTGAGCACTTGTCCCCATAAGGACTTGTGCCAACCCTCGCATGGCCTCCCTGCTCTGCAAAGATAACCATGGGACCAAAAAGGCGACTACACACACGAACGGAGATAGCGGCTCCGAGGGGGGACCCAATAAAATGGAGCAAATAAAATCAACAGATCAAAAACATCCAACAAATGAAACCACAAGCAAACAGGACGCTAGCACGTAGAACCCTTTCAGGCAAAAACCGCTGTTGGCAAGAACACCGATAAAACAAGTCACCGATTGCGGGGGGAGGCAGCAAACCCCAGAAACACTGTCAACATCACAGGTTAAATTATCGGAGACAGACCACAGACGGACTAACGAACGAAAGAAGGCAGAGTGCGTTGTGCAACCTGGCATCATTGCGGCCTTTGGGCGCAGTAGAAGGACTATGCGCACCCCGGAGCGCCCGGTGCAAGACGTACACAATCTGGATCAAGCTGCGACACCAACGGAGGCCAGTGTAAGACTGGGGGAGGGAGAAGTTTTGCCGTTGGCCGACGCCACTTCAAACGCGACTCAAGCGATAGAAGCAAAAGGGCTAGGAAACGGGGGCCTCTCCCAAGAGGTGGCGCCAAATAACACAATCGCCCTTGACCGCGCCGAAGAGGAGCGGCTTACTCGGAAAGCGGGGAATATCGTCAAACAACTGAGGGCTGCCTGCGAAGTGCAGAAAAACATAGGCAAGAGTGTCAAGAATGGCATTCTTGAGCTGGAGGAGCTTTTTGGCCGCCTAACGCACTACAGGCGGAGGTGGCTTGCAACCGAAAAGCACCAAAAAGACACACTCTCCCTCGAGGCATCAGTGGGTCCTAATAGCAGCAAAAGAATGGCCGGTAGCCCAGTTGAAGGCGACCGTGAGAAAAGGAGGAAGGACGAGACCATAAACGAAGTTGACACTCCAGGCGAGGAGTTTCATGTGGTGCGAAACAAGGCAGCGAAAAAAGCGGCCAAAAAGCTACTCCTAGAAAAAACAGACAAAGAGCTCAACCACGAAAAGAACAAAGAACCCCCTGATATACCGCAGAAAACAAAAAGCAAACCGCGGCGCAAACCCTTGCGAGAGGCACTGCTTATTAAACCTTTTAAGGGCCGAACCTACGCAGATGTCCTCCGTGAAATTAAAGGAGCGGTCAAGCCAGACGACACCAAAACTGCCATCAAAGCAGTTCGACCAACCCGGGCCGGTGGCTTGCTGGTGGAATTCGGGCCAGACGCCACAAACAAAGATGCATTCCGTGACGCGGTTCAGAAGGTTCTTGGAGATGCGGCAACGGTTGCCTCGCTCGAACCAATGGCCACCCTGGAAATCAGGGACCTCGACTGCTTCACGGACAAAGCTGAAGTAGAGGATGCCATTAGGAGGGAGTTCCCCAGCTTAAGTGAAGTCAAGGCAAGATTGACACGTGAAAACACAAGGGGGCAACGCATGGCTATTGTCGAACTAGCTGATAAAGATGCCCAGCAAATCCTGGCGAAGGGCAAAATTAAGATAGGTTGGGTGATCTGCAGGATACGGAGAAGAGCGATCCCTATCCGCTGCTTCAGATGCTTCGAATACGGACATACCGCGTATGGCTGTAGGGGACCCGACAGGAGATCTCTGTGCTACAAATGTGGTGAAACGGGGCACAAAAGGAAGGAGTGCACGAACGAGGCAAAATGAATTCTTTGCAAGGATGCTAAGCTAGCACCCGGCGACCTCAAACATGAGCCGGGGACAGGGAGATGCCGGGTTTTCAAGGAGGCCCTAACTAAAGCCAAATGGATACTCAAATGATCCGTATCCTGCAGGTCAATTTGCACCGAAGCACAAACGCCCAGAACCTACTTGAGCAGTTTGCGAGGGATAAGAAAGCTGACCTCCTGTTGCTGAGCGAGCAACATCATAACAAGGACTCGCAAGCGTGGTACCCTGACAAATCTGGTACCTCGGCCATCTGGGTTCGAGACAGCGCCCGCCTTCAGGTGCAGGGCCATGGACGCGGGGATGGGTTTGTGTGGGTGCGGCTTTCAGGGATAACATATTTCAGTGTTTATCTGACGCCTAACGAGGCAATGCGATCTTTTCGAACCAAACTCGATGCCCTGGAGGACGCTGTCTCGAACACAGAGGGCCACATGCTGGTCGGGGGAAACTTCAACGCTAGAGCCATCGAATGGGGTATGCCACAATCCGACCCAAGGGGAAAGCAAATATTGGACATGGCGGCCAGAACAGCGCTTTTTGTCCTAAATACTGGTAACACCCCTACTTTCCGCCGCTGGGGTTGCGTAGGAACCATACCCGATGTGACACTCGCTTCGGAGTCCCTGGTACCCAGAGTACACAACTGGCGAGTACTAGATGACTACTCGACTAGTGATCACCAGTATATAGCTGTTGAGATTCACGACGGTGCCACTCTGCGTGCATATGCCCAAACTTCAATCCTCGGATGGAGGACTGGGAGGATGGACGTCGAGAGGTTTGCTGACGCGCTTACGGCAGGCGCACCGTTGCTGGGAGCTCCGCCAGGGAGTGGAGGGCCTACAGCCAAGGACTTGGTGAACTCAACTATGAGTACCATCATAGCTGCTTGCGAGTCCTCCATGCCCCGTCGGAGACCCCGACACGGTAAGCCTCCAGTATACTGGTGGTCAAACGAGATCGCCGAACAAAGAAGCGAGTATCACAAACTTCGGTGAGAGGCCCAGCGGGCGCGAACACGGGAGGAGGCAGACACTAGGCTAGCAGCATACAGGTCCGGCAGGAAATATCTTCGCAGGCTTATTAACAAGAGCAAGGCCCGATGCTGGCAAGACCTCGTGGACGATGTAAATAGGGATCCGTGGGGCCTTGGCTACAAGCTGGTCATGGGGAAACTTGGTGCCCTACGGAAGCCTTGTATACATGACGCGGAAAAGATGGACGCGATAGTGCGGGGACTCTTCCCCGCCCATCCCGTCCGTGTTGACGCTGTCCATGGTGAAACAGCAGTCGAGTGCCCACTCTTCACACAGCTGGAACTGGAGAAGGCAGTCCTCTCCCTGAAAGCGAGGAAGGCTCCAGGTCCAGATGGTGTTCCAGCTGAGGTTTTGCAGCTCGTCTATCACCATTGTCCTGACTTGCTGCTCAGCACATTCAACGCTTGCCTACGGGACGGGGTTTTCCCGGTACGATGGAAGGTGGCGAGGCTCGTGCTGGTCAGCAAGGGGAAGGGAAATCCCGAATCGCCGTCTGCATACCGCCCGTTATGCATGCTAGACACAGCTGGGAAAGTGCTAGAGAAACTCATCAAGGGAAGACTCACTGACGCGATTCGTGCTGCTGGGGACCTATCTCCTCGGCAGTACGGCTTTAGAGCAGGACCTTCTACCATTGATGCGATTGCAGAGGTGGTGAACGCGGTCCAAAAGGCAGAGGCATATAGTCGCACCAAGCGACGGATCGTCCTGTTGGTGACACTCGACGTCAGGAATGCCTTCAACTCCACTAGATGGGTGGATATTCTGGACACGCTGGAAAACTCTTTTCAAGTTCCAGAATATCTAATGCGGCTTTTGAGGAACTACCTAAAGGACCGAAGCCTGCTCTACGACACGACACAGGGCCAACGAAGGATGGCGGTTACATCGGGTGTTGCCCAGGGATCTATCCTTGGTCCGGACCTGTGGAACGTGTCTTACGACGGGCTACTGAGACTTGAGATGCCAGATGAGTCACGGTTGGTCGGCTATGCGGATGATGTTGCGGCTCTGGTCGCCGGACGCACCGTTGAGCAAGCGCAACTTAGGCTAGGTATGCCAATGCGCCGAGTGAGGGACTGGATGACTGCTCGCGGGCTCAGTTTAGCCCTGGAGAAAACCGAAGTGGTCATCTTGACAGAAAAGAGAATCCCTAGAGTAAGGATGATCAGTATTGGAGATATACAGATAGAATCGAAGCCAGCGGTGAAGTACCAAGGGCTACTGATCGACTCGAAGATGAGTTTCTCTGAGCAAATCAGGGCAACGGCTGAGAAGGCTGTGTAATGATTTTCAACCTTTTTAAGGTTCGAACGCGGAACCGACCTCTCATCGGTTCTAGACGTTAAGTCTGAGTAGTGCCAACGGATGGTACCAACAGGTCAACCAATCCGTGCACCGCAACCCATTCACGCGGTGGCTGCTTGTCGGCCAGCTAGTTCGGAGAGGATTTCGGTCGCGGGTCTCCGAATGGGTTACGCTCATTTACAGTATTTTCAGCCACCTGAACACGCCCGTTTTCAAAACGCGTTAAAAAAAAACAAAACCATACGGAGAAGAAACCTACTCTACGTTACTCCGTATTTCTTCATTAACCAGTCAAGAATACAAAATCTAATTTTTATTTCGCGTTCCCGAATTTCCGACGCGGTACCGAAAAGTATGCTACTTTAAATTAACCCGACGAAACCTACTCTAAATAAACGACAAAACAACAAAGGTACCGCGTACGGCGCGCGACGCGAAACCGACCTCAGCGGATTTGTCGAAACCCTACCCTCGCGACGGCATACTTACCCTGCACTCACTTTCCCGCTGAAACAAGAAGAACCACTGAAAAGGAAAGTCTTTAGTTATTTAGCAATTCATTTTATGTTTATTTTTTTTTACGCAAAGTTTCTAATTAGAATCACTACATAAAATAAATCTTATTCTTAAATAAAAAAAAATGATTTGATTACTTAAGGTTGGCGATTCGCGAATAAAAAAAATTTATAGTCAAATATCTTGATACTGTATTAAATCTAAATATTATTTCCAAATATTTTATCAGTATTTACAAATTTTTATCGATGTATTTTAATTTTTTCGAAATTAATTATATGAGAAAAGTTTCAAAGGCAATTGCTTTTGTTAAACCCAATTCTATTCCCTGCGGAAAATATCATACTTAACGATGCATTTATGTATGTATATTGTTGTTACATAGTAGCTAAGAAAAAAAATATCGAGATATTTGGGATTTATCAAATTTACAGCACTATGGCCAAGTGGAATTGACTTTACTCTGAATTCAAGTAATTTTGCTTTCAAATTATTCAGAATTTAATAATTGCTAATAGTTAATATTGCATCAACTTAAAAATTAGTAGTAGTACTTATTTTTATCTTCAATGGAATCCTTTTTACAGAAGTGTTTTTACTTGTATAATATAAATTTCCTTTCCAGTTATCAAAAGTATTTATGCACATTTCTAGTAAACCATTTTTTTTGTTCGCTCACTTTATTTTGGGCATATTTTAGACAGGGATCTCATTTTAGTGTAACGTAATACAATAAGCTGTAGACACCATTACGGCAGAAGAAATAGGTAAGAATTTCGGGATCGTCTTGGGGTTCATAATGTTTTTTAAAGTTGATACTCAAAAAATAACAGATGGTTGGAAAGTATGAATGATTTTTCCCCTTATTGACCAGACGTTTTACTAACTTTTTCAAAGTTTTGTTTTGAAATATTAATTTTTGATGAGATTTAATATCAATTGGAGAGATGAGCGAATATCAAGTTTCTAAAATAGCCAACTGAAACCAAACCAAAAAAATCGAATTGTTTGGTATTACGAAATATTAAAATTAAGAATACTTCACGATGGAAAGTCCGTTAAGGAAAAAATTAAGACGTGACACGCATGATTTACAGTTGTGCGAAAAATATTTCACCTTGACAGACTACCGCAAAAGCAATTCTTTGATTGCGCGGACAAATTTATTCATTTAAAACTACCTGGTGACCTAGTGGCAATCGTTTACAATTTAATCTAAGGTAAAAGATGCCTCGTATATGATTCAGGCAATTTAGGTATTGCAACTCATTGAAGTCTAAATGTTTTTCAATTTGGAGTACAAATTTTTTGCTTATTCCCTGAGAATATTAACCTCAACCTATGAATATCTGTGATTTTTTCTTCTCAAGCTTAAGTTCCTTTTTCTTTTGCTTTAATTGTCGTTCTATGCGTTCATTACGTCTTTTCTTTAGGGGCTTCTTTTTATTGTGAACTGGTCGATTAGTTGATGAATTGTTTGTGTTTTTCTCTTGATCGAATTCCGTTTCTTCCTCTTCAGCTTCAGCTTCAGAAGAACCTGCTTGGAGTTTTTTTAATGACACGTTCAATTGGATGAGTTTTCGAAAACATATCAGTTGTCACACGTTTGAGATGTTGTTCTTCTTTTATAAGTTTACTTTCTTTTTCTAGTACTTGCTTCATTAGATCCTGATGATCTTTTATGCTTGGATTATAGCTCATGCCAGGATGCGGTATCTCGATGGTCCTTGTCTGTTTTGACGTTAGTTTTGTAGTTTGTGGTCTCACCACTGTTCGCTTTCCTGTATTAAAAGCATGATACAACACCAAGTCCTTTTCTACCCATTCATTTGACAGCTTCGGAATTTTAGCCTGTTCAACATTGTCTGCTTTCCATAAGCAGTTGTAAAAATTCAGCGTTTGTTCATTTCTCAGGCTTTTTCGATTAAGCTTTGTTTTGCTTTTTTCTACACCAGCTGGCAGTTTGCTGATAATTTTCTCTCTTCCATTTATTGGTCTTTTTGGTATTGGATCTAAAACGTTTGATGTGTTTTCTAGAGGAGCTAAGGATTTCAGTAGTTTGCTAACTTTCTGTCTACGATTTCCTTTGCGTGAGACCAATAGAAGATCAACTTTTCCCTCTCGATCGATTTTAAACAATTCTTCATCTTGCTTCAATTTTGCATTCCTTATCGGTTTTAAAATTAAAAGTGCTCCACAATACAAAATTTGAACACGATGGGCGCAGCGGTAACCATTCGATAAAAGAGTACTTACAGTTGATGCGATAAATGCTGATGAAGCTGTTGGTGATGAACTTCCATTTATTGGTCTTTTTGGTATTTTTGGGATTCTATCCGCGATGATCATAAATAATTCATCAAATAAGTACAAGAGGTTGTGTCAGCATTCAAATTTATGGAGCGATTAACTGCAAGCAAACATGGTAATGCATTCGTCGATGTAAGCCGAACGAAAAATTACCTCTTAATTAGGTTTAATCCAATTAGTACCGCGCCAACATGCTGCTACCGCCACCTTTTTTTCACTCGCAGCCAAACCTCCTTGCACTCCCATGTGGCTGTCAAATTCCTCTCGGTTTTCTCATCGGACAAAACAGATGTGTGTGGAATGGAACGCCACATGGCGGCAATGTGCATCTCCATTTGTCGCCAGTGGCATAGTTTTTCGATGGCCACGGTGGAGGGGGCATTCCCAAATGGATATGTCTCGAAATGCGTCGGGGTTTTGATTAATATTCTGTTTCAAATATTTAAATCCACAGATCTAAAAAAAAAATATTTTCTGCGCAACGATATCCGCACGAAAGATGAAGTCCGCTTGCATTTCGAGGTCATACCCATCTGGCCGAGTGCAAGGGTTCGGGATCGGAATCACTTCGATTCCCGGGCGTAGGCGTCACATTACACATTCCCCCCCCCCCCCAAAATCGAAGTAATTACGATCCCGCCTCCTATGTAAAAGGTCTTGGTTAGGGCCGTGGCGGGTCGAAGGTCGGTTTCGAGGAATAGGCTACAACCATGTTCGTGAAGACTCGACAGTGACTATACCATAGGGAGTCAGGGGTTACTCGGAGGTCTTCGTCTAGGCAGAGATTTGGGTAAGCCAAGGTTTTTCGCGTGAAATAGTTGCACTTCATCGTCTAAGGTCTTTTGCGTGGTAAATTCCCAGGGTTTTACCAGTCATGTCCGCCATGAGGTATCGGGTGGGGCTTATTACTTGTAGGACTCGACACTTCACGAATTTCTTGTCTAGTTTGGCATTGTAATGTCGGGTGGCATCGCTCTGTCGGAAGTTTCGACGATATATCTCGTCACCTACCTTAAAGCCAGAAGGATGAGATCGCAAGTTGTACCGCTCCTCTCCCATCCGTCGACTTTCTTCAATCTTCTCCCGCAGTTGCTCTCGCAGAAGTTGGAGCTTTTCGTGCGGTTCCAGAACCACGATTGGGTCCTCTAGCGATTTCAGTTGCCGCAATAGCCGGTAAGCGCTCCCATGACAGATCATGTACTGGCCGAACAATGCGAAATACGGCGAAATGCCGGTAGTGGCGTGGTACGACGAGCGCAGCGCACTAGTGATGGCGGACAATTTGCGATCCCAGTCCTTCTGAGTCGGGTGGACATATGCGCGAATGGCCGCTATGAGCGTACGGTTCAGTCGTTCGGATGCGTTGGCTTGTGGTGAATAGACGGCGGTTCGTTGGTGGATGATGCCATATTTGGACATTAGGTCTCGGAACTTGCTGGAGGTAAACTGGACCCCATTGTCGGAGACAAGTTTCCCCGGAACTCCAAACATGTGAAAGACTCGGTTCTCCAAGAAGCTGATTATAGGTCCAGTGTGCATGTTACGTAGTGGTTCTATGATAGGGAATTTAGAGAGCTGGTCCAGGACCACGACAGCTCCCGTGTGACCAGAAGTAGATCGAGGGTAAGGACCGATAAGATCAATGTACAAGCGCTGGAACACACGAAGAATGGTGTTGGGCGCTTTAGTACACTTGCATAGCTCACAAGAGGCTACGTACGCTTTTATCTGTTGTGCCATCTTAGGCCAAAAGAAACAGGTTTTCAACCGCCTAAGGGTACGACCGTATCCGCCGTGCGCACTAGATGGGTGGTCATGGGCCCGTCTGATAAGATCAGTGGTTAATTCTTCGGGCACCCACAACTTCCACTGTTCTTCTTCTTGTATGGGGTCTCCGGATGCGTGTCCCATCCGCTTATAAATAAATCCATCCGTCAACCGCAGTTCAGGAAGCTGGGACAGTTGATTCTGGATAGTGTGAATCAGTTGGGTTTAGCTGGCTGACTTAAAGGCAGGATGGTCCAGATCGATCAATTGGGGGCTGTCGTCCTCCTGGACCAACTCGGCTCCTTCAGGGGCGAACATTCTGGATAGGGTGTCGGGGTCTACATGCTGGCTTCCCTTTCGGTGGCGAATTGTGAAGTCAAATGCCTGTAGTTTCAGTGCCCACCTGGCCAATCTGCCGTTGAGATCAGTCTGGCTCATTAGCCATTTCAGAGACGCGTGGTCTGTAACGATTTCAAAGGTGTGTCCCTCCACATAGGCTCGGAAGCGTTTCACTGCCAACACCGCAGCTAGACATTCCTGCTCGGAGACCGTGTAATTTCGCTGGGCTGGGTTCAACTTGTGAGACATGAAGGCTATAGGTCTCTCCTCGCCGTCTTGTGCAACCTGGACTAAGACTGCTCCCACCCCATGTTGACTCGCGTCACAATGGATTGAGAACGGTTTGTCAAAGTCCGGGCTGTGCAGTATGGGGGCTGTCGTCAGACTCTTCTTTAGCTCTTCAAAGGCTCGCAAGCTGGGCTCTTCCCAGACGAATTTACGTCCCTTACGCAGCATGTCGGTCAAAGGAGTGGTTATGGTGGCATAGTCACGTACAAAACGCTGGTTCCATCCGCATAAGCCTAAGAATCGGCGTAATTGTTTGGTGGTCTTGGGTAATGGAAAAACGTCAATCGCTTGAGTCTTTTCCGGATCGGTCTTGATATGGCCATGCCCAATGATGTGACCTAAATACTTCACCTCCGTCATCACGAACTGACTCTTCCGTATGTTGATGGTTAATCTTGCCCTCCGGATGTGTAGAGCCACCTCCTGAAGCAGGTCGATGTGTTCGTCAAAGGTCTCGGTTATAAGCAACAGATCGTCCAAGTACACGAAAACTTGGTGCCGCAAATGAGGTGGTATTACCTTATCCATAAGGCGCGTCATTGTTTGGGGGGCATTGCACAATCCGAATGGCATGGTCACGAATTGATATAGGGGCCGAACTGGGACTGTGAAGGCTGTTTTCTCCTTTGAACCGGGGTCTAAAGGAATTTGCCAGAAGGCGTCCTTGAGGTCTAAGCTCGTGATGAAATGGGCTTTAGGCAAACGACTCAAAATGCCTTCAATCAACGGTAGAGGGTATGCGTCCTTGACTGTGACGGCGTTCAAGCGTCTGGCATCTAGGCATAACCGGACCTTGTTCGGCTTGACCACTAAGGTGACTGGGGAAGCCCACGCGCTCTGTGATTCTTCGATTACGCCTAATGCTAGCATTCGATCCACTTCGGCATATAACGATTTTTCCTTCGCCGGAAATATGGCGAAATGTCTCTGTTTTATGGGTTTAGCATCCCCCACATCTATAGTGTGGAACACCAGGGCAGTCCTCCCGAGACCTTCTTTCTCATGCGATGGAAAAGCCGATATAGCCGAGTCAAGGCGCAGTTGCTGATTTACATCCAGTGTATGTCGTAGTAAGTGAGGGGGTTGAGATTGGTCAGGAACGGTGGTGACGGACTCCAGGGTCGTACCGGAGAATAGGGCCGGGGCCAAGTTAAATTTTTGAACGAAATCCACTCCTAGATAAAGATTCTCGGTTAACTGAGGTATAATGAAAAATTCCATAGGTTTAGTTACTCCTTTAAAGGTGACATCCGTCATAATTTTTCCCACTACAGAGTGACGAGTTCCGTCCGCCGTGCTTAACCAGGAGGTGAAATGACGGATTTGGTCCGCGTGCCTTGCCAGTACCTCCCCTGCAAAATCGGCAGATATGCAATCCACACTGGCTCCCGTATCGACTAAGCCTGACACTCGTTTTTGCAGGTGGTGTACTGACGCATATGGCCGAACATCATCCCTCAATAATTCGTCTAAGTGTATGTCCTTCAACACTTTCCTCGACTGCCTGACTTTTCTCCAGAAGCTCCGCATCCGACGCGTGGCTCGCTTGCTTCGCGGCGGGACATTTGTAGCCAACTCCTCATGGAAGATGCGCTGTCGAGTAGCCAAGTAATTCCGCAGCCTGACATGAAAAGGTTTTACATGCCAAGGAACTTTCGCCTCGCTATCATTTCCCTGCGCGTTGGCCTCGGCGAAGGACGGCATCGGTTGTGGAACTTCGGGAGAACTGTGTTTAGCGGTACGAGTCAGCAGAGTTGGAGTCATGTTGGGAGCTTGGTCATAGCTAGTGATGGGGTCAAGATTGGTTCGTCCGGGGTTTAGGAGTGCCGACGGGTGGTCGCGGCACTCGGTGGCAAGTTTTTTCGCCCTTTGCAATTTGCACAGTCAGGTGCGTAGGTGTCGGCCTTCCCGCAGCGGTAGCAGAAAAGCGTCGGCTCCGCTGGACATGCATAGAACCGATGTCCCGGTTGTCGGCAGTTCCAACAGACCGTCGGGCTTGTAATTGCTTCAAGGGAGGGTCGATCAATCAATGCTGGGTCCTCAAGCTCCGGTGGTGCTCCGCTCCTCGGTACTGGTACTGGATGAGCAAGCAGGTGGTCCGCTGCCATCAACTCCGCGGTGTGATGATTTCGGGGATTTGGTCCCATTATGCGAGGTTGTGGACGGAAGGTACCTCGCCGCTCATCCAAGTGTTCTTGCCTACGGGCATGGAGGCGCAATCCCTGTATGGTTTTGATGGGAAAATGTAGAAGGCTGTTCTGGAGATCCCAGCGCATGTTCTCTCTGATAATTTCTACCAGTTCGTCCTCGGGCATGGTAGTTCGCAAGCGAGTGCTCAATCTCACTATACTTGTGTAGTACTGGTCGAACGGTTCGTGAGCGCCTTGTTTCCGTTTCTTTATTTGCTCCTTTAGCTCTCTCTCAGTGAAGCCATCCTCAAATCGATTGCGGAAGGCTGCACTGAAAGAGTGCCAAGTGGGACGTGACGTTGCTTCTTTAAAGCTCCAGTACCAATCGGCAGCGTCGCCGCTGAACAAAAGATGTGCATGCCGGAGGAAGGCCGAGGAATCACCTCCCAGGGTGCTGGATACCAACGCCTGAATCCGGAAAAGGAACCGGTCCGCCGATATCATATCGTTGAACCCTGTAAAGTTCAGGCGCCAACTCTCCATGATACGAGGCGTCGGGTCTCGAAAAGGTGTCAATGCGTTCCCGGGGGGAATCACATCCTCGATTGACCTGTTGTATTGAACTGCCTCGGGGGCTATAGGTACCAACGGAGGTGCGGTGCTGTGTCGTGGTCTATATTCGGGAGCTCTGGGATCCATTCCCGAGTTCCTTGGAGGTGGAGCCCATTGCTCGGATGGTCGCGAGTGGGGCATAGCCACACTGGGATTGGGCTCCCAGCCAAGCGGAGTTATCACGCGGCTGGGTAGTTGGCTCAACGGGAGATTCTGGAGCTTTCCCTCCAGGTTGCCAATCCTCTCCGACATATCCCTCATCAACGCCACGAGGGTGTCAATGGAGTGGGCGGAAGGCATGGGTGTCACCTCGGACACGACACTTGCGGCTGGAACTTCACCGCCTACGGCTCCTTGCAGGTCTAAAAGTGGTTGGGACTGTTCGGCCTCTGGAACTCCTTTCGCCACTGCTCCGCGCGTTGGGACGGGCGTTCCGAGGGGGACGTCTAGGGCGGTCCGCTCGATGGGTCGCCGGCATAAGGGACACAGCTCGAACGTGAGGAGGAGCTGTTGTACACAGGCACGATGGAATAGAAGTCCACAATCCAATCGCACGCTGTGTACGCCCTCCACTACGTCTTCGAAGCAGATCCCGCAGTTAGCTGGTTGGACCGTTTTAGATCGGGTCCAACGCTTATCTGGGGTCCGCTTCGTTGCCATGTTTGTTCTTGCTGGTTTTGGGTGGGTGCTATGTCTTAGTAACGAAGAAAGAAAAATGTAATTATATAATATGACTAAGGACTTAAGTATAATATGACTAAAGGCTTAAAAATAATTTAGTGGCCGATAGTGGCGAGCTATTTACGCAAAATTGAAAAAAAAATTACTTAGTATATACTTTCCTTTCCAGTGGTCGACTCCTCCAACGGGAAATGAGAGTGCGTGGTAATCTGCCGAAGAAAGGGTGCTTTCGGTCGATTTATTAAATTTAAACCCCTACCCACATACATTACAAAACGTTTCTAATCTACGTTAAATGACTCGACGAGACAAGTGGTATAGCTACCGTAACAGCTTAGTACGCGGTCAAAACTCCCGACGCGTGGAAGCATTCCGGGCTCCGCAATTCCAGCATACGCCACCGAACGTTGAACCGATACCACTCGTCTATCACGCATACGAAATAAGTAGAATCCTTCCGCGACATAAAGGCAAGATAGCCTTCTATTTTCTTGAGAGTCCATGCTGATAGGTAAACCCATCAGGCTGGCTGTTCCATCAAGAAAATAGAAGGTCCTTACAGGGTTTAGCCTAGGACAACACATCGGAAGGATTCTGTCGCGAAAAAAAAATCAAACAAAGGAGAGCGGAAGCTACAACTCACGTGAAGCGACTTCTAGTGTGTATCACACAACTCCACTGCTCCTGATAGTGGGACTCGAGTACCAAAGTACCTTACATCCTCCGTAAAGGACCAACTCGTCAGAAGACGCGAAGTTCTTTCCCCCTTAGGATGTCTTTGGCCCCACGTTGTGAGCCATTTGTAATGATTTTCAACCTTTTTAAGGTTCGAACGCGGAACCGACCTCTCATCGGTTCTAGACGTTAAGTCTGAGTAGTGCCAACGGATGGTACCAACAGGTCAACCAATCCGTGCACCGTAAACCATTCACGCGGTGGCTGCTTGTCGGCCAGCTAGTTCGGAGAGGATTTCGGTCGCGGGTCTCCGAATGGGTTACGCTCGTTTACAGTATTTTCAGCCACCTGAACACGCCCGTTTTCATAACGCGTTAAAAAAAACAAAACCATACGGAGAAGAAACCTATTCTACGTTACTCCGTATTTCTTCATTAACCAGTCAAGAATACAAAATCTAATTTTTATTTCACGTTCCCGAATTTCCGACGCGGTACCGAAAAGTATGCTACTTTAAATTAACCCGACGAAACCTACTCTAAATAAACGACAAAACAACAAAGGTACCGCGTACGGCGCGCGACGCGAAACCGACCTCAGCGGATTTGTCGAAACCCTACCCTCGCGACGGCATACTTACCCTGCACTCACTTTCCCGCTGAAACAAGAAGAACCACTGAAAAGGAAAGTCTTTAGTTATTTAGCAATTCATTTTATGTTTATTTTTTTTTACGCAAATTTTCTAATTAGAATCACTACATAAAATAAATCTTATTCTTGATTAAAAAAAAATGATTTGATTACTTAAGGTTGGCGATTCGCGAATAAAAAAAATTTATAGTCAAATATCTTGATACTGTATTAAATCTAAATATTATTTCCTAATATTTTATCAGTATTTACAAATTTTTATCGATGTATTTTAATTTTTTCGAAATTAATTATATGAGAAAAGTTTCAAAGGCAATTGCTTTTGTTAAACCCAATTCTATTCCCTGCGGAAAATATCTTACTTAACGATGCATTTATGTATGTATATTGTTGTTACATAGTAGCTAAGAAAAAAAATATCGAGATATTTGGGATTTATCAAATTTACAGCACTATGGCCAAGTGGAATTGACTTTACTCTGAATTCAAGTAATTTTGCTTTCAAATTATTCAGAATTTAATAATTGCTAATAGTTAATATTGCATCAACTTAAAAATTAGTAGTAGTACTTATTTTTATCTTCAATGGAATCCTTTTTACAGAAGTGTTTTTACTTGTATAATATAAATTTCCTTTCCAGTTATCAAAAGTATTTATGCACATTTCTAGTAAACCATTTTTTTTGTTCGCTCACTTTATTTTGGGCATATTTTAGACAGGGATCTCATTTTAGTGTAACGTAATACAATAAGCTGTAGACACCATTACGGCAGAAGAAATAGGTAAGAATTTCGGGATCGTCTTGGGGTTCATAATGTTTTTTAAAGTTGATACTCAAAAAATAACAGATGGTTGGAAAGTATGAATGATTTTTCCCCTTATTGACCAGACGTTTTACTAACTTTTTCAAAGTTTTGTTTTGAAATATTAATTTTTGATGAGATTTAATATCAATTGGAGAGATGAGCGAATATCAAGTTACTAAAATAGCCAACTGAAACCAAACCAAAAAAATCGAATTGTTTGGTATTACGAAATATTAAAATTAAGAATACTTCACGATGGAAAGTCCGTTAAGGAAAAAATTAAGACGTGGGACGCATGATTTACAGTTGTGCGAAAAATATTTCACCTTGACAGACTACCGCAAAAGCAATTCTTTGATTGCGCGGACAAATTTATTCATTTAAAACTACCTGGTGACCTAGTGGCAATCGTTTACAATTTAATCTAAGGTAAAAGATGCCTCGTATATGATTCAGGCAATTTAGGTATTGCAACTCATTGAAGTCTAAATGTTTTTCAATTTGGAGTACAAATTTTTTGCTTATTCCTTGAGAATATTAACCTCAACCTATGAATATCTGTGATTTTTTCTTCTCAAGCTTAAGTTCCTTTTTCTTTTGCTTTAATTGTCGTTCTATGCGTTCATTACGTCTTTTCTTTAGGGGCTTCTTTTTATTGTGAACTGGTCGATTAGTTGATGAATTGTTTGTGTTTTTCTCTTGATCGAATTCCGTTTCTTCCTCTTCAGCTTCAGCTTCAGAAGAACCTGCTTGGAGTTTTTTTAATGACACGTTCAATTGGATGAGTTTTCGAAAACATATCAGTTGTCACACGTTTGAGATGTTGTTCTTCTTTTATAAGTTTACTTTCTTTTTCTAGTACTTGCTTCATTAGATCCTGATGATCTTTTATGCTTGGATTATAGCTCATGCCAGGATGCGGTATCTCGATGGTCCTTGTCTGTTTTGACGTTAGTTTTGTAGTTTGTGGTCTCACCACTGTTCGCTTTCCTGTATTAAAAGCATGATACAACACCAAGTCCTTTTCTACCCATTCATTTGACAGCTTCGGAATTTTAGCCTGTTCGACATTGTCTGCTTTCCATAAGCAGTTGTAAAAATTCAGCGTTTGTTCATTTCTCAGGCTTTTTCGATTAAGCTTTGTTTTGCTTTTTTCTACACCAGCTGGCAGTTTGCTGATAATTTTCTCTCTTCCATTTATTGGTCTTTTTGGTATTGGATCTAAAACGTTTGATGTGTTTTCTAGAGGAGCTAAGGATTTCAGTAGTTTGCTAACTTTCTGTCTACGATTTCCTTTGCGTGAGACCAATAGAAGATCAACTTTTCCCTCTCGATCGATTTTAAACAATTCTTCATCTTGCTTCAATTTTGCATTCCTTATCGGTTTTAAAATTAAAAGTGCTCCACAATACAAAATTTGAACACGATGGGCGCAGCGGTAACCATTCGATAAAAGAGTACTTACAGTTGATGCGATAAATGCTGATGAAGCTGTTGGTGATGAACTTCCATTTATTGGTCTTTTTGGTATTTTTGGGATTCTATCCGCGATGATCATAAATAATTCATCAAATAAGTACAAGAGGTTGTGTCAGCATTCAAATTTATGGAGCGATTAACTGCAAGCAAACATGGTAATGCATTCGTCGATGTAAGCCGAACGAAAAATTACCTCTTAATTAGGTTTAATCCAATTAGTACCGCGCCAACATGCTGCTACCACCACCTTTTTTTCACTCGCAGCCAAACCTCCTTGCACTCCCATGTGGCTGTCAAATTCCTCTCGGTTTTCTCATCGGACAAAACAGATGTGTGTGGAATGGAACGCCACATGGCGGCAATGTGCATCTCCATTTGTCGCCAGTGGCATAGTTTTTCGATGGCCACGGTGGAGGGGGCATTCCCAAATGGATATGTCTCGAAATGCGTCGGGGTTTTGATTAATATTCTGTTTCAAATATTTAAATCCACAGATCTAAAAAAAAAATATTTTCTGCGCAACGATATCCGCACGAAAGATGAAGTCCGCTTGCATTTCGAGGTCATACCCATCTGGCCGAGTGCAAGGGTTCGGGATCGGAATCACTTCGATTCCCGGGCGTAGGCGTCACATTACAGCTGCTTCGGGAATATCGGCCCTGAGTCGACTTATGGCCAACGTAGGGGGACCCAGCCCATCAAGAAGACGCCTCTTGATGAGTGCTGTAGGGTCAGTGCTAATGTACGGAGCAGAGGTATGGGGCGACGCTCTCAGCAAGGAGGTATACCGAAAACGATTGGCACAGGTACAGAGAAGAGGAGCACTGAGAATTGCATCTTCGTATCCAACAGTCTCCGACTCGGCGGTGAGAGTGATTGCAGGCGTGATACCTGTCGCCCTCTTTGCTAGAGAGCGCCGCGCTATTTACCTGCTCCGAAACGAGGATGCAAGGGAGACGGTTGTCCGCGAGGAGAGACAACGCTCGCTCAACGATTGGCAGCAGTCTTGGAGGAATTGCACGAAGGGAAGGTGGACTGCGCGCCTCATCCCGGATGTGAGACCGTGGCTAAATCGAGTGCATGGTGAGACTGACTTCTATCTGACCCAGCTTATGAGCGGGCACGGGTGTTTTCAGTCTTACCTGCACAAGATCGGCAAGTCACGGTCTCCCGATTGTCGGTTTTGCCCAGGAGAGGAGGACAATGCCTGTCACACATTTTTTGCGTGTACCAAATGGGCCAGGCTGCGAAGAGAACTCTACAGGGAGACGGGAGAGCTCACCCCGGATAATATAGTTGCGGTGATGCTCGAATCGGTTGACAAATGGAACCAGGTGGCACATTATGCTCGGGCAGTCCTAAAATATAAAAGGGACTCACAGCAGCCGGAGGTGCTGGGGCTGGGGGATCGCTCTTCTGGCAATTCCTCTTCCCCTCTCCCCTAACGCTAGGAAAGGGACTCCCCAGCTTGAAGGTGCCCCACGGCGTAACAAAACGAGACCTGGCCCGAAGTAATGTGTCAAACGGTTCCAGGCTAGGTTCTCAGATTGACAGGGGAGGTGTTTAGTGGGTAGTCCAAAGGTATCCTCCATGGGAGTCCCACACTGCCAGACTCGGTGGGCATAAATGCCTTCACCTCCCTACCACAAAAAAAAAACGGATATGTTTCCTCGATCAATTGTTACTCTACATCGACGTGACTGTCTCCTTTAATTCCTCGTCAAGTAAAAGCCTGACATTATGCTTCTCACTGAAACCCACCTCACTTTATGACACTCATTGATATTCAAGGATTTTGAATTCGTATGAACCGATAAGGTAAACGGTGATAATTACTGTTTCCAAAATATTGAAAACGTCGAATTCAAAAACGACAAATAGAGATCTATTTCATAGTTACTTAGATTCTTGTCATTAGGAACCATTGAGCAAACATTGCTATCATCAGAAGGACATTGCTTCTAGTAATCCTGATTAAACTTCTTTTGAAAGTTTTCCCAATCCGTTTTTTGGAATTCAGTCGATTTTCTTGTCGAAATGGAATGAGGAAGACATCATCCTTTTGATGATTGATTTCCATTACGATTGCGTTATCGTCACCATTGTGAGGAAGCACCTGCAGTTCCGTTGAGGACTATTAAAGCTGGACTCGAGTCTTGCATCAGAAATGCCGAGATCCAAATATGAATTTATCCTAGGATATGTTGCGAGTTCCGACCCATATAGATTGCACCTGTTACCCACGATTTCAAGACTACACTTCTTAAATTATTTTTGGTGTTCAGCCATGATGTATGCCGAGCATTCAGGTCACCGGCAAGAATATAATAATGATGCTGCCTGTTCAATTCGAGTATTTCAAACAAGGAATTGAGCTCCTCCTAGAACTTGAGAACGTTTCGACCAGTTGCATAGGCAGTGATAACGTAGAGATTATCCCCACCCGGCAGTGAAATTTTGGGAACGGACATCAAGAAATTCAAAGTTTTTGAATTCGACTTTTTCAATATTTCGGATATAATAGGGTCTTCTAACCAATATTCCGGTGACACCTTCTAGATTCTCTCAGATAAAAAATTAATTTGCTGGTAAATATTAAGAAGCAGCTCATTATTACCACTTTCATTATTTGCAACATTATTTTCTGGTCTTCAAGCAGCGAATACAAATGAAACCCTGAACTGAAGTTGGAAAGTACGACGCTACGGTGTACATGTGCTTTTTTGCGAATAACTTTTGCATCTTGATATGGGGAGCACCCACGATATGATTCTGGATGACCAAATACACGCAGTTAACGCAGTATAATTTTTCTTTGGGCTCTGTCTGAACCAATTTGCGCTCACCGAGGGAACGAGCATCTTTGCATTTTACGCACCGATAGTGCATAGCGCAGTTGGCAGCCGAACGACCAAATCTTTGAAACCAGTAACACTGGTTGACTTCTCTTCTCCACGTCACCAATGTGGAATTCAAGTATCTTAATTTGCCACTTTATCAGATAAAGAGGTTAATTTCTCCTTTTCATGGAAATAAATTAAATTTCTAGTGCAGCCTCCTTGAGCACCTGAAGAAGATCGACCGTAGAAGTAGGTCAGATATTCGATAAACTGTTCAAATGACTCGACGATGTGATGTGTTTCCAAACTCAAAAATTAGTTTCCAAATGACGAATTAAAAAATTATTTAATGCACGCAGCGAATGCTAGACGTAGAAACCGGTTGAAATCAGTCAATTGACACCAGGTAACACTAATATGTATTTTTTGGTTTTTAACTTTTTCAACGCCATTTTTAAATTTGGACCTTTTTGAAGACTGTTTCTTCACCTGCCTACAATTTTCAATAACAAATTTCACAAATTTTTAACTTATGGGCAGGCAGCAAATTTTAAGAGCCTTTCACATGGCCCAATTTTTTTTTTCAAAATCCCATTCAAATTATTGACTCAATATTCAACATAATTACGTCAAAAATTCAATAATCAATACATAAATTTGTCCTAGGATATGTTGGAAACTCCGACTCATATACAGGGTTTTCCAATAAGAGGTGTTATTTTGATATTCAAAGCAAAATGCCATCTTTTAATATAAATGATCGGATGTTTATTTCATTATAAAGAAAAAGGTATGCCGTTAATAGTGAAAGATAACATCAGGCAAATGACCACCACGACCACGCTTACAGGACCATATCCTTTTCATGAAATTTTCCATAACCAAATCGCAAAGTGGCTGCCCTATGTCCTCGACAACCTCACGAATTCCATCTTTGAGGTCTTGAATCGACGCTAGGCTGTTGGCGTACAACTTCTCTTTCATGTGGCTCCAAAGGAAGAAGTCGCAAGGTGTTCAATCACAAGATCTCTGTGGCCAATTGTGATCATCTCTTCGAGAGATAACACGGTCCGGAAACTTTTCCCGTAAAAAATCAATGGTTTCGTTGCTTGTGTGGCACGTAGCGCCGTCTTGTTAAAGTAAACGTTTTCCAGATCAATACCATCCTATTCCGGCCATAAAAAATCAGAAATCATCTCTTGATAGCGCAATCCATTCACCGTAACTGTTGCTCCAGCCTCATTTTCGAAAAAGTAAGGTCCAATGACTCCGTCGGACCATATACCGCACCAAACAGTCACACGTTGAGGATAGAGAGGCTTTTCAACAATAACTCTTGGATTTTTTGAGCCCCAAATGCGACAATTTTGCTTGTTCACGCAGCCACCGAGGTGGAAATGAGCCTCATCACTCAAGATGATTTTTCGATGGAATTCCGGATCATTTTCATGCATTTCAAGGACCCAATCAACAAAGACACGACATTGTTGATGATCGACCGGCGCGAATTATTGAGGATGAGGTGAAACCCCTCCATGGGAATGCAACTGGATGTATAGTTATTTTAAGGCATTTGAAAGATTTAAACCCTGAAAACAAGGTTAATTTTTGAATCCTGTTTATCGTTTACCTCCGATAGAGAATTAAGTTGTGGGTAAATTTTAAGAAACATCTCATTATTGCTACTAACATTATTTACATTGTTGTCTGCTGGTCCTCTTGCGGCGAGTGCAAATGATACCCAGGGCAGAGCATATTTAATAAATGACAGCTACAATTAGAAATAATTTCATTTCTTACGGTACTTATAGAGTAGAGAGAACTGGACTCGATGTGCATAGGTATGGTAAACAAAAACTTGAATTTGCAGGCAATTGAACCAACATACGGTAAACGTTAATCCATCTTTTACACGTTTATTTGCCTCTCTTTTGACTTTGACAGCTCCTCGATTGCAGGTGCTAGTTAGGATATATGCTCTGCCCCGGACTTGACGAAATTGGAAGGTATAACACTGTGGTGTACTTGTGTTTGTTTTGGAATAACCTTAACTTTTGCATCTTGATATCGGAAGCACCCTCGATATGATGCTGGATGACCAAGTACACCACTGCTAACCCAGTATAATAGACTCCGTCTGAGCCAATTTTTACTCACCGGGGGGGGCATGAACATCTTCGCATTTTACGCACCGATAGTGAATGGCGCAGTTGACAGCCAAATGACCAAATCTTTGATACCCGTAACACTTGTTGAGTTCTTCTTTCTGAAATGCAAGTACTTATTTGTTGCAGGGCACTTGGATTGCTTTTTTTTAGAAATTTGTACCAGAAATGTGGTAAATTCTTCTGTTCTATGATCGATCTTCTTGTTGCAAAGATTTTGAAGGAAAAAAATTCAATTTCTGACGTAGCTTACTTGTGCACTTGAAGAAGATCCACCGTATCATCTCCGCAGCCCAGACCCTTCAACAAAAAGGTCTGATTTTTTTCACTTTTTGGGGTATAATTGGTGTGGAACTTCCCCAAAATTCAGCACATCTTCAGCTGACTTGAAATCAACCAATGATTTTGTTTTAATAGTTAATTTTTCTGCATTAATTCTTTTCATTTCGAAATTATTTAATTTATTTTCGGCTGCCAATAGCCGAACCATTGGTTGGTGGAACTTTTTTGCCTTTTTGCTGGCTTTCTCAGAGGAACCAGCAGAACTGCGAGTTGGTTTCATTTTCTTATTTTTATTTTTGAAATACTGAATAAAATTTAAATCATTACCTTTATTAGAATTACCTTCAATACTTTCTTCAACTTCCATTTCCTCTTGTAATCCGTCCGGCGCTGCATAATAGTTTTGGTTATTAATAGTGCCTCCAGCACTTAGGATTTCTTCTAGGATCGTTTTTTTATAGTTTTCTTCATCTTTATTTCTCTGCTTTTGCGGTTGTGGGTCTAGAGTCTTCATCCTTTTCTTGAATAGATCTTCGAGGGACCTTAGCCGTAGCCTCAGTTCATGATTTTCTTTTCGAAGTCTGATCACTTCTTTCTCGTCTTCGATTATTTGCATTTTACATCCGCCATCTGTGGAGTTTTCCTGATTGACTCAATATTCAACATAATTACGTCAAAAATTCAATAATCAATACATAAATTTGTCCTAGGATATGTTGGAAACTCCGACTCATATACAGGGTTTTCCAATAAGAGGTGTTATTTTGATATTCAAAGAAAAATGCCATCTTTTGATATAAATGATCGGATGTTTATTTCATTATAAAGAAAAAGGTATGCCGTTAATAGTGAAAGATAACATCAGGCAAATGACCACCACGACCACGCTCACAGGACCATATCCTTTTCATGAAATTTTCCATAACCAAATCGCAAAGTGGCTGCCCGATGTCCTCGACAACCTCACGAATTCCATCTTTGAGGTCTTGAATCGACGCTAGGCTGTTGGCGTACACCTTCTCTTTCATGTGGCTCCAAAGGAAGAAGTCGCAAGGTGTTCAATCACAAGATCTCTGTGGCCAATTGTGATCATCTCTTCGAGAGATAACACGGTCCGGAAACTTTTCCCGTAAAAAATCAATGGTTTCGTTGCTTGTGTAGCACGTAGCGCCGTCTTGTTAAAGTAAACGTTTTTCAGATCAATACCATCCTATTCCGGCCATAAAAAATCAGAAATCATCTCTTGATAGCGCAATCCATTCACCGTAACTGTTGCTCCAGCCTCATTTTCGAAAAAGTAAGGTCCAATGACTCCGTCGGACCATATACCGCACCAAACAGTCACACGTTGAGGATAGAGAGGCTTTTCAACAATAACACTTGGATTTTTTTAGCCCCAGATGCGACAATTTTGCTTGTTCACGCCATTGAGTAATTAAATAATACTGGAGTGGACAACCACGTGACAATATGGTTGCAACAACCCCTGCGACCACTTTTCCTACTGCTACGCTCTTGTTTACAACCTTAGAGAGAGCCAAATTGCACAAGCAAACATGGCTGCTGCTCAATGTAAACAAATTTTCATACAATACCAAAAATTTGCTTTCTATTTGAAAAACCTTCAGCATTGTATGAAAAACATGCAAAACATTAATATAATAACTACTCACTTGTGAAAGGAAACACCTACAGATCCTTTTTCACTATGATTTTTTCACGAAGGCACTACACATTTCATTTTGAAATTCTAACTTAATTACACAGTGTCACGAGTTAAAGTAACTTGAATCACAAACTGCAATCGAATGTTTAAACACTTGGTACGAATTTAGATCGCGAACACTTTCCATAGTTTTAATATCGGATAAAATTCGCGACGAAACTTTCAAATTGGCCAATTTGGCGTCCAATTTGCATCAGTCAACTTGACAGTCAGTTCACACCTAGTTAGCTTTTGGAACAAGAAAGTGACCAGCAAGAGGCAGACGGGGAGGAAATGACAGACTGTTCACTTGGAAGAGAACAGAAACCGGTCGCATGCTCTCTCATGCATTTTATATGAGCTTAGCCCATCCAGTTCTTATTAATCTTAGGTTCACGCAGCCACCGAGGTGGAAATGAGCCTCATCACTCAGGATGATTTTTCGATGGAATTCCGGATCATTTTCATGCATTTCAAGGACCCAATCAGCAAAGACGCCACATTGTTGATAATCGACCGGCGCGAATTATTGTGTTAATTGAACTTTATAATCCTTAAGACCCAAATCTTTATGCAAAATACGGTGTAATGACGTTTGTGGGATGCCTAATTCCAAAGAACGACAAGAATGGGCAAACCTGGGTTTTCTTCAACACTTTCGGCTACAGCAGCAATATTCTCGGCTGTTCTTGAGTGACGTGCACGGGTTTTATTCTTCAGATCACTAAGTTGTCCCAACAGCTCGAAGTTTTCCACTAATTTCTGTATTGTGGTCGACAAGGTGCTTCACGACGACCCAAAATGTTCGAGTTTCACGAACCGTCTCTGCCAAATTTTCACCATTTTTGTAGTGAATTTTAATAATTTCAGTACATTGTTGAAGCGTGTATCGTTCCATTTTTATTAATGGCGTAGTTTTGACTTGTCAAATGTCAAAACATGACAGCTTCAAAAGTGACATCTACCGAAATAGTGGGCTACTCAAAATAACAACCTTTAGATTGTCCTTGCATTCAATTTGGTTATGTTATCCACGATTTCAGAAGTGCACCTCTTGGATAATTTTTGACATACAGCCATGATGTATACGGAGCATCCGGGTCACCAGCAAGAATATAATAGCCTGTTCAATTCGAGTATTTCAAACAAGGAATTGAGCTCCTCCTTGAACTTGAGAACGTTTCGACCAGTTGCATAGGCAGAGGTCGCGAAGAGCTTATCCTCACCTCGCAGTGAAATTTTGATAACGAACACTTCAAGAAACTCAAAGATTTTGAATTCGACTTCTTCAATATTTTGGAAACAATAGGGTCTTCTAACCAATATCCCGGTGCCACCTCGTCCATTACAGTTTACCCTATGGTTTTCTATTCAAAATCCTTAAATGTTATGGAGTGCCATGAACTGAGATGAGTTGCAGTGAGAAGCATGATAGGCTTTCGCCTAACAATGAATTCAAGGGGAATAGTCACGTCGATGTAGAGTAACAACGGAGTTGACGTTGATCCAGATGAGGTGAAACCTCTCCATGGGAATGCAACTGGATGTATAGTTATTTTAAGGCATTTGAAAGATTTGAACCCTGAAAACAAGGTTAATTTTTGAATCCTGTTTATCGTTTCCCTCCGATAGAGAATTAAGTTGTGGGTAAATTTCATTGAGTAATTAAATAATACTGGAGTGGACAACCACGTGACAATATGGTTGCAACAACCCCTGCGACCACTTTTCCTACTGCTACGCTCTTGTTTACAACCTTAGAGAGAGCCAAATTGCACAAGCAAACATGGCTGCTGCTCAATGTAAACAAATTTTCATACAATACCAAAAATTTGCTTTCTATTTGAAAAACCTTCAGCATTGTATGAAAAACATGCAAAACATTAATATAATAACTACTCACTTGTGAAAGGAAACACGTACAGTTCCTTTTCCACTATGATTTTTTCACGAAGGCACTACACATTTCATTTTGAAATTCTAAGTTAATTACACAGTGTCACACGTTAAAGTAACTTGAATCACAAACTCCAATCGAATGTTTAAACACTTGGAGCGAATTTAGATCGCGAACACTTTCCACAGTTTTAATATCGAATAAAATTCGCGACGAAACTTGCAAATTGGCCAATTTGGCGTCCAATTTGCATCAGTCAACTTGACAGTCTGTTCACACCTAATCAGCTTTTGGAACAAGAAAGTGACCAGCAAGAGGCAGACGGGGAGGAAATGACAGACTGTTCACTTGGAAGAGAGCAGAAACCGGTCGCATGCTCTCTCATGCATTTTATATGAGCTTAGCCCATCCAGTTCTTATTAATCATAGGTAAATTTTAAGAAACATCTCATTATTGCTACTAACATTATTTACATTGTTGTCTGCTGGTCCTCTTGCGGCGAGTGCAAATGATACCCAGGGCAGAGCATATTTAATAAATGGCAGCTACAATTAGAAATAATTTCATTTCTTACGGTACTTATAGAGTAGAGAGAACTGGACTCGATGTGCATAGGTATGGTAAACAAAAACTTGAATTTGCAGGCAATTGAACCAACATACGGTAAACGTTAATCCATCTTTTACACGTTTATTTGCCTCTCTTTTGACTTTGACAGCTCCTCGATTGCAGGTGCTAGTTAGGATATATGCTCTGCCCCGGACTTGACGAAATTGGAAGGTATAACACTGTGGTGTACTTGTGTTTGTTTTGGAATAACCTTAACTTTTGCATCTTGATATCGGAAGCACCCTCGATATGATGCTGGATGACCAAGTACACCACTGCTAACCCAGTATAATAGACTCCGTCTGAGCCAATTTTTACTCACCGGGGGGGGGCATGAACATCTTCGCATTTTACGCACCGACAGTGAATGGCGCAGTTGACAGCCAAATGACCAAATCTTTGATACCCGTAACACTTGTTGAGTTCTTCTTTCTGAAATGCAAGTACTTATTTGTTGCAGGGCACTTGGATTGCTTTTTTTTTAGAAATTTGTACCAGAAATGTGGTAAATTCTTCTGTTCTATGATCGATCTTCTTGTTGCAAAGATTTTGAAGGAAATAAATTCAATTTCTGGCGTAGCTTACTTGTGCACTTGAAGAAGATCCACCGTATCATCTCCGCAGCCCAGACCCTTCAACAAAAAGGTCTGATTTTTTTCACTTTTTGGGGTATAATTGGTGTGGAACTTCCTAAGATTCAGCACATCTTCAGCTGACTTAGAAATCAACCAATGATTTTGTTTTAATAGTTAATTTTTCTGCATCAATTCTTTTCATTTCGAAATTATTTATCTTTTCCGCTTTGTCCGAATACATTGGTTGGTGGAACTTTTTCTGCCTTTTTGGTGGCTTTCTCAGAGGAACCAGCAGAACTGCGAGTTGGTTTCATTTTCTTATTTTTATTTTTGAAATACTGAATAAAATTTAAATCATTACCTTTATTAGAATTACTTTCAATACTTTCTTCAACTTCCATTTCCTCTTGTAATCCGTCCGGCGCTGCATAATAGTTTTGGTTATTAATAGTGCCTCCAGCACTTAGAATTTCTTCTAGGATCGTTTTTTTATAGTTTTCTTCATCTTTATTTCTCTGCTTTTGCGGTTGTGCGTCTAGAATCTTCATCCTTTTCTTGAATAGATCTTCGAGGGACCGTAGCCGTAGCCTCAGTTCATGGTTTTCTTTTCGAAGTCTGATCACTTCTTTCTCGTCTTCGATTATTTGCATTTTACATTCGCCATCTGCAGAGTTTTCCTGATGATGTCTTCTTTTGTTGACGATTGCTACCAATTTGGTATTTGATGTCTCTCGGGGTTCCCCCAACGGTGGGCTCCGTCATGCCGGCAGCCCCGAAGCTGTCTTTGGATTGTTCGCTTTTCTTGATATATCGAAGTAAAATAATATTCGATATGAATTCCTTGGGTCGATTGCTTCGACGATATAAGCAGCCATCAAATAGAACGATCATGCCCATCGCCAACAATGACGGACGAGAAACAGTTAAAACAAAGGAGAAGAAAATGGAGAAAAAAACAAATTGAAAATTTTTTCAGTTGCCGTAATTGAACTAATAATAAAGCTAATGACAACATGGAGAAGGTCGAGAGAGAATATGAAGAACTCAGACTAGGGGTCCATTCACTAGAGGAACGAGTTAGCAAATTTACATTCAACAAAGAAAAATAAATGACCAAGAAAGAAAAACAATTAAAAGCAATTAATTAGACAAAATTAAAGGAATTACAAGAGGAACCTAGTCAAGAAGGTGTCCTCAGCGCAGGTGAAACAAACGTTAGTGCAAATTATTATCCAGCGCTAGCTGGGCTAAATCATTTGATGAACATCGAACAGGACGAAGGTAAAACAAATTCTGTAAACTTCTGTACTGAACCTGATCATGCATTTATTCAGTATTCAAAAATTGAAAATAGAGAGAAAAATAGCAGTTTTGCCTGCTGGCCCGTCTGTAAATGTTAATAAAAAGAAGGAAAAGTCCCACCAATAAATGTATTTGGGCAAAGATGTAGTTTGGCTGTTGGCAGCCGAAAATAAATGATTTTGAAATCAAAAGGGAGAATGCTGACAAACTGACGATCAAATCTAAGTCACTGATTGATTTTCAGACAGCAAATAATGCTTTGCGTTCTGGAGAGGTTTCGCACGCGAAAAACCAAACCTTTTTGTTGATGGGTCTGGACTGTGGTGTGGACACAGTCGCTCTCCTTCAGGTGCTTAAAGAAGCTGCTCCAGAAATAGAATTTATTGCATTTAAAAATTTTCCAGCAAGGAGATCGATTGTCGAACATAACAATTTGCCTTTTTATCTAGTCCAAATTTCGAGCAAAAACAGTCCATGTGCTCTTCAAAAAATAAGGTACTTGAATCTCCGAGTGGTGAGGTGGGAGCGTCTCCAGATGAGCGAGGTTAACCAGTGCTATAAGTGCCAAAGATTCGGTCATTCGGTTGCCAATTGTGCCATGAAATACAGATGTGTAAAGTGTTAAGATTTCCATGCCCCCGGCGAATGTAAATTGGCTCAGACGGAGCCTAACGAAAAACTATAGTGCGTGAACTACGGTGTCTGGTCATCCAGCATACCAAGGATGCCCCCGATATCAAGATGCAAAAGTTAAACTTATTCCAAAACAAACACAAGTCCACGGCAGTGTCATACCTTCCAACTTCGTCAAGCCCAGGGTATCATTTGCATTTGCTGCTAGAGGACCAGCAGATAACAATTTAAATAATGCAATTAGCAATAATGAGCTGCTTATCAAAATCTATCAAGAATTTGAGTCATTTTCGACAACTTTCGACAAGAATTAACAAACCATATGAATAAACTACTTTTGTTTTTCAACGTTTAGGTCAACATGTCCCCAAATAACTGATCATCCAGTCACATCCAAACGGATATGTTTCCTCGATCAATTTAATTCCTCGTCAAGTAAAAGCCTGACATTATGCTTCTCACTGAAACCCACCTCACTTTATGACACTCCATGACATTCAAGGATTTTGAATTCGTATGAACCGATAAGGTAAACGGTGATGGAGAAGATGGCACCGGAATATTGGTTAGAAGATCCTACTGTTTCCAAAATATTGAAAAAGTCGAATTCAAAAACTTTGTTTCTTGAAGTGTCCGTTATCAAAATTTCACTGCCAGATGGGGAGAACCTCTTCGTTATCACTGCCTCGAAACGTTCTCAACCTCGACAAATAGAGATCTATTTCAGTTACTTAGATTCCTGTCATTAGGAACCATTGAGCAAACATTGCCATCATCAGAAGGACATTGCTTCTAGTAATCCTGATTAAACTTTTTTTGAAAGTTTTCCCAATCCAAAGAATATAAAGCAAAATCCAAACAATAACAATAAAAAACTTAATGGCCCAAATGGCTCTCTAAATTTGTGCGTTATCATTAAACACATAAAAAAAAAAAAAAAAACCATAGCAAATTCAAATCAATGGATTATTACATATTTTTAAAATTTAATTGGAAAAAGGAGAAAAAACCAACCAACACTATTCTAAAATTATTTATCATCTTAACACTACAGTGAACTTTGATCCTACACATAATATGTTTTAACTTAATTCTAATAAATGCAATCAAGAACTTTATCTTATACTTAAAAAAAATCTATAACAATGTTCCTAACCTAAGCGTTTTACCTTATCTCTAACCTAATATAATAAACATAATATAAACCTAACCTATACCTAATTTTTAACAAAAATAAACAATAACACTAAATGTAGCAATAATGAGCTGAAACTCAAAAACTAAATAACGAAAAACACCAAAACTGAAAATAAACACGAATAATTTAGACATTGTCATTCAGCCACCAATACCTAGATTGCCCCGTCTCAACTCGATCAGCTTCAACGAATCTAGCAAATGAGTATCTCCATTGGAATTGTTGGTCTCGTGAACTCAAGTTCGGAGGATATTTTATCTTCTTATCGGTGGCCCGTCGATATATGTGGTATATGACTGGGACGCCGTCAGAATCAAAAACATATCGATTCATGTCCAAATACACGAATGCTTCTGGAGGAATGAAGCCAGTAGGGAGGCAAGTCGCAATATACCCGTCTGTAGGGTGGAACGGCTGTGAAATCCAAGGGTTTTCACTCACAGTCACAGATCTTGCGATATGATTCCGAAGAAGCTTCAATATGATGATATCGACTCTAGTCACTTCAGCAGTTTGATAAATTCTTCTATTCGATATAAAATGTTTCCAATCCGTCTCAGGCTTTCTGTACAAACCTGTACATGCACGAAGACATTTCCTTTCGAAAACTCTTAATTTGTCCATAGTACTAGCGCTCTGGTTGTACCAGATCTGACATCCATATGTCAAAACTGGTCTAACCAGTGTCTTGTAACAGATAATTTTGACCTTTTGATCAATGTATCTGGAATGAAAGAGCTTTCGAAGGGCCATGACTACTTTTAGTGCCTTACTGAGCATGATTTTCACATGTTCAGTATAGTACAGATACTGATCGAGATAAACACTGAGGTATCGAACACAGTATTTATGTGGAACCCGTTCAAGACTACCCTCACCAGCCATCATGTGGAAATCTTTCCAATTACGTTTCAGGTCTTGACTGACCCTCTGCAGCGTTGTCCGAAACAAGATTGTTTCACACTTCTGCCCATTGATTTTCATTCGCGAACTGTCAGTGTTTAGCTGTACATCATTGATCATTTTTTGGAGATTGCTCTGTACTATTGTAGCTTTTCGATCTGCCGTATAGATGATCAGATCATCAGCAAACGCTACCAATGATCGCGTTGGCGAGACGTTAAAATCAAAGCCGTTCAATAGCCTGCGAATGAAGATTGAAAAGAGCAGAGGCGCAGTAACTGTTCCCTGCTGTAGACCATTCAGGGCCTTGAACTCGCGCATTGTTGTCAGATTTCCATCAGTTACAACAAACGATTTCCCGTATAACATATTACACATCATGGCGACAAGGTGTCTGGGGAACTTGTCCTGAAGGAGTTTAAAAATTAGTCCATCTAACCACACCGTATCGAAGGCTTTCTCCATATCAATGAGACATGCTCCAACACATTGTCTATCATTTAGTTTCCAACAGATGTCTGAGGTTACTTTCGTTATTGCATGTGTGGTCGAATGCCTGGCACGAAAACCAAATTGGCAATTCGGCATCAACTCATTTTCCTCAATGTGGGCGTTTAATGCTCTGTTGAGTATCACTTCAAACACCTTGCTGATGTTAGGCAGCAAGCTGATTGGGCGATAGCTTTTGGGGCATGAAGATTCTTTTCCTTTCTTCAAGATCGGAAATACCTTAGCCTTTTTCCACTCATTTGGGAAATATGAATTGCTCAACATATTGTTGAACAATATGCAATAATTCCTAATAGCAACCCCAAGCAAATGTCGGAGAACTACATTTGGAATACCATCAGTACCATATGATTTCTTGTTGTTTATCCTGCGAAATATGAAACACAAGTCTTCATAGCTGACAAAATAATCAATAAGATTTAAGTTCAGTATGAGGTCAGATGTTAATGTTTCATTGAAATGAAGAATTGATTGGCCGTTCAGGCTTGATTCGAAGTCGGAAACTTTTGCTTCAACGACCTCTGAAAATATTTCATTCCTTCTCTCAGGGTTTGGTAGATGAACCAATTCAAAATGTGTGAAGGGGGACATTGCTTCTGGTACTCGCGATTAAACTTCCTTTGAAACTTTCCTCAGTCTGTTTTTTTGAAATTCAACCGATGATTTTCATGTTGAACTGGAATGAGGAAGAAATCATCCCTGTGATGATTGATTTCCATTACGATTGCGTTATGGTCGCTATCATAAGGAAGCACCTGCAGTTTCCGTTGAGGGCTATTAAAGCTGAATTCAAGTCTTGCGTCAGCAATGCAAAGGTCCAAATATGAATTTTTCCTAGGGTATGTTGGGAACTCCGACCCATATAGATTGCACCTGTATTCAATTTTGTTCTCTGTTATCCACGATTTCAGGAATACACCTCTTGGATTATTGGTGGCGTTCAGCCATGATGTATGCTTGGCGTTCAGGTCACCAACAAGAATATGATAATTATCAAGCCTGTTCAATTCGAGTATTTCAAACAAGGAATTGAGCTCCTCCTTGAGCTTGAGAACAGTTCCACCAGTTGCATAGGCAGAGATAACGAAGAGGTTATCCCCACCTGGCAGTGAGATTTTGATAACGGACACTTCAAGAGATTCAAAGCTTTTGAATTCGACTTTTTCTATATTTTGGAAACGATAGGGTCTTCGAACCAATATCTCGGTGCCACCTCCCCCATCACCTGTCACCCTATCGTTTCTTACGAACTCAAAATCCTTGAATCTCATGGAATGCCATGAACTGAGGTGGGTTTCGGTGAGAAGCACGATGTCAGGCTTTTGTCTGGCAATGAATTCAAGGAGATAATCACGCCGATGTAAAGTAACAATGGAGTTGACGTTGATCGAGATGAGACGAATCCTATCCGTGGGAATGTGGCTGGATGACAACTTATTTTGAGGCATTTGAAAGCCCTAAACGCTGAAAAACAATGTTAATTTTTGAATCTTGTTTATCGATTCGCTCCGATAAGGAATTTAATTGCTGATAAATTTTAAGGAGCAGCTCATTATTGCCACTTACATTATTTATTTTATTTACATTGTCTGCTGGTCCTCTCGCAGCAAGTGCAAATGACACCCCGGGCTTGACGAAGTTGGTAGGTATCACATTGCGGTGTGCTTGACTTTGTTTCGGAGTGACTTTAACCTTTGCATCTTGATACCGGGGGCATCCTCGATATGATGTTGGATGACCAAAGGCACCGCAGTTCACACAATATAGTTTTTATTTTGGCTCCGCCTGAGCCAATTTGCATTTAACACACCTATATTTCATGGCGCAATTGGCAGCCGAATGCCCGAATCTTTGACACATGTAGCACTGGTTGACCTCACTTTTCTGGAGGCGTTCCCACCTCACCACGCGGAAGTTCAAGTACCGTATTTTCTGCAGGGCACTCGAACTACTTTTGCTGGAAATCTGGACTATGTAGTGAGGCAAGTTTTAGCGCTCCACAATCGATCTTCTCGTTGCAAAGTTTTTAACTGAAATAAATTGTATTTCTGGTGCAACTTCTTGGAGCACCTGAAGGAGATCGACTGTGTCCTCACCACAGTCCAGACCCTTCAATAAAAAGGTTTGGTTCTTTTCGCTTTTCGGGGTGTACGTGAAATGCGAAACATCTCCAGAATTTAAGGCATTTTTTGTTGCCTGGAAATCAACCAGCGACTTAGTCCTTATTGTCAATTTATCGGCATTGACTCTTTTTATCCGAAAATCTTTTAGTTTACTTTCGGCTGCCAAAAGCTGAACTATATCTTTGCCCGTTTGCCCAAACACATTGATTGGTGGGACTTTTTCTTTTTTTTCATTAATCTTAACGGACGGACCAGCAGACAAACCTTTTGGTTTTTTCTCCCGATTTTTAATTTTAAAGGTATTCAATGAAATCATTATCTAATTTTGACGTTTTACCTGTATCCTCTTCAATGTTCATCGTTTCTTCAAGACCAGCTAGCGCTGCATACTGCTGTCGTTTGCGCCTCCTGCGCTGAGGACTCCTCTTGATTAGCTTCTTCCTGTGGCTTTTTAATTTTCTTGTCTTCGGTTTTTGAGTTTGCTTGTCGGCCTTTCTTGGTTTCTTTATCCTTGTTGAACGTTAACGTTCCAACAAGTGCTTCTAACGATTTAACTCGAAGCTTGAGTTCTTCATTTTCTTTTTCAAATTTTTCAGCTTTCTCTTTTTCTTGGATCAGCTGTTCGATCTCGATTACCGATAGGATTGTCAGGTTTTCTTCTTTATTCTCGTAACTTCTTTTAAGCTTTTTTTCGCCCGTCATCATTGGCGATGGGCATGATCCTTCTGATTGATGGCTGAAGCCGTCGGGCTCCTCCATCTCATTGCTTTCGCAGCGAGACTAGAGGGAATGTTCTCAGACCGGGACTTCCCTTGAACGTATTTCCACTTTTGATATTTCTTCAGGAAATGAATTTCAGGTATTCGATAAATGCTCGAATAATTCGACGGTGATGGTTTTCCCAATAAAATCAAAATTTGTTTTTGACTGGCTCGGAAATAAATATTGCAATTGTTTGAAACTGACTTTTGCGAAAAATTAATTATTTTTAAAATTAATGACAGGAGCGATTAAAAACACGTCTACACGCAACGAGTGCTAGACGTAGAATTCCAAATATGAATTTGTCCTAGGATGTGTTGCGAACACCGACCCATATAGATTGCACCTGTTACCCACGATTTCAAGACTACACTTCTTAGATTATTTTTGGCGTTCAGCCATGATGTATGCCGAGCATTCAGGTCACCGGCAAGAATATAATAATGATGCTGCCTGTTCAATTCGAGTATTTCAAACAAGGAATTGAGCTCCTCCTAGAACTTGAGAACGTTTCGACCAGTTGCATAGGCAGAGATAACGTAGAGATTATCCCCACCTGGCAGTGAAATTTTGAGAACGGACACCAAGAAATTCAAAGTTTTTGAATTCGACTTTTTCAATATTTCGGATATAATAGGGTCTTCTAGCCAATATTCCGGTGACACCTTTTTGATTCCCTCAGATAAAGAATTAAGTTGCTGGTAAATATTAAGAAGCAGCTCATTATTACCACTTTCATTATTTGCAGCATTATTTTCTGGTCTTCTAGCGGCGAATACAAATGAAACCCTGAGCTGAAGTTGGAAAGTACAACGCTGCGGTGTACATGTGCTTTTTTGCGAATAACTTTTGCATCTTGATATCGGGAGCACCCTCGATATGATGCTGGATGACCAAATACACGCAGTTAACGCAGTATAATTTTTCTTTAGGCTCTGTCTGAATCAATTTGCGCTCACCGAGGGAACGAGCATCTTTGTATTTTACGCACCGATAGTGCATAGCGCAGTTGGCAGCCGAACGACCAAATCTTTGAAACCAGTAACACTGGTTGACTTCTCTTCTCCACGTCACTAATCTGAAATTCAATTATCTTAATTTTCCACTTTATCTGGTAAAAATTTCAAAAATGTTTTGTTTGAAATTTTTACCAGATAAAGTGGTAATTTCTCCTTTTCATGGAAATAAATTAAATTTCTGGTGCAGCTTCCTTGAGCACCTGAAGAAGATCGACCGTAGAAGTAGGTCAGATATTCGATAAACTGTTCAAATGACTCGACGATGTGATGTGTTTCCAAATTAAAAAATTAGTTTGCAAGTGACGTTTTAAAAAATTATTTAATGCGCGCAGCGAATGCTAGACGTAGAAACCGGTTGAAATCAGTCAATCGACATCGGCACCACTAATATGTATTTTTTGGTTTTTAACTTTTTCAACGCCATTTTTTAAATTTGGACTTTTTTGAAGACTGTTTCATCACCTGCTAGAATTTTTTATGTCTAAGGTCACCATTTTAATAACAAATTTTAAAAATATTTTAACACGGGCAGGCAGCAAATTTTAAGAGCCTTTCATATGGCCCAAGTTTTTTTTATCAAATTTCATTCAAATTATTGACTCAATATTCAACATAATTACGTCAAAAATTCAATAATCAATGGGTACAAATTATTTAATCGAAATTAGAAATGATCAGATTGAACTTCAAGTACACAGTAAATTAACTGCAACATGTTGCTGGGGTAGGGTCCAAACCAGAACGTTTCGTAATACTTAAGCGTGTAAACTCTTCAGCAGTTGTTGGATGAATTCCAACAGTATTAAGTAGTATTTTAATAGTTAAGCCAGATCTGTTAGAAAACGAATAAAATTAATTTATACATTTCACGATAGGTAAATTTGTAAGTTTCTACTTCAGCGCTACTGCAAATCCTTGCATGATTTCCCCAGCTACCGGGCCAATATAGTGTAAACCCAAAATGCGTTGATCTCCAGCTCGTTCGGAAATTGCCTTAATGTAACATTGCTTAACACTTTTCTGCGGAACGAAAAATTCAGTTGGTTTGTAATATGCGTGATAAACTTCCACGTTATCTTCTCCGAATCGGGCAATCGCAGCTTCTTCGCTCAGTCCTACACAAGCATATTCCAACGGCGAAAAAACCGTGGTTGCAACATCCACATAATCCATTATCTGTGTAGAGTTTGTCAAAATTCTACGAGCTAATAGCCTCCCGGCATGTATTGCAACAGGTGTCAATTCAGGCTTCCCATATATAATATCCCCAACTGCGTAAATGTGCGGGACATTGGTGCGTTCTTGCTCATCCACCACTAGTTTCTTTTCAGTTTCGTGCGTTTTTATACCTGCATTCTCTAGTTTTAAGTCTGCAATCAGACCATCACGACCGATTGCCCAAAGTACTGTGTCGAATTCCTCACATATTTCATCAGTGCTTTCATTGTGCATGTACTTTACTAGTAGTTTCCCGCCTTCCGTTTTTTCCACAGATCTGGGTATGCATCGGTTCAAGAAACGCACCCCTTTTTCCTCCATAGCCATTCTAACAAGTCCTGCCATCTGCTGATCAAATCCTCGCAAAGGAACTGAGCGAATCATGACTGTCGTTTCGTAACCGAGTCCGTTTAAAAATCCAGCGCATTCTAAGCCGATATCTGAGAAAGTTTCAACATTACGATGGAAAAACGTACTTAATTTGAAACTTACATCCAGCCCCAACAATAAGTGTCTTGCCAGGTTCATTTTTTAGACTGAATAAATCGTCACTAGTTATTCCATACTCAATAGCACCGGGAATGTTTGGATACCGAGGTCGCCCACCAACAGCAATAACAATATTCTTTGCTTGTAGCTCACGTTCCGATTTGTTCTTCATTTGTGCAACTACTGTATGTTGATCTTTGAAATAACCCAAGCCATTTACGTATTCTACTTTTCTGAAAGATTCTCCATTAATTTTAGAGTATAAAAATGGAACACAACCTTACTTATCTCTAAGATCAACTCTAGTAACCCAGTTAACCGACTTGATATGGTTTTGAACAGCTTGAATTAAGTCGTTCCAACTGGGTTTCACTTCTTTTGGATCAATCTTCCAACCATAGGAGGATGCATCCTGAAATATAATTCATACGAGTATTAACTTATCAAGAGATATAAGACATTTTCAAAAATGTTACATGAATTGATTCTCCTAGCAGTGCAGCTTGATGCATCAGTTTTTTCGGAATACATCCTACATTTACGCAGGTGCCACCAAGGCCCCAAGAAGTTCCTGTGGGAGTTGGTTTGACAAAATCTAAAACGGCAACCTTTGCTCCATGATGCACTGCTTCTTTCGCACAAGCCAATCCTCCTGATCCACCTCCGATAACCACCAGATCATAATCGTATCCCTCTGAAAAAGTGAACATGGTATTGTTTTATAGATTTATTCGACAACAAACATAAATTCTTTAAATAACAATAAGAAAAATTTTAACAGGGTTCAAAGTAGAGTGACAACAATTTACTGATTTTATGCATTCGTTTCAGTATTTGCCATGATTGCCATGTATAGATTATAGATTTATGTCCATCTCTAGGTAAAATTGAAGTCCTACTTCGATACGTATCGAATTAAATATCCAAATGATGAGATGATAAGGACAACGCGCGAGTTTTGAATTTTTTTCATGACAGAGTGAGATCCAAATTATTTTGAATGAATGGATTAATTCACATTATTTTGAGTGCCCCTTTATACCGATGTTTGAACATTGTCTGGATGGCACACATGACGCAGCAGCGAAATGTGAATGCAGATCGCACGAGCGTTGTGGATTGAGTGGTAGGGACCGAAATGACTTTGGAATTCAGTCTAGGTAATTGCAAATAATACAGAATGATAAAAAGATTTAGATGAAACTCTTATACTATTCGGGGTGGTTATGTGTGGAGAACATGATTGTAAATAATTGACGTCCTGTTTAGGATACAGAATGGTAGAGTTGAGTTGAATTTACAGGAGAGTTGAGATGGTCATTTCCGATACGTATTTTGTCATATTAATTACTACATCTGGCTAAGATTTAGATAGCTGACAATTTAATTGTGTGTGCCATTCGAAGATACAGGTTCAGGAAGTTTTGCTTGATGTTTTTTGGCACTTTCTTCTACATTTCTTTTTGAATTTTTTTCCGGCTATTCAAATATTTGAATAAATAAGCAGTACGTAGAATTAATATAGGAAAAGCGCGAATTTCTTCCTCTTTTGGATTGTGAATCAATTGGTTGGGAATATTGTGAGAAAAACTAGGAGGATTTTAGATCAATTTATTATTTTAATCATAGTATCTTGTGTATACTTCCTCGTTGATTAATAAGGGGCTGATTGCATCAATTGCTCGTGACGTTGTCCCAGTAGGTGTTTTCATTTCAACAAATTTACCGTTACAATACATGTATAGGACCTACCAATGGTCGATCTTAGGCCGACGTCTCTCAAGATATTATAAGGAAGCGGTCCCCGCAGGGGAAAATGCCGGTCGACAAGATCACTCTTGGAGGCTAGCATTCTTTGGGGAGCGCCGCCTCCACAGACCCAAGGATATGGGCGACACCGTGAAGTGCACTCCTGGGATTGCAAGGAACGAGCCTGACTGGATCTGGACTACGCTTTGGACAACGAACTGGAATTTATGCTTTTGACTGGCGGATATGATAGTTGGACCTAGTTGCTTTGCACGGTAGCGCCGAGGTGACACTCGTGTGTGAACGGCTCCAATTCAACTATCATACCGTCTCTGTCCCGGTAAACCCTGGCAGGCCTCGGAGTACGTTCGCACCAGTAGATTAGTTGGATAGGTTCGGTTGAGACGGACTCCCGATTAGCGCTGGCCTGGCTCTGAGCACTTGTCCCCATAAGGGCTTCTGCAAACCCTCGCATGGCCTCCTCCTCTGCAAAGATAACCATGGGACCAAACTGGCGACTACACACACGAACGGAGATTGCGGCACCGAGGGAGAGACCCAATAAAACTGGAGCAACCAAAAACCATAAAAAAAGATTTTTAAAAACCCAAAAAAGGCAGTTAAAAATAACAGCAACGACGACGAAACCAGCGGCTGCAGCCACGATGTTAACAGCAAATTGGGCGTGGCACTAAAAACAACAAAAACGATGATTAATACAAGGACAGGGAAACGGACGGAAACCAGAGATTAACAGACAGTCTTGTCCAGACTGCTTTCGGGTGCAGCAAAAAAATGATGCGAACGCCAGAGCGTCTCAAAAAGGAAAAGCGGGAAACCCTGCAGGGCGCGTCAGATGTTCGAGCAGTCGAGGAAAATATAGAGAACATCGAGACTTCGATGGTCCCTGCTGCGATCGCTACCGAAGCGACTGAAGCAAGGGTCGTAAATCCCGATATAACTACAAACCATCCTGAAGTCCACGACAGATTACGGCAGGAAAGGACAGGGTTAACCAGACAAATATAGCGCCATTGTGTGCTTTCATTGCCAACGTCGAAAATGTGGCGGAAGTACTGTACTCGGAAGCGGAAGCCGATCTCTCCCAAGAAAGATGGTCGCAAAGTTCAAAGCCCAGCGACATGAAGAAGAAAGGCTATTCCGAAAAGCGGGAAATGTTCTGAAAAGAATACAATCTGCATGCGACTCGACAAAAATCACCAAAGCAGTAAAGATTGGGCTCATTGAACTAGAGGAGCTCCTGTACCGCAAGGGCATTATCAGAGGAGCTGGCTAAAGCCGAAGAGGACCAGAATGCCGAAGAAGAGCAGAAGACTAAAGAAGCACTGGGGGCTAAATCTTATGGGCACGTGCAGATAGCTCCGCCATCAAAAATTACTAAAAGAATGGCGACTAGCCCAATCGAAGAAGATCGGGATAAAAGAAGGAAGGAAGAGGCACTTGATGGGCGTGAAACGCCAGATCAGGGATTCCAGATAGTGCTGACAAAGGACGCCAGATCAGGGATTCCAGATAGTGCTGACAAAAGGAGCGAAGAAAGCTGCAAAGAAACTCCTTCAAAAAGTGTCAGAAAACAAAGTTCGCACGGACGCCCAACAAGAAAAAAGACGATGCGAAACAGGAGGGAAAGAAGACCCCGGCAGCAGGCACTGCTTGTAAAGCCCCAAGATGGCCGATCCTACGCGGAGGTGGCGGGACATCAGGGGAAACGTAAGGCCCGAAGACACCAATACTACCATTAAAGTAGTAAGACCAACGCGGTCGGGCCACATACTGGTCGAATTCGGAGTAGAGGCCGGCAATAAAGATGCATTCTGTGACGCAGTAAAGAAAGTCCTCGGCAAAAGCGCAACTATAGCCCCGCTCGAGCCGATGGCAACGATCGAAATGCGGGACATTGACTGCGTGACGGATCTGGCCGAGGTAGAAGAGGCCATCAAAAGGGAGTTCCCTAGCGTGGGAAGGATCAAAGCGAGACTGACACCAGAAAACAACAGGGGACAACGCATGGCCATAGTTGACTTGACCGAAAAGGACGCCGAACAATTCCTGAACAAGGGCAAAGTACGAATAGGGTGGGTTGTCTGTAGGATACGGCGAAGAGCAACGCCTCCAATGTTTCAAATGCGTTGGCTATGGTCACACCGCACAAGTATGCAAAGGACCCGATAGGAGTTCCGTATGTTACAAATGCGGTGAAATGGAACATAAAATGAAAGAGTGTACCAAGGAGGCACACTGTATTCTTTGCAAGGATGCTGATCCAAGACCTGATTTTGGACACGTCTTGGGATCAGGAAATTACCGGGTTTTCCAGGAAGCCCTAGCTAAGGCAAAATCAGAACTCCGATGACCCTCATCCTGCAGCTAAACCTACACCGCAGTTCAACCGCCCAAAATCTGCTTGAGCAGTTTGCGAGGGAAATGAAAGCCGACTTCTTGCTGCTGAGTGAGCAACGCCATGATAAAAGTTCGGCATCATGGTATCCTGATGAAACTGGTACTGCCGCCATCTGGGTTCGAAATAGTGATTTTCAAGCCGAGAGCTGTGGACGGGGGGATGGTTTTGTATGGGTTCGGTGCTCAGGGACTCTTTAGTGTGTGTCTAACGCCGAACGAATCGATATCACCTTTCCAAGCAAAGCTTAATGATTTGGAGGGCGCTGTCTCGAACGCAGACGGGAACGTGCTCGCTGGGGGAGACTTCAACGCGAAAGCAATCGAATGGGCCATGCCTCAAACAGATCCGCGGGGAAAACGAATCCTGGAAATGGCGGTCAGGACGACGCTCATCATACTAAACAACGGAAATACGCCGACATTCCGCCGTATCGGCTGTGAAGGAACCATACCAGACGAGACATTCGCCTCAGAGTCGTTAGTACGGAGAATACACAATTGGAGAGTATTAGACGACTACTCAGCCAGTCATCATTAGTGCATTCTGCTTGAGATAAGCGATGTTGTCTCCCGCTTCCATACAATTGGGTGGAACATCGAAAGGATGGACGTCGAGAGGTTCGTCGAGGTGCTCACAGCAGGTGCCCCGCTGCAGGGAAATTCTCAGGGGATGGAAGAACTGGCAGCTCAAGACATGGTAAACTCAACTATGCCCATCATTACGACTGCTTGCCAGCGCTTCTATGCCCCGTCGAAAACCCCGGTACGACAAGCCCCCAGTGTACTGGTGGTCAACTGAAATTGCTGAAAAGCGAAGGGAGTGTCATAAGCTTCGGCGTGAGGCTCAACGGTCACAAAACCGTGACGAGGTATGCAACCGGGTGGCAGCATATAAGTCGGCCAGGAAATGCCTTCGCAAATTGATTAACAACAGCAAGACTCGCTGCTGGCAAGATCTAGTGGACAATGTGAACAAGGATGCGTTGGGCCTTGGCTACAAGCTAGTTATGCGGAAGCTTGGTGCCCTACGAAAACCTTGCATACACGATGCGGAAAATATGGACGAGATAGTGGGGGCACTTTCCCCCAACATCCCGTTCGTGTTGACGCTGTCCATGGTGAAACAGCGGTCGAGCGTCCACTTTTCACACAGCTGGAACTGGAAGAGGCAGTCCTCTCACTGAAAGCGAGGAAGGCTCCAGGTCCAGATGGTGTTCCAGCTAAGGTGTTGCAGCTTGTATATCACCATTGTCCTGACTTACTGCTCAGCACTATCAACGCTTGCCTACGGGGCGGGGTTTTCCCGGTACGATGGAAGGTGGCAAGGCTCGTGCTGATCAGCAAGGGGAAGGGAAATCCCGAATCATCATCTGCATACCGCACGTTATGCATGCTAGACACTGCTGGGAAGGTGCTAGAAAACTTATCAAGGGAAGACTCAATGACGCGATTCGTGCTGCTAGGGACCTATCTCGTCGGCAGTATGGCTTTAGAGTAGGACACTTCACCATTAATGCGATTGCAGAGATGCTCAGCGCGGTCCGAAAGGCAGAGGCCTATACTCGCGCCAAGCGACGCGTCGTCCTGTTGGTGACACTCGACGTCAGGAGCGCCTTCAACTCCGCTAGATGGGTGGATGTTCTGGATACGCTGGAAAAGCCTTTTCAAGTTCCAGAATATCTAATGCGGCTTTTGTGAGACTACCTGAAGGACCGCAGCCTGCTCTACGATACGACACAGAGCTAATGAAGGATGGAAGTTACATCGGGTGTTGCTCAAGGATCTATCCTTGATCCGGACCTGTGGAATGTGTCTTACGACAGGCTTTTGAGACTGGAGATGCCGGGTGAGTCGCACTTGATTGGCTATGCGGAAGATGTTGCGGCTCTGGTCGCTGGACGCACCGTTGAACAAGTGCAATTTAGGCTAGGTATGCTAACGCACCGAGTGAGAGACTGGATGACTGCTCGAGGATTCAGTTTAGCACTGAAGAAAACCGAAGTGGTCATCTTGACAAAAAAGAGAATCCCTAGAGTAAGGATGATCAGAATTGGAGACTTGCGAATCTAATCGACGCCAGCGGTGAAGTACCTGGGGCTACTGAGCAAATCGGGTGAACGGCTGAGAAGGCTGCTTCGGGAGTATCGGCTCTGAGTCGACTTATGGCCAATGTAGGGGGACCCAGCTCATCAAGAAGACGCCTCTTGATAAATGCTGTAGTAATATCGGGCGATGCTCTCAGTAAAGAGGTATACCCAAACGCTTGGCACAGGTACAGAGAAGATGAGCACTGAGAATTGCATCTTCGCATCCGACAGTCTCTGATTCGGCGGTGAGAGTCATTACAGGCGTGATACCTGTTGCCCTCCTTGCTAGAAGTAACCGCGCTATTTACCTGCGTCAAAACGAGGATGAGAGGGAGATGGTTGTCTGCAAGGAGAGACAGCATTCACTCAACGATTGCCAGCAGTCTTCGGTGAATTGCACGAAGGCATGGTGCGACTAACTTCTATCTGGCCCAGCTTTTTAGCGGGCATGGGTGTTTTCAGTCTTACCTGCACAAGATTGGTAAGTTACGGTCCCCCGATTGCCGGCATTGCCCAAGAGAGGAAGACAATGCCTGCCACAGATTTTTTGCGTGCATAAAATGGGATAGGCTACGAAGGGACCTCTATAGGGAGACGGGAGAGCTCATCCCGGATAATATAGTCGCGGTGATGCTCGTATCGGTTGACAAATGGAACTGTGTGGCACATTATGTTCGGGCAGTCCTAAAAGATAAAAGGGACTCACAGCAGCTGGGGGCGTTGGGACTGGGGGACCGCTTGTCTGGCACTTCCTCTTCCCTTCTCCCCTCCCGCTAGAAGAGGGATCCCCCAGCTTAAACGCGCCTCACGGCATAACAAAACGAGACCTGACCCGAAGACATGTGTCAAACGGCCCCAGGCTGGGTTCTCAGATTGACAGGGGAGGTGTTTAGTGGGTAGTCTAGTCACCTTTTTGCTAGCATGGGAGTCCCACACTCTGTGCGTAAATGGGCATTCACCTCCCTACCACAAAAAAAAGAAGCGGTCAAGCTGGATGACATATAAACTGCCATTAGAGAAGTACGGCCAACTTGGTCCTAACTTACCGGCTGAATTCGGGCCAAAGACGACCAAAAAGACGAAGTTTATGATCCAGTTAAAAAGGTCCTCGGAGACAATACTACTGTAGCCTCGCTGGAGCTTCAAAATCAGGGACAGCAGCTGCGTCACGGACTTGACCGAGATTGAAGACGACATCAAACGCGAACTCCCTAGTTTAGCTGGGATTAGCACATTCACAAACAAAAGTGTGCATATTTATTTAATTTTACCTTTAATTAGGAAATATTGTACTTTGGACTACAATAAACAAGATTAGAAAAATTCGTAAAAATTTATGTTTAAAATGTACTTTTTATAGTTTTATAAGTTTGAGTAATGTTCAGTGATGCATCTTTTTCACACTTTATGCACTGCTGTTTGATCCTAGTGTGGCATAGCACAAGTTTTAACTGCTTCGGAAACTTTACTGGGTTATGCTCATTATTTATTGTGCCCACAGATAGGCGGAAGAATCAGTTGGATAACACTTGTTGATATCGATGCGAAAATAACTTCGAACTAAATGTCTTCTAAACGCATATTGATCAAAACTCTCTTCACTGGCAAATTATGCAGTCACATTGAATATGGGCATATCATGCAATATGTGTGAAAATAGCCCACTACCATTCTACTCTTCTGGTACTAGCAGCAGTCAGTTACCACCCGTGGGTTCGGTGAAAAAATTATTAAATCGAAATTGTCACTTTCTTCCACTAAAGCGTGAAATGCATTAAAGATGCATTAAATTCAGTTTTAGTACTGAACCCCAAATTTTTTTTTTCAGAATGTAGAACAAAAACCAAATTTTCCATAAGGACGGTCGTTCTGAACTAATTTTTTTCACTACTCACTTAATTTTACCGGCCAAACGAAATAAAAAAAAAAACAGTTTCCCAAAACCAAGTCAAAGAAACACTGTTAAGACTTGCGAGGGCTAGATATAAGTTCGCAAAATGCAATACTACAAGGTGTTTTCCAAAATAAACGAGTCTGAGCTAAAATAGAAACGACAGGAGCTTTGTTCTGATAAATTCGAGTTTATTTATTCAAAATAGTTTTCTGCGGCCTCGAAACACTGTTTTGCGCGATCCAAAAGCTTTTCGAAAGAGTGTTTCAGGTCATTGACCGGAATGTCCTTCAGGATGTCGGTACAAGCCTTTGGATGCCCTCTACGGACGCAAAGCTTTTCCTTTCATGGTCAAATGCAATTTTCCGAATAGGTAGAAGTCACAGGGAGCTATATCAGGCGAATACGGTGAGTGATTGATTGTTAAAATGCGATTTCTAGTCAAAAAATCAGTCACAAGAGTGGATCGATGAGATGGTACAATATCATGTAATAAGCGCCAGCTTCCTCCTTCGCGCTATTCAGGCCGAATTCGACGAATGCGATGCAACAAACGTTTCAAAAAGCCAAGATAGAAAATTGCATTGACGGTTTGGTCCGTTGGCACGAATGTCACCAAACTTTCACTGGAAGTCAGGGAGGGATTTAACTTTCCAACGCACTATCTCATTCACAGATGACAAAAGTCTCGTTGATTTTGGAACGTACCTTGTAAAGGGTGATTCATAACAAGTGTACACATGTGAATGGACCTTAACTCTTATTTATCACCAACTTCAGGTCCATATATTGACAGATTACGAAAGTTTGGTCTTTTACAATTCTAACCATGGCGTCATACACATCAGCCGAACGTTTTATTATTGTTAAAACTTTTTACAAAAATAATGAATCGCCAGTGCAAACATTTCGCGCTCTACGTGAATTTTTTGGTCCACCCATAAATTGGCCGGCGAGATCGTGTCACTTGACTCCTTGTGACTTCTTCCTTTGGGTATTTCTGAAGGATCATGTTTACGCTGATGCTCCACAGACTACTGAAGCATTAAAAAACAATATTCGAGCCAACATACGCCTAATAACGCCGGAAATGTGCGAAAAAGTCATTGAAAATTCCAATCATCGTTTGAGCAGCACTAGGTGCACATATGCCCGAAGTAATGTTTCATATTTAATTGTAAGGGACCAAATTTTCATAATAAATAAACATTACAGCTCAATCTTCACAAAAACTATGTTTTTTTTCGACAAAAATGTGTACACTTATTATGAATCACCCTTTATAATACTTGCCCGTAAATAAATGGCAAGGCGACAAAGAGGCAACATGTGATTTTTTACTATAAACACATTGTAGATAAAAGTGTGAAATGCTCCAATGAACACGCATAAAATACCTTGGGTTTCCGTATCCATCAGAGATGTTTACAAGGGATCCTACGTAATTTATCAGCAACAAAGTACGCGCACTCCTGAAAGAATATGTTGGATCCGATCTTTAATGAACCTTTTAACTACAAGATGAATGGAAATCTAGACCAGCAATTGCTGAGGACGCATAAATTCAAATTGAGAAATATTGCCATTCGGAACAATCTCTGGGTTCTTTCCAGTCAACTCCTAGCGAAAGAAGCCGCTAAGATGTCAACATTTTCTGGAAAAAGTCTGATACGTAAAACTATCATGTTTCTGTATGGGTTATAAAAAGAATTCTATAGACCATTTAGTTATTCTATGATGAATCCTGCATAAAATGAAACAAGTTGGGTAGACAGAGCTACGCTCATGTCAGAAGGGTTTTGTACTCAGCCTACGATATTCAGACACCAATAATGAATAAACTCATGAAAAACTTTAACGACATCTACAACAAATACATACTCGTTTTAAAAGGCAAATGATTACTATACCATTTTAACTTGCCGCCATTTCGCTGCAATATCACCAACAACCATTGACTGAATGAAATTTTAAAGATATTCTCAATTATTCATTTCATCTGGAAATTACAAGATCCAATTAAAAGTGTAGTGTCTGGTTCGATGAAAAGCCCGAATGGTAGAAAAACCGTACATTTGGTTGTAGTCGGAGACCTTTCGAATTGCTATCACTTCCGTGAATGAGATTTAACTTTATTGAAACTTTCAGACCATTAAGACCTTTCCTTGAACTACTTTAATTTGAATTTGAAAGTACCCGTATAAATTCACAGGGGAAAATGTTTTATTTACAAATTCTACTATTATTAACAAAGTTGAGTGAGTTTCAACTTCTAAGTTATTTATTATTTTTGTACTTATGAAAACTTATCACCAAGAATTTTTCACCTTTAAAATGTATGTTTTCATCAAGATTTAACAACCTGTACTTTAAATGCTGAAATTGGGAAAAATAACTTAAATTTACTCAATATTCTTATTTATAACGGCCGCCATTTCTCACAAATGCTCATGATATACATCCTTCCTGATATTTTCATGCAAATCCGAGCAAGTCCGTAATGGCTGAGTCGATTGGAAGCACATATTGCTGAATAGCCATGTATTGTGGTTGTAACACCGAAAATTTAAATGAACATAACTACATTAATTAATATCCGATTCTTCTGAAATTCTCATAGTTTATTAGCCTTATAAGTAGACATACTTGTATATATGTAAAACTTCATTGAATTTAAGGGTATCCTTACGATTTTATACATGAAAATTTAAAATTGATAAATCATACTAACAAAGTTTAATGAATTTCACCTTCTAAGGTATTTTTTCGTTGTTGTACTTATAGGGAACTACCTCCATGATTTTTTTCACATTTTTCGTTCCACAGTGTCCAATCGCGAGGGGGTTTGACACAATTTTTTCATTTTCTTCCGCTTCTCCTGCCTACCCCGTCATTGATATTGCAATTTTGATAATGGATATTAAAAGATCTCATCAAGACTTCATTTGACACCCTATTCGACTACTTTTGGTGAAAATTAGATCAGAGTATTTAAACAGGTGTTTTTTTAGTAGAGAAGGACGTAAATGGTTTATCAGAGGAAATAACAGGGGGCAATGTATGATCATCGTGGACCTCGAACATGTCCCAGAGACAGGGATGTGCTGGGTTCCCAAAGGGGCCCTGGCCAAGGTCAAAATGGCATTTTGATGATCGGTATCTTGCAGGGTAGCCCGCACAGCATTAAAATAGCCCAAAATCAGCTGTAACAGTCAGTGAGCCCAGTGTTCACCATTACATAGTACTTGACACCAGCTGCGATACTTCTCGGTGCCTATATGTTCTATATGAATATTTTAAAAAGAAAATATGAAAAGAAGATAACAAAACGCTTAACTGTACTTCAATATACAAAGAAACAAAGATATTTATTGCATAAAAGAAATAACATACTACGTATAAATATAGGAATTCATGGATAAAATTGTGAATTATTTTGGAACGATTTTTCGTCTTTCCTGTCAATTTTCCTTAAGTTTCGACAGACGCGTTTCGGCAATTCGCCTTCTTCGGTGTCTAATTCTATTCCGATTTTTTTTTTGTAGTGGAGAGGCAAGGCTATTTACGCCAAGTATGTGCGGCTCCCAGAGTCTATGGACTACTCACTAAACACACCCCATTTCAACCTTAGAACATAGCCTGGAACTGTTTGGCACATCTCGTTCATCTTATCAGCAGCCAGCCTTGCTGATGTTAATCAATTGACGAAGGCATTTCCTGGCCGACTCGTCACGGTTGCATGCCCGTTGAGCCTCAAGCTGAAACTTGTGGCACTCCCTTCGCTTTTCAGCAATTTCAGTCGGCCACCAGTAGACAGGTGGCTTGCCGTGCCGGGGTTTTCGACGGGTTCTGTTTGACGCATGTCCCATTTGGTAGCTATAGCGTTGAAGTCTCCCCTAGCGAGCACGTTGCCATCTGCGTTCGATACAGCGCCCTACAAAGCATTAAGCTTGGCTTGGAAGGATGATATCGATTCGTTTGGCGTTAGGTACCTACTAAAGAAGGTGGTTCCTGGGCACCGAACATACACAAACCCCCCCCCCCCCCCGTCCACGGCTCTCCGCCTGGAAATGATTGTTGCGAACCCAGATGGCGGCAGCACCTGCTTCATCAGTATACCATGATGCTGAGCCTTTATCATGGTGTTGATCACTCAGCAGCAAAAAGTCGGCTTTCATTTCCCTCGCAAACTGCTCAAGCAGGTTTTGGGGGATCGAACTACGGTGTAGACTTAGTTGCAGGATGCGGGTGATTTAAGTTCTGATTTTGCCATCGCTAGGGCTTCCTGGAAAACCCAGTATTTTCCTGATCCCAAGGCGTGCCCAAGATCCGGTCTTGCATCATCATCTTTGCAAAGAATACAGTGTGCCTCTTTTGTACACTCTTTTCTTTTATGTCCCATTTCACCGCATTCGTAACATAGGGAACTCCTATCGGGTCATTTACATACTTGTGCGGTGTGACCATAGCCAACGCATTTAAAAAATTGAAGAGGCGTTGCTCTTCGCCGTATCCTACAGACAACCCACCCTATTCTGACTTTCTGGCTTTGATCCTGCGCACGCTAAGGAACTCCCTTCTGATGGCCTCTTCTACCTCGGCCAGGTCCGTGACGCAATCAATGTCTCGTATTTAGATCGTTGTCATCGGAGCGACCGAGGCTAGAGTTACGCTTTTGCCGAGAACTTTCTTTATTGCGTCGCAAACTGCTTCTGTACTGTCGGCCTCTGCTCCGCATTCGACCAGTATGTGGCCCGAACGTGTTAGTCGTACTGCTTCAATAGCAGTGTTGGAGTCTTGGGGCCTTACATTTACCCTGATATCCCGCAGCACTTCTGCGTAGGATAGGCTATCTTGGAGTTTTACGAGCAGTGCCTGTTACCGGCGTTTCCCTAGGGCCTTCTTTCTCTCCTGTTTCGTGTCACACATCTTTTTCTTGTTGGGCGTCCGTAACAACTTTATTTTCTGGCACTTTTTGAACGAGTTACTTTGCTGCTTTCTTCGCTCCTTTTGTCAGCACATTCTGGAACTCCTGATCTGGCGATCCATGCCTATCAAGTGCCTCTTCCTTCCTTCTGTTATCCCGATCTCCTTCTTTTGGGCTAGGCGCCATTCTTTTATTGATGTTTGATAGTAGAGCTATCTGCTCGTGCCCTTTAGGCTTAGTCCTCAGCGTCGTCTTCAGCCTTTAACCAGCTCCTCCGATAATGCCCTATGCGGTCTAGGAGCTCCTCTAATTCAAGCAGCTCTATCTTTACTCCTTTGCTGATTTTTGGCGTGTTGCGTGCAGATTTTATTCTTTTTAGAATATCTCCCGCTTTTCGGATTAGCCTTTTTTCTTCATGTCGCTAGGCAGCAATTGTAGTTTGCGACCATCTTTCTTGGGAAAGGTTATCGGCTTACGTTTCCGAGTACAGTACTTCCGCCACATTTTTGACAGCGGCGATGAAATCACACAATAGCGCTTTATCTGTCTGGTCACTCCTTTCTTTTACTGCCGTAATCTCTATATGGACTTCAGGATGGTGCGTTATGTTGAGATTCACAACCTATGCTTCAGTCGCTTCGGTAGCGATCGCAGCAGGGACCATCGAATTCTCGATGTTCTTTATATTTTCCTCGACCGCTCGAACATCTGACGCGTCCTGCATAGTTTCCAGCCCTTCCTTTTTAGGACCTTCTGGCGTTCACATCATTTTTTGCTGCGCCCAAACGCCGCGGTAATCTCAGTCTGGACAAGACGGTCTGTTAATCTCCGTTTTCGTCCGTCTTCACTGTCCCAAGCATTTTTGGTCCCATGGTTATCTTTGCAAAGCAGGGAGGCCATGCGAGGGTTGACACAAGCCCTTATAGGGAGAAGTACTCAGGGCCAGACCGGCGCTAATCGGGAGTCCGTCTCAACCGAACATACACCACCAACCCAATGTTGCGAACTTCGAATATACTCCGAGGCCTGCCAAGGCTTTACCGGCACGGAGAGGGTATGAAAGTTGAATTGGAACCGTTCACACACGAGTGTCACCTCGGCGCTACCGTGCAAAGCAACTAGGTCCAAACCATCATATCCGCTAGCCCAAAGCATGAATTCTGGTTCGTTGTCCAAAGCGTAGTCCAGATTCACTCAGGGTCGTTACTAGTCATCCGAGGAGGGACCCTCACAGCGCTCCCTAAAGAATGCTAGCCTCGAAGAGTGCTCCTGCCGACCAGCATTCCCCCTGCGGGAATTCCCTCCGGAACGTGGGGGCGGTAATACTAGCCTCCAAGAGTATTCCTGTCGGTCAGCATTCCCCTGCGGGATATCGAAGGGTTTTTTTTTTGTGGTAGGGAGGTGAAGGCATTTATGCCCGCCGAGTCTGGCAGTGTGGGACTCCCATGGAGGATACCTTTGGACTACCCACTAAACACCTCCCCTGTCAATCTGAGAACCTAGCCTGGAACCGTTTGACACATTACTTCGGGCCAGGTCTCGTTTTGTTACGCCGTGGGGCGCCTTCAAGCTGGGGAGTCCCTTTCCTAGCGGGAGGGGAGGGGGGAAGAGGAATTGCCAGAAGAGCGATCCCCCAGCCCCAGTGCCTCCGGCTGTTGTGAGTCCCTTTTATATTTTAGGACTGCCCGAGCATAATGTGCCACCTGGTTCCATTTGTCAATCGATTCGAGCATCACCGCAACTATATTATCCGGGGTGAGCTCTCCCGTCTCCCTGTAGAGTTCCCTTCGCAGCCTGGCCCATTTGGTACACGCAAAAAATGTGTGACAGGCATTGTCCTCCTCTCCTGGGCAAAACCGACAATCGGGAGACCGTGACTTGCCGATCTTGTGCAGGTAAGACTGAAAACACCCGTGCCCGCTCAAAAGCTGGGTCAGATAGAAGTCAGTCTCACCATGCCTTCGATTTAGCCGCGGTCTCACATCCGGGATGAGGCGCGCAGTCCACCTTCCCTTCGTGCAATTCCTCCAAGACTGCTGCCAATCGTTGAGCGAGCGTTGTCTCTCCTCGCGGACAACCATCTCCCTCGCATCCTCGTTTCGGCGCAGGTAAATAGCGCGGCGCTCTCTAGCAAGGAGGGCGACAGGTATCACGCCTGCAATCACTCTCACCGCCGAGTCGGAGACTGTTGGATACGAAGATGCAATTCTCAGTGCTCCTCTTCTCTGTACCTGTGCCAATCGTTTTCGGTATACCTCCTTGCTGAGAGCGTCGCCCCATACCTCTGCTCCGTACAGTAGCACTGACCCTACAGCACTCATCAAGAGGCGTCTTCTTGATGGGCTGGGTCCCCCTACGTTGGCCATAAGTCGACTCAGGGCCGATATTCCCGAAGCAGCCTTCTCAGCCGTTGCCCTGATTTGCTCAGAGAAACTCATCTTCGAGTCGATCAGTAGCCCCAGGTACTTCACCGCTGGCTTCGATTCGATCTGTATATCTCCAATACTGATCATCCTTACTCTAGGGATTCTCTTTTTTGTCAAGATGACCACTTCGGTTTTCTCCAGTGCTAAACTGAGCCCGCGAGCAGTCATCCAGTCCATCACTCGGCGCATTAGCATACCTAGCCTAAGTTGCGCTTGTTCAACGGTGCGTCCGGCGACCAGAGCCGCAACATCATCCGCATAGCCGACCAAGCGCGACTCATCTGGCATCTCAAGTCTCAGTAGCCCGTCGTAAGACACGTTCCACAGGTCCGGACCAAGGATAGATCCCTGGGCAACACCCGAGGTAATTGCCATCCTTCGTTGGCCCTGTGTCGTGTCGTAGAGCAGGCTTCGGTCCTTTAGGTAGTTCCTCAAAAGCCGCATTAGATATTCTGGAACTTGAAAAGAGTTTTCCAGCGTATCCAGAATATCCACCCATCTAGCGGAGTTGAAGGCATTCCTGACGTCGAGTGTCACCAACAGGACAATCCGTCGCTTGGTGCGACTATATGCCTCTGCCTTTTGGACCGCGTTCACCACCTCTGCAATCGCATCAATGGTAGAACGTCCTGCTCTAAAGCCGTACTGCCGAGGAGATAGGTCCCCAGCAGCACGAATCGCGTGAGTGAGTCTTCCCTTGATGAGTTTCTCTAGCACTTTCCCAGCCGTGTCTAGCATGCATAACGGGCGGTATGCAGACGGCGATTCGGGATTTCCCTTCCCCTTGCTGACCAGCACGAGCCTCGCCACCTTCCATCGTACCGGGAAAACCCCGTCCCGTAGGCAAGCGTTGAATGTGCTGGGCAGCAAGTCAGGACAATGGTGATAGACGAGCTGCAAAACCTCAGCTGGAACACCATCTGGACCTGGAGCCTTCCTCGCTTTCAGGGAGAGGACTGCCTCCTCCAGTTCCAGCTGTGTGAAGAGTGGGCACTCGACTGCTGTTTCACCATGGACAGCGTCAACACGGACGGGATGGGCGGGGAAGAGTCCCCGCACTATCGCGTCCATCTTTTCCGCGTCATGTATACAAGGCTTCCGTAGGGCACCAAGTTTCCCCATGACCAGCTTGTAGCCAAAGCCCCACGGATCCCTATTTACATCGTCCACGAGGTCTTGCCAGCATCGGGCCTTGCTCTTGTTAATAAGCCTGCGAAGATATTTCCTGCCGGACCTGTATGCTGCTAGCCTAGTGTCTGCCTCCTCCCGTGTTCGCGCCCGCTGGGCCTCTCGCCGAAGTTTGTGACACTCGCTTCTTTGTTCGGCGATCTCGTTTGACCACCAGTAGATATCGAAGGGTTGCCTTTCACCATCATTACCAACCATGCTAGCCTAAAATGACTCATGCATCAGTCGGACCTTTCTAGTTGATTGGCTCGCTGGAGCCTGAAATTGCAAGGGTTTAATTTCCAATTTGAACACCAGAAAGGTGCCCTTAGCGTTGTACCTGATGCATTGCCCAGAGCTTGCTCGCAGGATGAGCGGGTGGCCTCGCTCATTACTTGCCTCCCGTAGCACAAACAAATTGATGCTTTGATTATGGAATCTGCGTTTCAGGAGCCCGAGTACGAACATCTCCAGTTTCAAGATGGAATCCAGCACTTCCAAAGCTGCTCGATATGCGAACAGATCAAGCCTTCGAATTCCACTTTGAGACCCTATAGGCAAATCACGAGACTCGGTGAGACCTATGCAGCGCTTGTTTGTGGACTTCATGGGTCCATACACCCGCTCAAAATCGGGAAACATCCAATTGTTTGTGGTCTTGGACCATTATACAAAGTTCATATAGCTCAAGGCAGTGCAAAAGTTGTGCGATATCTGGAGCGTAAAATCTTTTTGACCTTCGGAGCTCCTGAATGGCTTCACTCGGACAACGGTGTGCAGTTTTTCTCCAAGGTATTCGCTGAGCTTATGAATGACTATGGGTTAGAGCACTGCCTCATTTCATACCACTCACTGAAGCGAATGCCTCGGAGAGGTCGCACCAGTCGACATTGAACGCTATGAGAGCTTACATAGGGTCCGATCATAGCAAATGGGACGAGAATTTTTCGAAATCTTGTTCAGCTCCGCAAGGTGGTTCATGAGTCTACAGGATTTTCGCTCTACTTTCTCATGTTCGGGTATCACCCTATCAAGCATGGTTCTGAGTACGCCCTCCTTAGAAGCTTAAATGGTTTTGAGGGTGGAGAAGTACAGTTAGGCGCGAACAGTGATCGTCTGCGAGCTGTACAAGACCGTGTCAGAGCTATGTCGGAAGAAGCCTACCATAAAGGAGCTGAACGTTACAATCGCTGGGCTCGCCCCCGTGAGCTACTCCCGGATCAAAAAGTTTTGCGAGCAATGCAGCCCAACGATTCGCGGCTAAATTTGCTCCGCGATTTATTCTTGCACTGGTTCGTCGTCGTGTTGGGCAGCTGTCATATGATTTTCAGGAAAAGCCCATTAAGCTGCTTGGGACATTTCATGCTGACATTCGTGAGAGCTCTTGATTGTCCACCCTTAGTCCGGCTTATTGTGACCTCAGGGTCTGGGTTGCCTCCACGAATGTTGTGAGCAGGAAATGTCGCATGTTGGAAATTTATTCTCATCTAGCTGAATTTTCCATCATTATCAATCAAGGGTTACAAATTCTGCTGCTGTCGTGGCAATGGCACGGAATATCGTTAAGCGCACAACTGAGAAGAGCCACCCAAACAATTTCCATGGAGCATCACCTATGCGCTTTTGGAACGGAGTTCGTCGACAACGGCAGTTACCGACAAATGAACTCTTGACCGGGGAGAACTTTGGCATGATTGATGATGGCAGTCAGTTTTTGGTTGAGGACGACGAGTTAGAGGTGTCAAAAAAAGTGAGTGGCGGAAGTTCGACGTGAGGAGAAAAAGAAAAGTATGCAGTTCATACATCAGAAGGAAAAAAACGGTAATTAGATCACGAGCTTAGATTTTTTTTTGTAGTGGCGGAGTGAAAAAAGTTGAATTGAAAAGAAGTGATACCGAAAGTGTTTAGCGGGAGTGAATTAAGAACGAAATGGCGAGAAGACGGAACTAATACAATTCATCTTGCCGTAAATGAATACGCAGTGAATCATTATCATTAAAAGACGATTCAATCGAGCGTTTGGTATAAGGGTTCAGTGTCTACAAGTCAAGTGTAGGCATTCTTAAAAAAAAGAAAAACATATATATATATATATATATATATATATATATATATATATATATATATATATATATATATATATATATATATATATATATATATATATATATATACATATATATATATATATATATATATATATATATATATATATATATATATATATATACATATATATATATATATATGTATATATATATGTATATATATATATATATATATATATATATATATATATATATATATATATATATATATATATATATATATATATATGTATATATATATGTATATATATATGCATATACAGAGGTGGCCAAAAGTGATCGGACAATACAAGAAACAAGCAATAAAATACTTTTACGAGCATAAGCTTTGAAATGAAATAAAAATTTTTCCCTTATATAAAAGTTACTTGTGTTCTCAATTAATTGCACAAAAAAATAAAACAGAAATAAAAAGATTTTCACAAAAAAATTAACAACTAATTCAAATTCACATTGCATCAAGTGGACAAAAGTAATCGGACATTTTGAAAAGTGTGAAATTAGTCATTGAAGTTTGGAGCAATTCTTTTCTTTTCATTTCCGAGTTTAAAAGGGAATTCCCCTAATTATATGTTGATATGTGTTTTTCTGATATCAGTCATTTACTTGTCAGTTTTAAGTGAAGAAAGTTAAACATGGCTAAGAATCGCAAAGAAACCTGTATACATGAAAGAAAAGTTATAATAAAGTTGTATAAAGAGAATAAATCCGTTTCTGAAATATCAAAAATAATTGGAAGAAGTCGTTCGACAGTTTTCGATATCGTGAAACGGTTCAGAAAAAATAATCAGGTGGAAAACGAAATTAGGAGTGGTCGACCATGTAAACTAACAGAGACAGACGCACGAAAAATCTTAAGAATTGTTAAAAAGAATCCGACTACAACGTCCAGAAGTATTAGGGATCAATTAGCAGATGTAAATGGTACCAATGTTAGTGCCCGGACTATTCGTAGAGCTCTCAGCCGTGCTGGTTATCAAGCGAGAGTACCTCGAAAGAAACCACTAATTAGCAAAGTTAATAAGAAGAAAAGATTATGCTTTGCAAAAGAATTTAAAAGCAAGCCGCTCGACTTTTGGACTCGTATAATATTCTCTGATGAGAGTAAGTTTAATATCTACCACTCCGACGGCAGGTTGTTGGTGTGGAGAACTCAAAATAGTGAGCTTCATCCCAAAAACATTCAACATACAGTAAAACACGGAGGTGGCTGTGTAATGGTCTGGGGTTGCATGGCTGCCAACGGTGTAGGAGAACTTGTTTTCATTGACGAACCTATGGACAAACTAGGTTACTTGTTGATTTTGAAAGAAAATTTGAAAAAAAGTGCACAAAAATTGGGTCTTGATGGTCATTATTTGTTCCAGCAAGATAATGACCCAAAGCATACAGCTCATGATGTTCGTATGTGGCTTCTTTTCAACATTCCTGGTCAATTAAAAACACCACCGCAATCCCCAGACCTAAATCCCATCGAACATCTTTGGGATCATCTGGATAAAAAAAAATAAGGAACCATCACATTACTAATAAAAGTCAACTGAAGACGGTGTTATTAGAAGAATGGGACAACATTACTCCGGACGTTACCCGTAAGTTGGTACAGTCTATGCCCAATAGGTTAACAGTTAAGTTATAAAACAAAAAGGATACGCAACTAGATATTAAAAGCCTATGTTCTAATGGAATCATCAGAAAGAAAAGTATTACAATTGAACGTCCGATTACTTTTGTCCACTTGATGCAATGTGGATTTGAATTAGTTGTTAATTTTCTTGTGAAAATCTTTTTATTTCTGTTTTATTTTTTTGTGCAATTAATTGAGAATACAAGTAACTTTTATATAAGGGAAAAATTTTTATTTCATTTCAAAGCTTATGCTCGTAAAAGTATTTTATTGCTTGTTTCTTGTATTGTCCGATCACTTTTGGCCACCTCTGTATATATATATATATATATATATATATATATATATATATATATATATATATATATATATATGTATATATATATATATGTATATATATATATATGTATATATATATATATATATATATATATATATATATATATATATGTATATATATATGTATATATATATGTATATATGTATATATATATGTATATATATATATATGTATATATATATATGTATATATATATATATATATATATATATATATATATATATATATATATATAGGTATATATATATATATATTATATATATATATATATATATATATATATATATATATATATATATATATATATAAATATATGTATATATATATATGTGTATATATATATATATATGTATATATATATATATATATATATATATATATATATATATATATATATATATATATATATATATATATATAGGCATATATATATAAATATATGTATATATATATATATATATATATATATATATATATATATATATATGTATATGTATATATGTATGTGTATATATATATATATATATATATATGTATATATATAATGTATATATATATATATATATATATATATATATATATATATATATATATATATATATATATATATATATATGTATATGTATATATATATGAATATATATATATATATATATATATATATATATATATATATATATATATATATATATATATATGTATATGTATATATATATGAATATATATATATATATATATATATATATATATATATATATATATATATATATATATGTATATGTATATATATATGAATATATATATATATATATATATATATATATATATATATATATATATATATATATATATATATATATATATATGTGTATATCAATTTCGAAATATCAGCTACTTATCGATGTCACGATTATCCAATTTTAGAATTCATTATGAACATGAATGAATACTTAAACGACAAAAAGAACAACAAAAATCATTTGTTAATAGGAGACTTCAATATAAACATTTTGAAAGAAGATGAGATAAGTCATGAATTTATGAATAATCTGCTAGAGAAAGGTTACATTCCGGGGTTCACGGGTGTTACTAGACCCTCAGACAAAAATACAGAGAATGCAAATAGTGGATCATGCATTGATAATATATTTATCAAAGCTAACTCACTTACTACAAAAGCTATCAAATTAACTAATCCAATTACAGACCATTATACATTATTTGTTACACTAAACAATATAACGGCTGTAAATAAAAAACAAATCAATTACTCTTATAATTATAATAAAATCAGGAAAATAGCCAATACAAAAAATTGGAATTACGTCGGTTCAATGAATGACCCGAATGAGGCAACTAACTTTATAATTAATGAAATTCAAGATTGCTTAGAAAAATCCAAATTTATTCCTAGACAAAATAACACTAAAAATAAACCTAGAAGTGAATGGATTACCAAAGCTATTATTGTATCTTGCAAAAAGAAAGAGCAATTATACATCAGAATGAAGAAAAATCCAAATATTGAAGAATACAAACATGAATATAAAGATTATAGTAAATATTTGAGTAAACTCATTACAATAGCAAAAAACAAGTACAACAAAGAAAAAATAGAAAAAAGTATCACTAATGTAAAATCACTTTGGAAATTCATAAATAACAAACTTGGCAAAAATAATAAAAAAGACAATAGTATTAAACAAATTATTAATAAACAAGGAGAAAATATTGAGAACCCGAAAGAGATAGCAGAAATAATGAACGATTTTTTCTGTAATATTGGTTCTGAATTGAATAAGAGGATTGTGAAACCAAAAGATAAAAAAATTGAAATGCCACAAACGAATAAAAATTCAATATTCTTAGCACCAACGGATGTTGCAGAAATTTTAGAAATAATAGATAGAATGAAAGTAAAAAATGGAGGCGTAGACAAAATTAATACAATTACTTTAAAAACTTTAGCCAACTACATTGCAGAACCATTGAAATACATTTTCAACATCTGCATTCTTAACTCAATATGGCCAAAAGCACTAAAAATAGCAGAAGTAGTACCCATTTACAAAGCAGGAGGTTCAAAAGAGACTGGTAATTATAGACCCGTATCTTTAATTTCTAATATAGCAAAAATATTTGAAAAAATACTATACAAAAGAAAACATAATTTTATGATTACCAACAATATATTACAGAAAAATCAATATGGCTTTGTCAAGCACGTTGGTACAAAAGATGCGCTAAATTACTTGAGTGAGAAAATTTATGATAAAATAGATAAAAGTAAGCCAATAGCAATTACTTTTCTGGATTTGGCAAAAGCTTTTGATACGGTGGATCATGATATACTTCTTGATAAATTGTAACATTATGGAATCAGAGGAAACCCACATATGCTTGTGTCAGATTATTTGAGAAATAGAGAACAATTCGTTCGAATTGGTCAATCTAATAGTAATTTAAAACCCATTAATATAGGAGTTCCACAAGGAACAATATTAGGACCACTATTTTTTATCATATATATAAATGATTTACTTTCAAAAATGCCTGAAAATATTGTGTCATATGCAGATGACACTGCTGTCATAGTAAGTGAAGACACATGGTATAAGGTTGAGAGAAATATGAATATTCATTTAAGCGAAATAGCTGATTGGCTGGCTTTGAACAAACTATCATTAAATGTTAGTAAAACTACATATATGACATTTGGAAGCTACTGTCGTAGTATTCCTAATGAGATTGTAATTGAAATAAATAAAGCCAAAATACAAAGAGTGCAATACTGCAAATATCTGGGCATAATTTTTGATTGTCATATGAAATGGGATGGCCATATAAAACATATACTAAAGAAAACCAAATATCTACTCTATATATTCTACAAAATGTCTAGATATATGCAAGCTGAAACATTAAAACTCTTATATTATGCATTCTTTCATAGTATAATTAGTTATGGTAATATTGCATGGGGTGGTGCTTACAAAACACAACTTAATTTATTACAGAGATTTCAAAACAGACTTATCAAAATAGTCAATAAGAACCAATTTATAAAAGATAAACCACTGTCGTTAAATCAAATATTTATACTTGAATCTTTGACTTTCCACTACCCAAGACTCTGAAATATATGCCAATTCAACCAATAAAACAAGATATAAGTGTATTTCATTACCAAAAGTTAATAAAACAATCAGTAACAAAAAAAGTTACTATAATGCTTTAAAAACATTTAATAGTCTTGATCTCAAAGTGCTGGCTGTATCTAAAAAATCAATTAAAATTAAACTAAAAAAATGGATCAAAGAAAACATCTTAGGATGAATTTGAATAATTTCAAACTGGTGATGGTATTTTATGTTATTTTATAGTATTAATTTTAAGTGATAGTATATCATATGTTTTTGATTGAAAATTTAATTCTTAGTTAGTAAGTTACCGGAAAGCGTACAGATGTCTATGTATATCTCTGCTGAATTACTTAAATTGATTTTGTAATTGTATTCTGGTGAAATAAATATATATATATATATATATATATATATATATATATATATATATATATATATATATATATATATATGTATATATATATATATATATATATATATATACAGAGGTGGCCAAAAGTGATCGGACAATACAAGAAACAAGCAATAAAATACTTTTACGAGCATAAGCTTTGAAATGAAATAAAAATTTTTCCCTTATATAAAAGTCACTTGTATTCTCAATTAATTGCACAAAAAAATAAAACAGAAATAAAAAGAATTCCACAAGAAACTTAACAACTAATTCAAATTCACATTGCATCAAGTGGACAAAAGTAATCGGACGTTCAATTGTAATACTTTTCTTTCTGATGATTCCATTAGAACATAGGCTTTTAATATCTAGTTGCGTATCCTTTTTGTTTTATAACTTCTGTTAACCTATTGGGCATAGACTGTACCAACTTACGGGTAACGTCCGGAGTAATGTTGTCCCATTCTTCTAATAACACCGTCTTCAGTTGACTTTTATTAGTAATGTGATGGTTCCTTATTTTTTTATCCAGATGATCCCAAAGATGTTCGATGGGATTTAGGTCTGGGGATTGCGGTGGTGTTTTTAATTGACCAGGAGTGTTGAAAAGGAGCCACATACGAACATCATGAGCTGTATGCTTTGGGTCATTATCTTGCTGGAACAAATAATGACCATCAAGACCCAATTTTTGTGCACTTTTTTCAAATTTTCTTTCAAAATCAACAAGTAACCTAGTTTGTCCATAGGTTCGTCAATGAAAACAAGTTCTCCTACACCGTTGGCAGCCATGCAACCCCAGACCATTACACAGCCACCTCCGTGTTTTACTGTATGTTGAATGTTTTTGGGATGAAGCTCACTATTTTGAGTTCTCCACACCAACAACCTGCCGTCGGAGTGGTAGATATTAAACTTACTCTCATCAGAGAATATTATACGAGTCCAAAAGTCGAGCGGCTTGCTTTTAAATTCTTTTGCAAAGCATAATCTTTTCTTCTTATTAACTTTGCTAATTAGTGGTTTCTTTCGAGGTACTCTCGCTTGATAACCAGCACGGCTGAGAGCTCTACGGATAGTCCGAGCTCTAACATTGGTACCATTTACATCTGCTAATTGATCCCTAATACTTCTGGACGTTGTAGTCGGATTCTTTTTAACAATTCTTAAGATTTTTCGTGCGTCTGTCTCTGTTAGTTTACATGGTCGACCACTCCTAATTTCGTTTTCCACCTGATTATTTTTTCTGAACCGGCTCACGATATCGAAAACTGTCGAACGACTTCTTCCAATTATTTTTGATATTTCAGAAACGGATTTATTCTCTTTATACAACTTTATTATAACTTTTCTTTCATGTATACAGGTTTCTTTGCGATTCTTAGCCATGTTTAACTTTCTTCACTTAAAACTGACAAGTAAATGACTGATATCAGAAAAACACATATCAACATATAATTAGGGGAATTCCCTTTTAAACTCTGAAATGAAAAGAAAAGAATTGCTCCAAACTTCAATGACTAATTTCACACTTTTCAAAATGTCCGATTACTTTTGTCCACTTGATGCAATGTGAATTTGAATTAGTTGTTAATTTTCTTGTGAAAATCTTTTTATTTCTGTTTTATTTTTTTGTGCAATCAATTGAGAATACAAGTAACTTTTATATAAGGGAAAAATTTTTATTTCATTTCAAAGCTTATGCTCGTAAAAGTATTTTATTGCTTGTTTCTTGTATTGTCCGATCACTTTTGGCCACCTCTGTATATATATATATATATATATATATATATATATATATATATATATATGGATATATATATATATATATGTATATGTATATATATATATATATATATATATATATATATATATATATATGTATATATATATATATATATATATATATATATATATATATATATATATATATATATATATATATATATATATATATATATATATATATATATATATATATATGTATATATATATATATATATATATATATATATGTATATATATATATATATATATATATATATATATATATGTATATATATATATATATAATATATATATATATATATATATATATATATATATATATATATATATATATATATATATATGTATATATATATATATATAGGGTGGGCAAAAAGTAACTTTCCGATGTAAAAAATTAATAACTGTTACATTTGTGAGTAATTTGTTAAATTTTTATTAATCACTTTATTTAAAAGTTATTACATATATAAATAGGAAAGGGACTTTTTGCCCACCCTATATATATATATATATATATATATATATATATATATATATATATATATATATATATATATATATATATATATATATATATATATATATATATATATATATATATATATATGTATATATATATATATATATATATATATATATACATATATATATATATATATATATATATATATATACACACATATATATATATATATATATATATATATATATATATATATATATATATATATATATATATATCGTGTGTTTAGTTTATCTAGTTTTCAACTATTCAACCGTGAATAGATTGATTCATTTAACTCGCGTTGTGTAGTGCTGAATTTGTGGCATTTTTAAAATAAGAATTGTAAGTTTTCCTTTCGCATGATGTCGGAATTTTGATGCGCGACAGATTTTTTATTAAGGTCGGCATTTTCTACTCTTTCCTTCACGAAGAAAAAAGAAATTGTGGCCGAAACCTAAATTAAATTTAGAATTTAAAACAAAAAATTTCACGCGAAAATTTCACTTAGAGTACTATGAAAATACGTTCGGCTGACGGGGAATTGCAAAGTCAACAAACTATTCTGTTGGCCGTGCCTCTTTTTGCTAGTGAACGATCGGTTTGGAATAATGGAGGATTTAGTGATTTAAATAATTTTACGGGATCAGCTGCAAAGCATTCCAGTACGGAAAAGCATTTGCAGTCAATAATTAAATTAGATAAATTCGGATCGCAACGAATAGAGTTGATGCTAAATAACCAAGTAGCATCTTCTATTCGTTTACATGACGAAAAAGTGGAGCGCAATCCTAACATTTTAAAACGTTTAATAGATTCCGTTTTCTTTCTGGCCAAACAAGAGCTTCCATTTAGAGGAAATAATGAAGAATCGACTTCTAGTAATCATGGACATTTTATTGAAACTGTTAATTTTTTAAGCTTATATGATCCTTTGATAGAATCACATATAACATCTCTTACAGCCAATGCAGCTTTTTCTGGTCTATCCAACAGTTCTCAAAATGATATAATTAGCGCAATAGCCACAGTAGTTAAAACTAGAATCAATTTAGAAATAACAAAAGCGCCATTCGTTGCAATTATGGTCAACGAAACTCCGGATATTAGCCATCGTGAACAATTATCGATCATTTTAAGATATACCTCAATTGACGGAATCAAAGATAGATTCATTGAATTTGTAGATGTCAGTAATAGCCGCACAGCTGCAGTTAATTTTGCAACGGGTGAACAATTTTAATGTTGAAAATAAATTAGTTGCACAATGTTACGATGGTGCTGCAGTTATGAGCTCACAAATTCGAGGCGTTAAAACTTTAATTCGGGAAAAGCATAAATCAGCACTATTTATTCCATGCTTTGCGCACTCACTAAATCTTGTTTTGTCTAAAGCTGTTGAATCCATTCCAGAAATAAAAATATTTTTTGCACACAAACAAAATTGCAGCATTTTTTAACAACTCCACCAAAAGATCAAACCTTTTTGTGAAAATAGTTAAACGTCATTTACCTTCTGTTTCTAGCACACGATGGGCACTATCATTCGCGGGTAATAAATATCATTTTTGAAAATAAAAATGAAATAGTCGAGGTTTTCGATACAATTTTAAACGACTCGACTCGTTGGGATGGCGATTCTTTAACTTTGTCCGATATTTATTCTGTTAAATTTTGCGAGTCGGATTTTCAACTTTATCTTTTAATTTTTTCCGAAATTTTTTCAAGAACTGATGTGTTATTCAATATTATTCAAAGTAAAGTAGTAAATATTGCGTATGCTAGTCAAAAAATTATAGAATTTGAAAAATGGCTTGAAAATGACTTTCCTCTTAAATTTGATGATTTTTATTTAACAATCACATCAGAGTATCAGCCACCACGTGAAAAAAGTAGAAATGCACTAGACCCCTTACAAAACCTTCGAAGAATCTTCAGAGAAATTATAGACATTGTTCTTCAACAAATTCGTCAAAGATTTCAGAATTTCAGACACTTACTATTTTTGAAATTGCTCGAACCTAGCTACTTTCCTCAATTTAAACAAAATTTTCCAGAAAAAAGTTTCCTTTCACTTATAGAATGTTATGGAGTTTTTTGATACTAACCAATTCAAAAATCAACTAAAGGTAATCTATACATCTGATGAATTTAAAGATGCAAACGCGAATAAAATTCTTGAATATATACGTCGCTAATGGCTTTCAACAAATATTCACTTTAGCGAAATCGATAGCTACAATTCCGGTAACAGTACCAACTGCAGAGAGGTCATTTTAAACACTGAAACGTTTGCATACATTTTTAAGAAATCGCCAGTCTCAAGATCGACTTTCTGAACTTGCTTAAATTGTGTCGAGAAAGAGCTTTTTATACAAATGCGAAGGGAAAATTATTTTTTTGATAATATTATTAAAGAATTTTTGTGTAAAGAAAGGCGCATTGACTTAAAATATAAATAAAACCCTTTATTCTTTTAAAACAACACATTATTGAAGTAAATTCTTGTTTTATTTTTCGATGGAACGGCTTAAGTTATCAATTTATTTGTATTTGTATTGTAAGTCCATGCGCAAATATTACTTTGCTCACTTGTATAGTTGCTTCCATGAGGCGCAAAGCCGATTGAATTAAATGTTTTTGAGGCTGTATTCATTCTAATATTTAGTCTATAAATATTTATTTCAAACGCATTGGTTGCCTATCAACAATTTTCACTGCACGTCACTGATATACTACTGTGACCAAAAAATAAGGTGTAATTTGAATTTAAACTGCGCGCGTCGAAAGATATTCATAGTGTTTGAGATACGCGTCGTTTCCGGGATCGCCTTCAGTTACGTCTTCGCTGCGGCTTGAATCTCCTCTATCGTATCAAAACGGTGAACAGCCAGAAGTCCCACAGCGCCAGATCAGGTGAATACGTTGGTTGCGGAACGATATGGGTTGTTTTTCCCTATCCACAAAAAGGTGACAAGCTACAGTGCGAAAATTATAAAGGCATATCACTACTTTGTACGGCGTAGGAGTACAAAATGTTTTCTAAAATCTTAGAAAATAAAATCGGATCATACGCCAACAGTATTATTGTGGAGTATCAAGGTGGTTTTAGAGCAGCTAGATCAACAATAAACCAATTTTTCACTGTCAAGGAGGTACTTCAAAAATGCTAGGAGTTCGACATAGATGTACACCAAATTTTCGTTGACTTTAAGTAAGCATACGACAGTATTGGATATGCGAGGTACATTACTATATAAGTCGAGCCAAGCACTCGCAGTAGCCTATGCGGACGACATCAACATTTTGTCACGGTCATTAACAACTGCCACAGAACTTTTCCTGAAACTCGACAGCGAAGCAAAACTAGTAGGGCTACAAATCAATGAAAATAAAAAAAAAGCTCATGACGCAGTCGAGGAAAAATATCAAATACACAAAATATCACACTTGTTGAATACATTATCGAAAATGTGAGTGAATTTGTGTCTTTAGGCGCCAAAATAACGAAAACCGGCAATGAAAGAGACGAAATACCCCGAAGAATGCAGCTCGCAAATAAAATATTTTATTCAAATTTGACGATCTTGAAGACCACCTGCATACACAGGGAATCAAAACTTCAAGTACACAAATCTTTGATAAGACTTATGTTATGCTATGAGTGTGAAACATGGACCCTAACACAAATACAATATATTGAACGCCTTTGAGCGACGGGTCCCGAGGCGAATAATCGGAGCGAAGCTAGACAGGGACCAATGGCGAATTCGATACAACCATGAGCTGTATGAAATTTTTGACGAACCGGAGGTCTCAACGATTGTCAGACTGCGGAAGCTGCAATGGGCTGGACACATGAACTGTATGGGCGAACAATGGATACCCAAAAAGGTATTCGCTGGGAGAACTGAAGGCCGGAGACCAGTGGGGAAACCGAGGAAACGCCGGTCTGACTCAATCGAAGAAGAAAGTTCATCTCTGCTCGGATTTCGAAATATTGGAGGACGCGGTCAATGGACCGAGTCCAGTTGGGAGCGCTATTTACAGGAAGCGAAGGGCCGAGAGGGGCTGAAGTGCTAAGAAGATATATATATATATATATATATATATATATATATATATATATATATATATATATATATATCTATATATATATATATATATATATATATTATATATATATATATATATATATATATATATATATATATATATATATATATATACATATCTCTATATATATATACACATATCTATATATATACATATCTATATATATATACACATATCTATATATATACATATCTATATATATATACATATCTATATATATATATATATATATATATATATATACATACTATATATATATACATATCTATATATATACATATCTATATATATATGTATATATACATATATATACATATATATATATATATATATATATATATATATATATATATATATATATATACATATATATAAATATATACACACACACAAACACACACACCCACAC
>OZ017739.1:243434887-243437387 GCA_963969285.1 Odontomyia ornata
CGGTCTCCCGATTGTCGGTTTTGCCCAGGAGAGGAGGACAATGCCTGTCACACATTTTTTGCGTGTACGAAATGGGCCAGGCTGCGAAGGGAACTCTACAGGGAGACGGGAGAGCTCACCCCGGATAATATAGTTGCGGTGATGCTCGAATCGGTTGACAAATGGAACCAGGTGGCACATTATGCTCGGGCAGTCCTAAAATATAAAAGGGACTCACAGCAGCCGGAGGCGCTGGGGCTGGGGGATCGCTCTTCTGGCAATTCCTCTTCCCCCCTCCCCTCCCGCTAGGAAAGGGACTCCCCAGCTTGAAGGCGCCCCACGGCGTAACAAAACGAGACCTGGCCCGAAGTAATGTGTCAAACGGTTCCAGGCTAGGTTCTCAGATTGACAGGGGAGGTGTTTAGTGGGTAGTCCAAAGGTATCCTCCATGGGAGTCCCACACTGCCAGACTCGGCGGGCATAAATGCCTTCACCTCCCTACCACAAAAAAAAAAAAAAATATATATATATATATAGATATGTATATATATAGATATGTATATATATATATATATATATGTATATATATATATATATATATATATATATATATAGATATGTATATATATATATATATATATATATATATATATATATATATATATATATGTATATATATATATAGATATGTATATATATATATAGATATGTGTATATATATATATATACAGGGTGCGGCAGCATAACTTCCTTTTTTCAAAATTCAACAAAACAAATTTTCAGCGGTACTTATTTTTTATGCACGCTCCGCACTGTTCCAACGCATGATAGCGACTAACCAAGGGATGAGCAAAACTTTAAAATCACCTCTCTCGAATGAGACTACTAGCGCCGCGCTATAACAGTTAGCACTTTAAGGGCGGGCATTTCAAAAAAGGAAGTTATGCTGCCGCACCCTGTATATATATATATATATATATATATATATATATATATATATATATATATATATATATATATATATATATATATATATATATATATATATATATTTATATATATATATATATATAGATATATATTCCTCTTCTTAGCATTACAGCCCCTCTCGGGCCTTCGCTTCCTGCAAATAGCGCCCCCAACTGGACTCGGTCCATTGACCGCGTCCTCCAATATTTCGAAATCCGAGCAGAGATGAACTTTCTTCTTCGATTGAGTCAGACCGGCGTTTCCTCGGTTTCCCCACTGGTCTCCGGCCTTCAGTTCTCCCAGCGAATACCTTTTTGGGTATCCATTGTTCGCCCATACAGTTCATGTGTCCAGCCCATTGCAGCTTCCGCAGTCTGACAATCGTTGAGACCTCCGGTTCGTCAAAAATTTCATACAGCTCATGGTTGTATCGAATTCGCCATTGGTCCCTGTCTAGCTTCGCTCCGATTATTCGCCTCGGGACCCGTCGCTCAAAGGCGTTCAATATATTGTATTTGTGTTAGGGTCCATGTTTCACACTCATAGCATAACATAAGTCTTATCAAAGATTTGTGTACTTGAAGTTTTGTTTTCCTGTGTATGCAGGTGGTCTTCAAGATCGTCAAATTTGAATAAAATATTTTATTTGCGAGCTGTATTCTTCGGGGTATTTCGTCTCTTTCATCGCCGGTTTTCGTTATTTTGGCGCCTAAATACACAAATTCACTCACATTTTCGATAATGTATTCACCAAGTGTGATATTTTGTGTATTTGATATTTTTCCTCGACTGCGTCATGAGCTTTTTTTTTATTTTCATTGATTTGTAGCCCTACTAGTTTTGCTTCGCTGTCGAGTTTCAGGAAAAGTTCTGTGGCAGTTGTTAATGACCGTGACAAAATGTTGATGTCGTCCGCATAGGCTACTGCGAGTGCTTGGCTCGACTTATATAGTAATGTACCTCGCATATCCAATACTGTCGTATGCTTACTTAAAGTCAACGAAAATTTGGTGTACATCTATGTCGAACTCCCAGCATTTTTGAAGTACCTCCTTGACAGTGAAAAATTGGTTTATTGTTGATCTAGCTGCTCTAAAACCACCTTGATACTCCACAATAATACTGTTGGCGTATGATCCGATTTTATTTTCTAAGATTTTAGAAAACATTTTGTACTCGTACGCCGTACAAAGTAGTGATATGCCTTTATAATTTTCGCACTGTAGCTTGTCACCTTTTTGTGGATAGGGAAAAACAACCCATATCGTTCCGCAACCAACGTATTCACCTGATCTGGCGCTGTGGGACTTCTGGCTGTTCACCGTTTTGATACGATAGAGGAGATTCAAGCCGCAGCGAAGACGTAACTGAAGGCGATCCCGGAAACGACGCGTATCTCAAACACTATGAATATCTTTCGACGCGCGCAGTTTAAATTCAAATTACACCTTATTTTTTGGTCACAGTAGTATATCAGTGACGTGCAGTGAAAATTGTTGATAGGCAACCAATGCGTTTGAAATAAATATTTATAGACTAAATATTAGAATGA
>OZ017739.1:243447387-243449323 GCA_963969285.1 Odontomyia ornata
TTGGGATGGCGATTCTTTAACTTTGTCCGATATTTATTCTGTTTTTTTTTGCGAGTCGGATTTTCAACTTTATCTTTTAATTTTTTTCAACAACTGATGTGTTATTCAATATTATTCAAAGTAAAGTAGTAAATATTGCGTATGCTAGTCAAAAAATTATAGAATTTGAAAACTGGCTTGAAAATGACTTTCCTCTTAAATTTGATGATTTTTATTTAACAATCACATCAGAGTATCAGCCACCACGTGAAAAAAGTAGAAATGCACTAGACCCCTTACAAAACCTTCGAAGAATCTTCAGAGAAATTATAGACATTGTTCTTCAACAAATTCGTCAAAGATTTCAGAATTTCAGACACTTACTATTTTTGAAATTGCTCGAACCTAGCTACTTTCCTCAATTTAAACAAAATTTTCCAGAAAAAAGTTTCCTTTCACTTATAGAATGTTATGGAGTTTTTTGATACTAACCAATTCAAAAATCAACTAAAGGTAATCTATACATCTGATGAATTTAAAGATGCAAACGCGAATAAAATTCTTGAATATATACGTCGCTAATGGCTTTCAACAAATATTCACTTTAGCGAAATCGATAGCTACAATTCCGGTAACAGTACCAACTGCAGAGAGGTCATTTTAAACACTGAAACGTTTGCATACATTTTTAAGAAATCGCCAGCCTCAAGATCGACTTTCTGAACTTGCTTAAATTGTGTCGAGAAAGAGCTTCTTATACAAATGCGAAGGGAAAATTATTTTTTTTGATAATATTATTAAAGAATTTTTGTGTAAAGAAAGGCGCATTGACTTAGAATATAAATAAAACCCTTTATTCTTTTAAAACAACACATTATTGAAGTAAATTCTTGTTTTATTTTTCGATGGAACGGCTTAAGTTATCAATTTATTTGTATTTGTATTGTAAGTCCATGCGCAAATAATACTTTGCTCACTTGTATAGTTGCTTCCATGAGGCGCAAAGCCGATTGAATTAAATGTTTTTTGAGGCTGTATTCATTCTAATATTTAGTCTATAAATATTTATTTCAAACGCATTGGTTGCCTATCAACAATTTTCACTGCACGTCACTGATATACTACTGTGACCAAAAAATAAGGTGTAATTTGAATTTAAACTGCGCGCGTCGAAAGATATTCATAGTGTTTGAGATACGCGTCGTTTCCGGGATCGTCTTCAGTTACGTCTTCGCTGCGGCTTGAATCTCCTCTATCGTATCAAAACGGTGAACAGCCAGAAGTCCCACAGCGCCAGATCAGGTGAATACGTTGGTTGCGGAACGATATGGGTTGTTTTTCCCTATCCACAAAAAGGTGACAAGCTACAGTGCGAAAATTATAAAGGCATATCACTACTTTGTACGGCGTACGAGTACAAAATGTTTTCTAAAATCTTAGAAAATAAAATCGGATCATACGCCAACAGTATTATTGTGGAGTATCAAGGTGGTTTTAGAGCAGCTAGATCAACAATAAACCAATTTTTTCACTGTCAAGGAGGTACTTCAAAAATGCTGGGAGTTCGACATAGATGTACACCAAATTTTCGTTGACTTTAAGTAAGCATACGACAGTATTGGATATGCGAGGTACATTACTATATAAGTCGAGCCAAGCACTCGCAGTAGCCTATGCGGACGACATCAACATTTTGTCACGGTCATTAACAACTGCCACAGAACTTTTCCTGAAACTCGACAGCGAAAGCAAAACTAGTAGGGCTACAAATCAATGAAAATAAAAAAAAAGCTCATGACGCAGTCGAGGAAAAATATCAAATACACAAAATATCACACTTGGTGAATACATTATCGAAAATGTGAGTGAATTTGTGTATTTAGGCGCCAAAATAACGAAAACCGGCGATGAAAGAGGACGAAATACCCCGAAGGAATACAGCTCGCAAATAAAATAT
>OZ017739.1:243454523-243634523 GCA_963969285.1 Odontomyia ornata
TGAATATTGAATGTTCTCTGAGAGCATCGGAGTACAAAACCAGCGATTCGCGATGCTCTAGAGGTTATGTCAGCTACATCAAATTTTAAATATGTATCCAATATACCACCTAGGTCTTTATAATGATCCACCGTTGATAGCAGTGATCCGTTAATTGAATACGCATTGGCAAGAGGCGTACGTTTATTGGTGAAACACATATGTAGACATTTGGACACGTTGAGAGGAAGGCGATTCATAGAGCACCATCGAAAGAGGGAGTCTAAGTCAGATTGAAGGTCACTACAGTCCATTTGTGAATAGACAACTTTCAAGATTTTTAAATTATATGCGTAGAGCAGACAATCTGATGTCATTGCAGTTGGTAGATCATTTATGAAAACATTAAATAGAAGAGGGCTGAGGATTGAACCTTGAGGTACTCCAGAAGAAGGAGAGAAAACGTACGAAGAGCAACCACATCAAGTAACCGATGAAGAACGATTTGTCAGAAAGGAGGATAGCCATGTAAGAAGAGGGCCAGAGAGGCCAAAAACCTCAAGTTTCTTCAGTAATAGACTATGGTCTACCATATCAAAGGCTTTGGCGAAGTCTGTGTAAATCACGTCCATTTGCTGACCTTCATCAAGTGATAGGGCAATCGCATTGGTAAATTCAGCCAAATTGGTTACCGTTGACCGTCCCTTAACGAAACCATGCTGCTGTTTAGCGAAGTCATTGGAGATTGCATCATATATTCGGTTATGAACGATTCTCTCAAAAAGTTTTGCAAAACACGAGAGTAGGGATATAGGCCTGAAATTAAGTGCTAAGCTACGGTCGCCTGATTTGTGAATTGGAAAGATGTTGGCACTTTTCCAAATTGCTGGGAATTTCCCTACAGTCAGGCTTATATTAAATAATATTGACAAGGGTAAGCTTAGGGATGAGGACAGCGTTTTCACAAAAAAGTTCGGGACTCCATCTGGGCCCGAACTCACGTTAACATCAATGGAGTCGATTATACTTTCGACTTCGGAAGGTGTTGTCAAAATGGTGCTCAAATGAGAGGAATGGTTAGTTGGGAGAATGGGTAAGGGTGACGAAGATGATTGGAAAACAGAAGCAAAATGGTCTGCAAATATATCGCATATGGCCTGACCATCAGACGCTTGTTTCCCATGCAGGCTAACAGAGCTAGGTATATTTGAAGTGGATTTGAGGGAGTTGACATATGTCCAGAAAGATTTAGGATTGTTTGATTGTAAAGAGGCCTCGATGGTGTTAAAATATATGAATGCATTGCGCGCTTGACGACCATTTTGGCATTCTTACGTAGTTGTTTATAAGACGAGAGATACGTCTCTGAACCGAAACGCTGTAACTTTTTACGCGCTATGTCTTTTAGCTTTAAAGCTTCTGATACTTCCGCTGTGAACCAAGGAGCATTCTTTTTGCGAGGAGGACGACTACGGGGAACGAAATTCATTATAATATTATTAAGTTTATTATAGAAGGCCGTGACAGCATCATTGACATCAGTAAAATGAGAGAGAAACTGCCAATCGATCTCAGAAAACTCTAATTGAATAGCTTCATAGTTTGCCTTGTAGAAGTTGTATCTAGAAATAGCTTTGTTATTCCTATGGCGTGAGATGCAAAGCGATAGTTGCATTTCAAGTGGAGGATGGTGAGAATCTGGTTTGACATAAGGGGTTGGTGATTGAGAAACTGAGATAATGCTCATGGGATTGTTAGTAAAAATGGGGTCCAGCAATCTATTGTTTAAGTATGGGAAATAGTTTAACTGCGTTAACAAGCACAGAGACGAAAAGGATGACAATGAAATTGATATCTCATTATGTGACAAAATCCTTCTAGAGCTTAAATCCCATTCAACCGTTGGCATGTTAAAGTCACCGCAGATCACAAAGGACGCAGAGGGGTATGAAACATTAATGTAATTAGAAAGTTCAGAAAAGGAAAGAGTATAGACTTGTAGCGGGGAGCTGCATGGCACATAGACGCACACAATAAATATTAGCAAGCTAGATGATAATCTCAAACCAACTACAACGCATTCAATAGGAGGGGAGAAGGTGATATCTCGACAGAAGAAACTTTCAAAAGGTTTACGGACCGCAATCAAGACACCTCCGCCATGGCATTTACCGGATATAGCTCGGTCCCTATCTTCACGATATACATAATGTAGAGGAAAGAGTTCTTCATTCGCAATTTCCTTTGAAAGCCACGTCTCAGTTAAACATATAACGTCATCATTTGCCAATATGGATGCTCAATTCATATCATTCAGCTTGGTTCTCATACCGCGAACATTTTGATAATATAAGTTAAGATAATTAGTTTATGTGTGATTGTATTTTTCATTCAGTTTCTGGTTCTTGTTCTGTTGGCTGATCGAAAATTTGTGTACGGCCTTCGCTCCAAATGTTTAACAAGTATACCAGTTGGCCAAAAGTCTGGTTTAGAAAGTTCCTGTAATTCCATTGGAACGGTAAGTTTAAACGACGCTACGATTCTATTTGTGTTCTCCTTTGTTAGTTTAACACAATCTAGCACAGCCAGCGTAAAGCCAAGTTTAGAAATAACGTATTCCTTAATCTCCTCCTGCGGTGTATCAATTGATAGACGTGATATAAATAATTGCATAGGGGGCGGTATCACTCTTCGTAATAGTCCCGAGTGATTGTTGGTTTCTTGCCTTGATAAATTTGGTGTTGAGTTTGCGGGCGCTAGTTGTTGTTGCTGATTAAGAATAGAGCATTGATTTGCTGATCTTGATGATGCGGATGCCTGCGAGCTCAAAGAAATTTCTCGCGGACTATGACGAACAGGCAAAGGACTGGACAGGCTGTGCTTCTCGTTAAGATTTGCGGTGCCTCGACGGACAAAGAGTTGGTTGCAGATTTGTTATCTTTATCCTCTGGCTGAATGCTTTCAACAGTTGGTTCAACCAATTCTACAGTATCGCTTACACTTGGCGATGGCAAAGGACTGGAGAGGCTACGATTAAACAGTACTGTTATGGATAGCAAAGACTGCTGTTCTGTATCAGCCATCGTTAAAAGTTGAGCAATTTCTTCATTTGCGGTCTCAAGCTTCTCCTTTAATTTAAGTATTGCTGACGAAAGGGCATCTACGGTCTCCTTAGCTTTTTGAAGTCTGGTTACGTATGCGGTAATACTAAACTTGCTGCAGCGTTCACAGTACCAGTAGACACCAGTTCCTCTTTTCATGATGGCGTCAGCGATTGGGCCCGTCAAGCTCGCACATTTCGCATGGAAAGGTAGACCACAGAAACCATAGCAGGTTACAAATGAGGTTTTGCTATGTTCATCCAGACACGTTCGGGCTGCACAGTTCGCCATTTTTCTTGTTTATTAAATGTAAGAAAAGACAGCAAGGAAAGACTTACGCACCAATTCAAAGGAGTTTAAATTCCAATTCACAGCAGTTTAAATCATGTAAATATGCACAGCAGTTTCACTAATTTTTACATTAAATGTACAATACCTGAACTAAAAAAGCTAGGTTTGAAGCAGTGATACTTGTATTACGATATTTAAGTTTATTTATGAATATCACGATAAGGGTTTGTGACGCGACTATTGTTTGGTACAGTTAGTACAGGCACCAGAGCATAAGCACAAACTCACGATATGAACGATTTAGTAGTAATGTTTACACACAGATGGCGCAGAGAATAAAGCTACACAGTTTCCGTATTCAAGACGAAAACAATGTTTTTGTTTCAAGAAATAAACAATTAAGTCAAAGGAGAACACTGCCACTTGATCCGAGATGCACACCACTTTAAGCGTAGACGGAAGGCGCTTCGATCTATGTATTTTGGGTTAATAATAGTCGCGACTAAACACCAGATTAAGTAAAGAAGTAAGAGCAGCGAATTGACACGTCCGAAAGCTTCGATATTGCCGAAATGAGTTATATAAGTATATATATATATTATATATATATATATATATATATATATATATATATATATATATATATATATATATATATATATATATATATATATATATATATACAGTCTTCCACAAAAGTCAAGGTACAGAGAATCGGTAACTGAAAATTGTATTACTGAATCAATATTTTTATTTGAAAACCAAAAGTTATGAAATGGTAATAATACGAGTTCTGTTGAATTTAAGTTTTCATAAATTTAAAGGGATTCGGCAATAATGATCATTGAAGACAATAATTTTTTGTTGGCAATGTCTCTTTTCTACTCCACAAAAGTCTTGGTACAGTTGCAGAAAATGCCCTGTTATTTGTAAAAAGGGGAATCCCCCAAGTTCATATTATCAGAGTGAGTTAACAACCGTAGGCCGCTGTCTTTAATATCGCGTCCGTATTCGTGGTGTATCTTTTATTTAATAAAATTTTTAAAAAATGAGTCGAAAGGAGTTGAGTATTAAGGAGCGTGAAATAATTATTAATCTGCATTCAAATCAGAGCAAATCATATTCTGAAATAGCTGAACTAGTGTTGCGAAGTCGGTCAACCATTCAAAAAGTGATAAATCGATTTAAGAAGGAAAATAGAGTGGAAAATGTGCCCCGAACAGGTCGTCCATCTAAACTAAGTTCAAAGGACAAGAGAAAAATTTCGCGAATGGTAAAACAAGATCCATTTCTAAGCTGTAGAAAAATCTGCGATGTTCTTGGAATTAATGATAAGAAGGAGGTTAGCGCAGAAACTGTGCGTAGAGCTGTCGTAGAAGCTGGATTTTCATCTCGTACGCCTAGAAGAAAACCTCTTGTAAGTTCCATAAACAAACAAAAAAGAATAACATTTGCAAAAGCATATATTGACAAACCAATAACGTTTTGGGATAATGTTTTATTTTCGGATGAGTCTAAATTTTGTATATTTGGTGTAAATGGGCATAAGAGGGTCTGGCGAAAAGTAGGAGAAGCATTTAATCCCAAGAACACTATTAAAACAGTAAAACATGGAGGCGGTGGTGTTATGGTTTGGGGTTGCATGGCTGCTGCTGGAGTTGGAAATCTGACATTCATCGAAAATACTATGGATAAGAACTCTTATTTAGAGATTCTACGAAACAACATGCAACAAAGTGCAGCCAAATTAGGTATGCGAGAAGATTTCTTGTTTCAACAGGACAATGACCCTAAGCACACTGCGCATAAAGTTCGAATGTGGCTATTGTACAAAACTCGCATGCTTGCTACACCGCCTCAAAGCCCTGATTTGAACCCTATAGAGCATCTTTGGAATGAGCTTGAGACAAAAATCCGAAAAAGAGTGATATCAAGCAAGGCGCAGCTTAAGGATGTTATATTGGAGGAGTGGGCCAGAATCAGCAGCGAATTTACTAAAAAATTGGTATATTCTATGCCTAAAAGACTGAAGTCAGTAATTTAGATGAAAGGATATCCGACAAAATATTAAGAAAAGTATAATTCAAATAACTATGCAAGACTATAATTACAATTTGTATCATTTTTCTTTAGGTGTACCATGACTTTTGTGGACTTCATTCATTGACTTTCCAACACATCATATGTAATAATATATTAATACGACAGAATTTTCGTTTTGTTTTACATGAATTTAAAGTGTAATGATTATAGTTGAAGTAATACCAAAAAAAATTTTATCACTATAGGGTTTTTAAATAAAAATATCAAAAAATTTTCATGATATTTATCACTGTACCTTGACTTTTGTGGAAGACTGTATATATATATATGCATATATATAGGTATATATATATATATATATATATATATATATATATATATATATATATATATATATATATATATATTTATATATATATATATATATATATATATATATATATATGCGTGTATATATATACATATATATATATATATATATATATATATATATATATATATATATATATATATGCGTGTATATATATACATATATATATATATATATATATATATATATATATATATATATATATATATATATATATATATATATATATATATATATATACATATATATATATATATATATATATATATACACATATATATATATATATATATATATATATGTATGTATATATATATATATATATGTATATATATATGTATATATATATATATATATATATATATATATATATATATATATATATATATATGTATATATGTATATATATATATATATATATATATATATATATATATATATATATATATATATATATATATTTGTATATTTATACACTTGCCAGAAAAAGTATCCGTACAACATCAAAAGAAAGCAACATATTGGGAAATTCATGTTAAAGAAGGTTGCTACATTTAAATATTTAAGCAACAAAATTTACTCATTAACGAAACTATCGTTTCGATAAATTTTTCCTGTGGAATCCTTTAAAAACTAGATTTTACAAAATAAAAACAAAAAAGCCGCGCTTAAACGAACCAGAAAAAGTATCCGTACATGACAATGTTAATTGGAAATATTCAAATATTTTATTACATATCAGGGCTTAATAGCTTGTCGGGATAATCTTTTCGTTTAAGGACCTCCTTAAGTCGATTTGGCATGGAGTGAACAAATTTGGCTATGTCCTGAATGGTAATTTTGCCCCATTCCCCATGACATTTTTCAGCATTCCCCCCGAGGATATGCTGGGCTGACGGATCCTGCGCTCCAACAACTCCCACAAATGCTCAATGGAATTAAGGTCGTGGGATAAGGGCGGCATACAAAGTTGATGTTTTGTGTTGTAGAGCAACCAAAGCTTCACATTGTGTGCTGTGTGCTTGGGATCATTATCTTGCTGGAACCACAAATCGTCACCAAGCCTCAACTGCTGAACGCTTTGCTTCAAATTCATCTTTAAAATATTAAGGTAACCGTATTGATCCATAGTTGATTCTATAAACATAAGTTGGCAACTCCTTCTGCCGCCATACACCCGCCAGACCATCACACCACCTCCACCATGTTTCACAGTTGGTTCGAGACTTTCTTTTTCCACCACACTAGCTAAATGATTTTCTTGCACTCTTTGATGGCTTTTTCGACTCTTTTGACAGATTCAGGAAGCGAATTATGTCTCAGCTCTAGATATGGTCCATCTCATATACATTTTTCAACCATTATGTCATATTCTTCTTTTTTAACAATAACCACAGCGTGGCTTTGTCGGCCTTTAAAAAATACACTCGTTTTCCTGTCAGAGTTTTAACAATTTTCTCCTCCTTTGTTGTGATTCTGCGTGAGTACTGTTTGTTTCTTTTTCACTTCTCTCCTGATTTCTTCTTTTCTTTCACTTTCAATGTTTTTTTACACCAGCTTCTATTTCTGCTACGATATCTTCTAAAGGGTTTTTCTGGTTTAAGGGCAAAATTTAGCCCTTCATTAATTAATTGTAGTTCTCCCGTTGCGAGATTTACGTCTGTTTTATTAATTACGTAGTTTGATAAGTTTATTGGTTTTAGCGTTTCTTTGTGAACGCTAGGTTTGGTAAGGTTGGTTAGCTTCTTATTCAAAATTTTCCTTTTTCTCATTTTTCCACCCGGATCTGCAGTATTTATTTTGCCAATATTTGGGATTATGTCTTCATTTTGACGCTCCCAGTAATTTTGCTAATTCAAGATGTTTATTATATGCCATAATAGTGTGTTTATCTAACTTCTTTGTCTGTTTGCTTTATCTAAATGTGTTTTCAGTACTACTTGATGAGATTTCGAGACAACGTTTTTCCTCAGACATGTTTTCAAATATCTTATGTCTTCTATCAGTGAGCTGTTCATGACAAACATCGAAGAAATGATCGAGAATGAAGGCCTAATGCCTAAATTGTGAATACGCGACGTAGAAGATATATTGGTGATCATTTCAAAGGAAGAGTTGGAGAACACATTCCAAAGAATAAACCAGATCCACCCTAGAATCAGGTTTACAATGGAAATAGAGGAAAATAACGAAATTCCATTCCTAGACTTAAAGATTATCCGAAATAACCCTAAAATTGAATTTGATATTTATAGGAAACCAACGAGCACACAACGCACTATAACTAGCGACTCCTACCACAGCTTTGCGCACAAAATGCCAGCGTATCAAGGAATGATCATAGGCTCCTGACGACATCGCTGACCCATGAAAGATTCCAAAAAGAAATACATAATGTAAACAGCGAGAATCAACGGCTATGATGAACAAACCATCGAGAGAATTATAAACAAGTTGGGTACACAGACCTACGCTCATGCCAGAAGGGTTTTGTACTCAACTTACAAAATGCAGTAACCAGCAACGAATAAAATCAAGAAACATGTCAAAGACGATTCTATTGGAGAAAAAGTGAAATTCGAGGATCATACTATTATTAACAAAGTTGAACGAATTTTGACTTCTGAGTTACTTGTTATTGTTATACCCATAAATACATCCCTTGATAATTTTTTCAGATTTTTTAGATCACAAGGGTCCATTCGCGAGGGAAGTAACAAATTTTTCATGTATTTCCCCACCTGTGCCCCCACTGAAGCAAAAAGCAGTTTAAGAACTGCTTTGAAAAGCTCTCATAAAGAACTTTCATTTGATACTCATACCGGCTACCTTTTTTTCAGGGGCCACTCCCCTGTACTGTAGTCATCATGGCCTATTTTTCCAATTCCTAGAATGGTTACAAAGCCCTTTTGCTAGGAGCTCTCTCCTGCCTCTTCGACGTATTTCACGTATGAATATTAATTGTGGGTACACATCTTCAATCATTCATTAAATTGAATCAAGTGTTCAAAGCATGCACCTTAAACGTTGAAGTTAGGGAAAAATAACTCAAAATTATTCAATCTTCGGATTTAAAACAGCCACTATTTTGTTTTACGATTACTGATACCACTAACTGAACCGATTCTCAAAGATATTCATGATACCTATCATTCCTGAAATTTTCATGCAAATCCTAGCAAAGCTGTAGTGACTTAGTCGGTAAAAAGCGCATATAGTTCCATAGCCATATGTTTCCATAGTAATACAGCGCATATTGTTCCATAGTAATGCTGGAAAATTCAAATCGCCATAATTTCGTTAAATACGATTCGATCTTTATGAAAATTTCAGAAAAGATCAATCTTATAAATAGTCATCTGTGTGCTGAATTTTATTGAATTTGAGGGCACTCTTTAAGATTTTATTCAAGAAAACATAAAATCGATAAATCATACTATTACTAACAAAGTTGAGTTAATTTCGACTTCTCATGTATTTGTTGTTGTTGCACTCATAAAGGCCTACATTCATGATTTTTTTCAGATTTTTCGGATGGAAGGTGTCCAATCGCGAGGGAGGGGGTACGCGAAAAGTTCGTACATTTCCCCTCCCCCTGCCCCGCTCGGTACCGGTAAGGCAATTTTAAGACTTGTTTTGAAAAGATCTCATTGAGACCTTGAAGCAACCACGGAAGTCACCGCAGTTGCAGGCATTAAGTATTAGCAGAGGGATGTGTAGCCCGGGGTGGCATACTGAGGCCGGCTAGCGCTCAGTCGTGTCGTGGGACTTCCGGGACACCCTCTGCTCGTGCTGAGCCACCTTACATATAAATACTAACACGGCGGGAAAAGGACGGGGAAAAGGGAGGTCATTTTGAGAAATGAAAGATGATGGGTTTAATCTGACATGGCCGTTTTTTATTTACAAATTATAATTCAAATCCCCAAAGTATAAGAAAATCAATTAAAAAAAAACTAACTACTAAAAACCCCCTTCGAAATTTAAAACATAAAAAAACTAGAATATACCAACATAAAATAATTCAGGATTATACAGAATATAATAATCAAACTACATGACAATGTGATACTATACTTCATAAAATATTTAAAAAAAAGAAAAAAATCAAAATTGTACTCACTTCTTTATCTGTAGAACTCCGAGCGCCCGGTGCAATACAACAAAAGAAGCGTGGGGCCACTGAAAATCAGGTTTTAAGGTTAAGATAACTAAAAACGCAACGGCCACTTTCAACTTTCTGATCCGTACTCGCAAAAAAATTCACTCTAAGGCACCTGGTCCTCTCCACAAACCAACAAAATTAGTTTTCTTTCGCTGAATTTCAAACCAAAACTTCTTGTAACAATTTTTGTCTCTCCGCACTTCAAATTAATAAAATCTTTTTTTCTTCCTCCTCACACAACTTTCGTCTTCCCGCACTTCAAATTAATAAAATCAAATCCCTTGTCTTCCCAAAATCCAATAATCACCTCACTTTCTCAATCCTTCTACTCTCCTGCTTCGTCAATAAAACTATTGGGTTGAGAATGTGATTAATTCACAATCACATTCTCAACCCAAAACGCCCTTTTTCCCCATTTGAAAACCCCCAAAAATCACTTTTATTCCGCACAAAAAAACTCCTTTATCTTTACCAGCCAAATACTAACTGCCCCTATCCCAACAACTTAATCCCGCATTTTCACTTCCATCCAATGCGATTCCATAATCTCTTTATCATTTTCAACTACCGCTGTCGCCTTTGGGTAACGTAATCGAAGATCATTACACTTCGATTCCGCTACCCACACATCTTTTTTCCGTATCGACAAACACAATAGTATCCATTGATTTGCATATATGGCAATTTACATCATCCAAGAATCGCTTGATGGAATGCAAAGTGTCACATATACATTACGGAAACTTTAGATTTTGCCGATACCCCAAAAAGAGTGCTTCCCTGCGCTCGGGGGAACTTGAACCCAGGGTTCCAGCAGACCCCCAGTCGAGAACTCGCGACGCAGCCAATGGTGCCATGTACTGTCGATCTCCCATTCATCTCATAAGCAACTTCAACGATGCATTTGGGTATGAGATTGAATTTTGTTAGTAGGGAAACGTAAATTAATTTTTGTTGGTATAAAAAATAAAATTTGTTAGTGGGAACTAGTGAAAAGAATTAGTTAGTTTGAAAGAAGGAATTAGATTTTGTTAGGGAAAAGGTATTGAATGAAGTTTTGTTAGTGGGAATGAATGAATGGAATGTTGTTAGTGGGGAAAATTGAAATTATTAGTATATATTATATTATTTTAGTTGGAAATAAGGGACAAGGGTAGGGTTGTGATGATGGGGAGGTGAAAATTATAGGGAAATTGGAAAAATTTTAATAAAATTAAATAAAGAACAGGGAAAAAGGTATAAATGCCCAAAGGAAGATGGAGATGTTACGGCGGCAATTTGAAGTTGCGAATGGGAGGAAGTTGGTACGCCGAAATTCGCAAAAACCTTTCCAATGACACCCTACTCGACTACCAATGGTGAAAATTTTTTTTGAGGGGTCACCTCCCTATATAGGGAGACCCCCCTTAAAGCCCTTTGAAAAATTTTTCCACCCTTGAACTTTCTAGAAGTCACCACTTCTGACCTTTCTACAAAGTTTCATGGCTGTAGCCTCCATAGTTTCGGAGAAAAAGTGCTGTGACATACAGACGGACGGACGGACGGACAGACGGACACAGGTCGTGATTGCAATAGGGTTCTGTATTTTAGTACAAAACCCTAAAAACAAAGCCAGAAAACTTGAAAGACAAAAGCTTACAATATTAGCTACACAAGAAGAACAACTGTGGCGAGTAGCGGTTACGAAATCAATGGTTTCTAAAGACGTCAAAAACAATTTTAAAAAGAATGGAACAAAAATGGTAGAAACAAGCAGAAACCTGACATTGCGGAGAAAAATGAGATCAGAAAAAGATCAAATAACGACAGGAATTTATAAAATTACATGCAACAATTGCCCGATGGTGTACATTGGGCAAACAAAAAGATTAGTGACAGTGAGGATAAAGGAACATCTAAAGGAAGCTGAGATAGTAGCAAAAAATGTGAGCACAACAAGATCAGCGGTGGCAAAACATATAATTACTGAAGGTCACCACATAAGCCCTAGCAACGTTAGCGTAATTAAGAGGGTCGACAAGTTAAGTAAAATGGACGCGGCGGAGTCATTCAAAATTCTGCAAATACCTGCGCAATTAAGAATAAATACAGATTAGGGAAATTATAATTCATCTTTACTCGATGTTGTAAAGTAATTAACGTAAATAGTCTCTAGCATAAATAGATTGTTAAAAAAGATTCCATTCATAGTGTACTGAGAAAGACTGTAGATAACAGTTGAAAACGCGTTATACGGTTTTTTAAATAAATGAAATCCAATGTTTAAAGGAACCAAATTTTTTAATTTTTTAATTTAATAAATTAAAATTTACATTGGAAACCTTCCGACAACAATATTAAATATAATTAATAAATTCCTATGCTTTTAACTTTGAGCATCGATAAAGGATGTTCTCCGCGTATCACTTTCATTTCACACCTGAAATCCGTCTCAAAACTACAAAACCTCGAATTTTTGTCGGCACTTTCACGTTTCTTCATATAACTCCATATAAACTAGCTAGCAAAGTCAGCTTACATGTGGTCACGTATGATGCAGTAGGGGTTTCTAGTACATGGCTTGTTAAACTGAAGTAAGGCTTTGGCTGTGAGCTATTGGGCGTTTTTACACGCGGCGTTAAAAATAGGGACGTACCTTGAATATAACTTGCAGATACAAAAACATATTGAGTTTGCATGAGTAGAAAAATTAAAAATTAACTCCCTCACCTCTGAGCATGGTGGTCGCCATCACCGGTGTGTATCTAAGAGTGATGGCCTGAGGAGAATTAGTGCACACGTCGAAACCACCTCCTTCTAACATTTTTCTTCTCTAATAATTTTTCAGAAAAATTAGTATTCAAAATATGCAACTCATTTATATGTAGCTGCAAACAATTCCATAAAAAGTAATTTAAAAATCTATCGGAGCCATCCGAAAGAGTGATCGATATCCGCGCGACGTTAGATAAGCTTCAAATGTAGAGCAAATTTGTCGTATAGATTTACATTAAGTTGATGTGAAAAGGGTGAAATGATCCAATTAAAAAGTTTAGCTAATACAAGTACTTACAAGAGGAATTTACCTTGAATATAACTTGCAGATACAAAAACATATTGAGTTTGCATAAGTAGCAAAATTAAAAATTAACTCCCTCACCTCTGAGCATGGTGGTCGCCATCACCGGTGTGTATCTAAGAGTGATGGCCTGAGGAGAATTAGTGCACACGTCGAAACCACCTTCTTCTAACATTTTTTCTTCTCTAATAATTTTTCAAAAAAATTAGTATTCAAAATATGCAACTCATTTATATGTAGCTGCAAACAATTCCATAAAAAGTAATTTAAAAAGCTATCGGAGCCATCCGAAAGAGTGATCGATATCCGCGCAACGTTAGATAAGCTTCAAATGTAGAGCAAATTTGTCGTATAGATTTACATTAAGTTGATGTGAAAAGGATGAAATGATCCAATTAAAAAGTTTAGCTAATGAAATGATTATTAATATGCTTTGGCCAAAAATTTTCCTAGCCGAAAGATATACAACGTTCGTTTTTGCGTGTGTTGCGATTTACCCTAGAAAATTTTGAAGTGTTTTTACCATAGATATAGAGGACTGGATCCGCAACCGGTCTCGAGAGCCGAAGCAATTAGCAACCTTCGCTAAAGTTGTGTGAAGTTGTTTGAAGTGATATATTTTTGTTTTTGTACTTAACTTCACTCCGAAACACGTTCACGTTTATAAAGTTTTTGGTTTTGAAGCTCGCGCGTACGAAATCGGCAATTTAATTCTCTTTTTTTATTAAAAACTTACGAATTTTCCATCAGCACATGAGTTTTCTAGCCTCTACGACGTACGAATTTTTTGTGAGAGAACGTTTGTTGTGTTGTGCTCAAACTGTTCAACGAATGATAACGAAGGCGCGATCGGGTTCATGTGAAACGAAATTTTATAGGTGTGCGCGGGTGTCAGTGAGGGAATCGATTCTTCTGAAGAGAGGAAAGATAAAGCTCTCTGGAAACAAAGGGGAAGGAGACGCAAAGGGAATCCTATAGTTTCGAGAGCGTAAGATATTTATATGTAAAACTCACGGAACAGGCAGCTAACAGGAACGGCCTAATGCAAATGGAACACGGCCTTTTCTTGTGCTCAATTCTCTCTATTGATAAGGAGGATTTTTCTTATCATCATATATTTTGTTGCATTGGCTGTCAAGTTTGGCTTGCCCAGAAAGTGTTTTCGAGTGTAAACAAACTCTTTCGTGTAAAGTTTTTCTATAAAAGACAGTGCGAATTCGGATTTCAGAGTGACAAACGATAATAAGGCGATAACTGATTAATTAGACAGTGAGAAATTGTAAAGACTGTAATATAGTGTTAGAAAATTTCAAGTTTTGTGAATAGTTGAAAAAATGAAGTGCATAGTGAAAAATTGTTACAGTAAAAGCCACCGCCGGCCAGCAGGAGTTTCATAAGTCGGCCAGCAGGAGTTTCATAAGTCGGCCAGCAGGAGTTTCATAAGTCAGTATTGATTTAAAGAAGAAGAAGAATGAAAAACAGTATTTATAAGTCGTTTTTCAGTGAAATTTGCTTCCACTAAATTGTGTTTAAGTTATGTTGGCGGCCATTTTATAAGGTTAATTTTCACACAGTATTGCCCAAAATATAGGACACTTTTAACGTATAATTGGCATCTTCGTTGCGTTAAAAGAAAATTTGATCTTGTGAAAAACCCCGTTCAAATTATTAACTAAAAATACAAATATTTTCATGCTTCAGGTAAAGGCTGTACTTCGTGTTTCCATCGTTTATACGTATTTATTTTCCCATCGTTAATGTGTTATTTTATCTGATATACAGGTATTTCGTTTGAAACACGCAAGCTCCCTCAGTGAGACCTCACTGAAGAAGCTTGAGTGATTCAAGTGAGATCTCACTGAAGAAGCTTGAGTGTTTCAAGCGAAATAACTGTAATCTGATAAAATACATTAACGATGAAAAAAAAAATTTTATTTGACAGACAACTAATTTTTATTAATATATATGAATTTGAAGGAAATGTCATAATTTAATAACATTGGATAAATTATTTTCAGATTTCCTACTAACGAATTGGAACGGATAACGTGGTGCAATTCGATAAATGTAAGTGGAGTCGATGTGGAAAAAGCTTTAATATGCTCCGAGCATTTTGCGGGTTCCGAGTTAATAAGACTCGCAACCCGGACGGTACTGAGAGAAGGTGCGATTCCCCTTTTTATAGGGAGTGATAGACAATTAGTAAAATTTTTACACTATGAATTAGTTCGAGTTTTGACGCAATTTTAATTTTACAGACTAATATCATTGGCATGTCAACAGGTTCGATATCTTCTAGTTTGCTGAGCAGTGAAGCTCTTTCGTCGTTGACGATGGTAAATAGTTTTATTATAAATTCATAACACTAGCTAATCCAAGGAACGAATTACTCGTTTCGCAACTATCTGATACGAGCGAAGCAACGAGCTATTATGGATTCGGTGTAGATGCCAATGAATTGAATAACTCAATATCTGCATTGTTATGAAAATATCACATTATTAAAGGAAAATATATTGCCTGTAATTTGCGCTTCAACTCTAGTGTTTCCCAATAAAGTAAGTTTTTGTGTAAAGCAGATGCAAAATTGTGTCTAAATTTTTTTTAAGATGCAGAGTAGCAATTGCGGCGGTAATTTCACTATTTTAGAAGAAGTTTTTCTTCTAAAATAGTGTCATTTCAAATAATATAAGTACTTTTTTTTAGATTTCAGATAAAGTTTACGATGAAGGGTGGGGGCAAAATGTCCCTGTATGGGGGGTATCTTGTGGATTTGAGTGCAGTCTAATTTATTTCATTGTATCCCTTGTTGATGAGGTAAAATATACAGAAAAAAAAACACAGTTTTCATTATTTACTTTTAAAAGAATCCGCAAATATCTCGAGTTGGCAATTGATTTTTGTCGGAATACATTAATATACGAAGAGCAGGCAAGTTTGGTGAAGGAACGCTTTTCTTGTGGATATTAGTGCCATTCTGTACACATGTCCACAAGAAAAGCGTTCCCTTAACCAAACTTGATTAAATGTAACAAAATCACGCTTCACCGCCCAAATCAAATTTGACTTTTGAGCCATTCTGCGCAAATTTCCACAAGAAAAGCGTTCCCTTCGCCAATAAAATATCACAAAATCATGCTGCACCCCTCAAAACATACTTGAGTATGCCCGGAATGAACGTCGTGTCGAGGAGGCGGCACTTTCCTGGCATCGCCATTACGCGTCGAGGCGCAAAGGCGCGCGGCGTTGCAATCTGACAATCGGGTTTTTCTCACATCCGTTTCGGTATAACCCTTCGCTGCCATTTAATGTTGAAATTGACTATCTACTGCGTGTTTCCACGTCGATTTTCAGGGCAAATCCATTACTAACAACACGCGTAGATTTTCAGGGCAAATCAATTACTAAAAAATAACACGCACCGATTTGCGGATCGAATCTGTGCCCCCAACGCGTATTGTCGATGCCAGCCAAAATTTTAATCAGCTGCATCTCACATTCCTTCTGGTACAAGACTTCGCCGCCATTGAACCTTTTCAAATTTCGTATGAAGCAGATTTCAAGCTTGAACTACCTTCTGCGTGTTTTCACGTCAATTTTCGGGCCAATAATTTACTAAGGATTTGCACAGAGTGCGCCCGCGCCGAGTAGGGCCGATGCTAGGAAAGTGCCGTCACCACCATAATATCACCATACACTTGTTTTAAAGTCGTAGTCGAGACAACGAATGCTTAGTTATTACGTAACGCTGAATGTTCAATAACCACGATTAATAAGCGCGTTTCTTAGAATCCCCGCTCTTTTTACTTTATTATGCTTATTGCCCGTAGAAACCAATGGCAATGAAGCTAGCGCATTCCTGCGTTCCAACCATGCCTAATAAACACTATATTACACGAGTTTTTTATTTGTAATCATTCCATTACTCAGCAAAATAGTAACATCATTTTCGCTTACATAACATTCAAATGAAATTATATTCATGCATCTCTTTCAGGCGTCGGTCGCCTAGTCACTCACCTGATCTCCTACTTAGCAATCTGATTTGTGCTACAACATATTCAGACGGCAGAAGCCAGTAAGGATATAATCTTGCCGATTTGTACATCGTAAACCTTTTAATCTTATTTTCGTCAACTAGATTATTAGAAGATGCACTTCGCTTTTTCGCAGCATTAAGTTTAAAACAATAGTAGGTACTCAAACCCAAAAATTCGAGGGCTACAACGGATACAAAAATATTTTACGATGCAATGATTCATCAGATCAAAAATTGTCGGCAGAAAAACCATTTGACAACTAATTAGGGCCTCAACTGTCAGCTCAGTACAAGGTTATATACAGTCGTGAGCTGTTCGAATCGTGACAAATCATTAACTGAGAAAAGCGGTTAGGCAATGAATTCAATTTTAATCACGGGTTGCAATCGTGGAATTGGGTTAGGGCTGGTGCAGTCGCTCTTAAAATTGCCGACACCTCCACATCACATATTTGCCACATGCCGAGATATTGAGAAGGCACAGGTGAGTAACTTACGTATGTATGGGCGAGTTACCTGTATTTATTGGGGCCATTATTTCGTATTTCTCTGGAATAAACGACAAACTACAGCTTTTGAAAACAGACTTTAAACCAAGCAGCGACAGAACACTGACGAACTTGTCCCACAATTCAACTCGAGCGTCACTTAATTCCAAAAAAAATTTCGCGCCGTGCCTTTAACTGACTTTCAACTCCGCTTGCAGTCAAAGCGTACTAGCTCGCAATGAATATAACTTGTGACGAATTATCAAAATGAGACATCTAGATATTGACAACTCTCATTTAGGGTTGAAATTCGTAACGAGTAATCGATCCTAACAATCGATACCGCATACATGAGAAACGGAGAAAACTGGATCACAAATCGAACGTAAAGTGTGAACCACGATGCGTCTTTTCCGTTCCTGCCCACAATGATTCTGTTCCGTGGTCATTTGACAGCCAACATTTTTCCTTTATTAACCACAACGATTACTGCGTTGAAAACAATTACTTTTAACAATTTCTATATGTTTTGTGAAGCCTCGATTCAACGTCTAGCATTCGTTGCGAACAGACGTATTTTTAAAAGCTCCTGTCACTAGGTTTTTTAAAAATTAAATATTTTTTTAATTTTTCAATTGAAAAACATCACACTGTCGAATTATTCGAGCAATTTATCGAATATCACAAGTTTTACTTATGAAGAAGTTCGAAAAACGGAAAGAAGACATTCAAGGGGCAGTCCCTTTTGATGAATATTGCCTCAAATCTCACTGCAAAGGCAATGAGAGGAGTGGCTTCAGCCAACGATCATGTCCATCCCCAACAATGACGGGCGGGAAACTATCAAAACGAATATTCGGAAGAGAAAAAAGTAAATTGAAAATCTTATCGGTTGAAAAAATTGAACATATAATTAAAGCTGATGACTACATGGAGGTCGAGAGAAAATGAAGAACTCAGACTAAGGATCCATTCGTTAGAGGAGTTAGTTGAGAAATCAACATTTAGCAACGAGGAAGAAATGACCATCAAAAAAGCAAAGGAAAGGAAAATAAAAGCAAACAAGGAGACAAAATCAAAGAAATTACAAGAGGAACCTAATCAAGAAGATGTCCTCAGCGCAGGCAGAACAAATGATAGTACAAATTATTATGCAGCGCTAGACAGGCTAGATGAGTCAGTGAACATCGCATAAGACAAAAGTAAAAAAAATTCTAAAAATTTCTATATTAAACCTAATAATACATTTTTTGAATATTTAAAAATTAAAAATAGCTAGAAAAAATCAACGTTTTCGTCTGCTGGTCCGTCTGTAAATGTTGATAAAAAGAAGGAAAAAGTCCCACCAATAAATTTATTTGCGCAAAGATATGATTCAGCTGTCAGCAGCCGAAAATAAATGATTTTGAAATCAAAAGAGGGAATGCTAACAAACTGACAATCAAGACTAAGTCTGGTTGACTTTCAGACAGCAAAAAGTGCTTTGAATCCTGGAAAGGTTCCGCACTTAACGTACACCACCTAGAGGGAGAAAAACCATACTTTTTTGTTGAAGGGTCTGGATAGCGGCGAGGACGCAGATGATCTCGTTCAGGTGCTCAAAGAAGCTGTCCAGGAATAAAACTTATTGCCGTTAAGAATTTCGCAACAAAGAGATCGATTGTCGAACATAAAAATTTGCCTTTTTATCTAGTTCAAGTTTCCAGCAAAGGCAGTCCAAATGCCCTTCAACAAATAAGGCACTTCAACTCCGAGCAGTGATTTGGGAGCGCCTCCAGAAGAGGTGTCAAAGATTCGATCATTCGGCTGCCAATTGTGCCATGAAGTACAGATGTATAAAGTGTAAAGATGTCCATGCCCCCCGGCAAGTGCAAATTGGTTAAGACGGAGCCAAAAGAAAAACTATATTATGTGAACTGCGTGTCTTTGGTCATCCACCATCATATCGAGGATGTCCCCGATATCAGGATGTAAAAGTAAAATTTATTCCAAAACAAACACAAGTATACCGCAGTGTGCTACCTCCCAACTTCGTCAAATTTGGGGAATCATTTGCATTCGCCGCTAGAGGACCAGCAGACAACAATGTAAATAATGTAAGCAGTAGTAATAAGGTGCCTATCAAAATCTATCAACAACGATTCACTTTCGACAAGAATTAACAAACAAGATGAAATAATAAATTTCGTTTTTCAACGTTTTGGTCAACGTGTCCCCAAATAACTTGTCATCCAGTCAAATCCCTACGTATATGTTTTGTCTCGTCTTGATCAATGTTAACTCCATTGTGGGTCTACATCGACGTGACTGTCTCCTGGAATTCCTCATCCAGCAAAAGCCTGATCTCATGCTTCTCGTTGAAACCCACCTCAATTCATGGCACTTCATGACATTCAAGGATTTTGAATTCGTAAGAAACGATAGGGTAAAGGGTTGTGGGGGAGGTGGCTCCGGGATATTGGTTAGATGACCCTTTTTTTTTTCCAAAATATTGAAAAAGTCGAATTCAAAAACTCTGAATCTCTTCAAGTGTCCGGTACCAAAATTTCACTGCCAGATGGGTATAAGCTCTTCGTTATCTCTGCCTATGCAACTTGTCGAACCGTTCTAATGTTCAAGAAGGAGCTCAATTCCATGGTTGAAATACTGGAAGCGAATAGGCTGCATAGTTATTATATTCTTGCCGGTGATATAAATGCCCGGCATTTATTATGGCTGAACGCCAACAATAATCCAAGAGGTGTATTCCGGAAATTGTGGATAACAGAGAACCAAATGAATACAGATGCAATCTATATGAGTCGGAGCTCCCATATTTGGACCTCTGCATTGCTGACGCAAGGCTTGAATTCAGCTTTAATAGTCCATAACGGAAACTGCAAGTACATCTTCACGATAGCGGCCATCAAGCAATCGTAATGGAAATCAAGGGGATGATGTCTTCTTCGTTCCAGTTCAACATAAAAATCAAAATTAGATTCAAGCCTTAACACCAGACACATCCACAAACTTACTTCTATGCCCGACAGACACAAATTATCTCCACACCAACGACAACGCCTGGAAACGTCCATTGCCGCTTTCCATTTTACGCTACGCAAGACCTTGGCCACACTACTCTGGTCTCACATGTTATTGACGTTGGCGATAGCAAGCCAATAAAGCAGAGACACTATGCTATCTCACCGGCTATGGAAAAGCTACTGCACGTGGAGTTGGACAGGATGCTAGAGTTGAGGGTTATAGAGGAATCTCAACGTGCCTGGTCTTCCCCAGTAATCTTGGTGGTAAAACCAGTTCGTGTTTGTCTGGGTGCCCGAAAATACAATGCGGTGACCGTTAAAGACGGCACACTGTTCCACTTATCTATGGAATATTGGGAAGACTGCCGAAAGCAGACTACATTACGAGTCTCGATTTGAACCGATTGTGACCTTCAGCGCATAATCAGTCTAAATATGAGGCAGTGTCTGCGGGATCATTTGGCGGGCATTGATGTTGAGCTATAGAGGCTGTCTGGTACCCTGATGGGCTCCCAGAGCCACGAAATACAATGCGTGGGACCGCTAAGATTCAAAAACTCTCCTGGGAGGAGGATAGATGGCCCATGATGTCAAAACGTTAATGAGTGGTGTAGCCCTTCTGAAAACATGACGCGGAAGCTAAGGCAAGCGCAACTGTACACCTCTTATCCACCTCATGAATCACACACTCGGCAGTATACCGAATATCCTGAGTTCACGCTCAGAGGACAATATCCAGAACTACCTGCAGTGGGCTCGCTATTATCCACAAAGAGTGCATGGGCCGCAAATACCAATGGGATAAGAAAATTTTGTTTGAGGATTGCTGGTTGTCCTAAGTGAAAGAACTACATTGTTCTTTCACCCGAGCATTTTAGCTATCAACATAATAGCATTATTCGCTCGATGGACTTCAGCTGGTTCCAGCATATAGGCTGGTTCCATTAAAAATCTCGCAGTTTCATACGAGGTGACCGAAATACTCCTCAGGAGCTGCCACATCAGTCACCTCGGGGCAGCTCGACTGCGGGGTTCCAGATGACTACGAACCCATATATATATATGTTGCAGCATGGCAGTGCTGCAAGCTCTATCGAGCAGTAATTTCCACATTTACGCAGTGGTGGCGAACTTATAAGAAAATTTTGTTTGAGGATTGCTGGTTGTCCTAAGTGAAAGAACTACATTGTTCTTTCACCCGAGCATTTTAGCTATCAACATAATAGCATTATTCGCTCGATGGACTTCAGCTGGTTCCAGCATATAGGCTGGTTCCATTAAAAATCTCGCAGTTTCATACGAGGTGACCGAAATACTCCTCAGGAGCTGCCACATCAGTCACCTCGGGGCAGCTCGACTGCGGGGTTCCAGATGACTACGAACCCATATATATATATGTTGCAGCATGGCAGTGCTGCAAGCTCTATCGAGCAGTAATTTCCACATTTACGCAGTGGTGGCGAACTTATAAGAAAATTTTGTTTGAGGATTGCTGGTTGTCCTAAGTGAAAGAACTACATTGTTCTTTCACCCGAGAGAGATTTTTAATGGAACCAGCCTATATGCTGGAACCAGCTGAAGTCCATCGAGCGAATAATGCTATTATGTTGATAGCTAAAATGCTCGGGTGAAAGAACAATGTAGTTCTTTCACTTAGGACAACCAGCAATCCTCAAACAAAATTTTCTTATAAGTTCGCCACCACTGCGTAAATGTGGAAATTACTGCTCGATAGAGCTTGCAGCACTGCCATGCTGCAACATATATATATATGGGTTCGTAGTCATCTGGAACCCCGCAGTCGAGCTGCCCCGAGGTGACTGATGTGGCAGCTCCTGAGGAGTATTTCGGTCACCTCGTATGAAACTGCGAGATTTTTAATGGAACCAGCTGAAGTCCATCGAGCGAATAATGCTATTATGTTGATAGCTAAAATGCTCGGGTGAAAGAACAATGTAGTTCTTTCACTTAGGACAACCAGCAATCCTCAAACAAAATTTTCTTATAAGTTCGCCACCACTGCGTAAATGTGGAAATTACTGCTCGATAGAGCTTGCAGCACTGCCATGCTGCAACATATATATATATGGGTTCGTAGTCATCTGGAACCCCGCAGTCGAGCTGCCCCGAGGTGACTGATGTGGCAGCTCCTGAGGAGTATTTCGGTCACCTCGTATAAAACTGCGAGATTTTTAATGGAACCAGCCTATATGCTGGAACCAGCTGAAGTCCATCGAGCGAATAATGCTATTATGTTGATAGCTAAAATGCTCGGGTGAAAGAACAATGTAGTTCTTTCACTTAGGACAACCAGCAATCCTCAAACAAAATTTTCTTATAAGTTCGCCACCACTGCGTAAATGTGGAAATTACTGCTCGATAGAGCTTGCAGCACTGCCATGCTGCAACATATATATATATATGGGTTCGTAGTCATCTGGAACCCCGCAGTCGAGCTGCCCCGAGGTGACTGATGTGGCAGCTCCTGAGGAGTATTTCGGTCACCTCGTATGAAACTGCGAGACCAATGGGATATCAAACACTTCTCATGCAACTGACATTACCCAAACACTGCCTTCTTTTTATTATGCCGACATGTACAACTCAGTCCCGGTCCCGGCGCAGCACCAGGGCCTCCACTGACCCCAAAAGTAACATGGGTGAGCAAAGCAAACGCGAAACCGCCACCAGCCGCTACTCGAGCTCGTTATTTGGCCCCCTGCGCGATCTGGGTATGAATTCAGCGTTTGCTGGACTAGCCTAGATCTTGGATATACCTACCGGTATACCCTCAAGTAGTCCAGAGCGTGTTAGGTTTGGATGCGAGGCTGAAGATGTCCTTTGTCCAAACTGCCCTCATTGCCAAATGTCGGGAAACGTCAGACGGGGTGTGTCGATCCGGGGGAACCAACCACAACCTCAGACGCGTGTCGCCCCAATAACCCACGAGACCAGCGCCACGAATACAGACCCCGAGTTGAGACACTGGCTATAGATGTTCGTGCACTTGCTTCCTTTGTCGGCTCGAGCACCTCAAGTGTTGGTCCAGACTTCGTCATAAGTAATGAAATGGCGGGTAATAATCAAGAACCACCCGCCTGTTTCAGAGCACGTCCCTTCCGGGATCGCTTTCGGTGATCCTGGAGGTATTTCTTCGCCAGGCGTATCTTGAAGCGTGCCTGCGTAGAGTCAATTGTTGTGGCGACAAGAGGTCCTACGCAGAGATTTCTGTAAAGGGTCGTAAATTGACGGGCTTTCTTGATAGTGGAGCCAGTGTCAGTATCCTCGGAGCCGGAGCCTTGGACCTACTGTCAGACTTGGGCCTGCATATGTATCCATGCACGCTCATGTCCAGACTGCATCAGGGCACAAGGATCCTGTTTTGGGATATTTCACCACATTGGTGCAATTCAACAACACCTTCAAATTGATGAGATTCCTGGTTATTCCTTGACGCACGCAGTGTAACTTAGAATTGACTTCTGGGATATCTTCAAAATAGCACCAATCCAGGTCAACGCTATCGATTCAGCCACAGAGCCTCCGAGCCCCGAATTCCATCTGTTGTCTCCAAAAGATCAACATGTAGTAATCGAGCGCCGCCTTAGCAAACTGCTCGAAAACCTTCATAATACTTATTCGAAATTTTAAGTCAAGATTTAAAAAAAAAATTGAAATTATTTCAATTTATAGTTATAAATCAGGAAATATTTTTATATTTATTTTATTGATTTTTTTTTCTATATTAAATTGAAACTTTTCTTTCTAATTATATTTTTTATGATATTTATCTTATTATTATTTAAATTTTTTTAGCTTCTTTTAATTTGAAAATTCAAATCGGCAATTTAAAATTTCGGACATGAGAACACTAAGCCAATAAAGCCATCCATGTATTGCATTGCCGAATGCAATCTATCTTGCCTGAGCTAGCAGCTTGTCTCAATTTACCGGTGCGGCATAGAGATTATGCCAAGATTTGGTCGGATCGAGGGGTCTGTGATGAATCGTCATCGCGAACATGTCGCGACGCCCAAGGAGTATCCGACTTTGCTACTACTTGTCGAAACCGCTATCGAGGAGACGTCTCGAGGTATCGATTGAAGCAGATGTGGGCGCGGTGTGCAACGTTTACGATAGTTGAAATCGCTTGTTGTTATTTAATCCCTAAATAGTTATGAATGATATTGTCGCGAAAATAGCAAAAAAACTTTGAAAATATTATTAAAGAGAGTTGAAAGTGTACTTCTCAAGCGTATTAAATTGAAATGCCCTCAGTAGGGTTATGCCAGTTGGCATTTTTTAGCTCTCATTGTGATAGTTATTATGGTGTCATTTCATTACATAAATTGGATGTTCAAAACAATGATTAAATTAAAGTGAGCCGTGCTGTGTTTAACAAGTCCATTCAATTGTTTATAAACTAGGAAATGCATGACAAAGTGGCTTACGAAAGCACCTGAGTATGCAGAATTATTAGTAAAACTATGCATCTTAATACGAGTGTGTTGAAATGCTAACCATACGTTATATTGAAGGAGAAATGTTTGATTTTTACCTTTTCGTATAAATTCGGTGTTAACAAAAGTGAATTGAGATCGAGATATCATCTAGTGTTCACAATTTTAAAACAGACCTGAAAACTGTTATCAACGGGAAATGTCAGTTTCCGTCTGTTCAAGATCACTAGCAATATTCGGTGTTGCATGGGAAAACATCACAAAACAACGCCTCTAGAAGTAGTGCTCTGCAGTCGAATTGCATTGAAGCGTTCGTTCAACGGGATTGGACATTCGAGATTACGAAAAACTGACAATAAATGAAAATTTTAGTCTGTCACGTCACACATTTTCAAATTTTTATTGTTATTCATCTTAAGATAAAGTGATTCGTGTGAATCCGAAACAAAGGGTAGTCTGATGGTGCCAGGTCTGGACTCTACGGTTGATGCATCAAAACTTCCCAGCCAAGCTCTGTCAATTTTTGCCGGGTCATCAAAGATGTTTCTGGTCTGGCATTGTCATGATGGAAGACAACGCCTTTTCTATTGATCAACTCTGGCCGGTTTTTTTGAATCGCTTGTTGCAATCTGGTTAATTGCTGACAGTACAGAGCCGAATTGAGTGTTTGGCCAGGTTCTAGCACCTCATGGTAAACAATTTCCTTCCAATCCCACCATAAACACAGCATAACCTTATTTGGTGTCAATCCTGGCTTTGAAGTCGTTTGTGATGATTCACCTTTTTACTGACCATGATCTTTTTCGAACGACGCCCGTAATAATTTGCTTCAAAAATGGCTCAATTTCGTTGCGATTCATTGGCTTTTCGCAAATGGAAATTCGGCCGATCAAATTTTTTTGTATTCATACGCACCTAAACGTCGAGATTCTTTGTGTATCCAGCCCTACGCAAATGGTTCAAAACTGTTTGGTGGTGATATTCAGTTCCTTAGTAATGTCATGGCTAATTAAATGTCGGTCTTCTTCAATTTTTTGTAAGATTTCATCGCCTTTTCAGTGATTGGCATCTTTGACATCAAAATTTCCAGAACGAAAGAAAGCGAACCATTTCTTGGCTGTGGCTTTTGATAAAGTATCATGACCGTAGACACCACAAATATTTCACGAGCCTGCGATGCATTCTCACTAAAAATATAACGAATTTTTTCAGAAATTTCGTTCATTTTTAAATGAATACAACGACGAAATACTAAACTGTCCATATGAAAATTGTAAACTGGAATGTCGCCTTTCAAACGCATGTCAGCTTGACTCAATCTGATTAGTATTGCCCGATATATGATAACGAACACCATCTAGTGACAAAAACGGCAATTATAATTATAATAATAACTTAAAATTTAATCAAATAAGTTAGAGCGAGTGAATTTTTTTATGTAGTACAACAATTGCATCGAATAATCAATTCACATCATCAGCGGGCGCCCGTCGAGGATGTCGGTGAGTACCCGTTTGTCTTTTCTAAATTTATGATATTAAAAATTATTATTTATATGTTTTTGAATATTATTTCTATTTAATTTTTATTGGAAATTTTTAATTTATAAAAAAATAAACAACTCTAACGTTCTACATTTAGTTTTTTTTGGTATGTTATAAAAAAATAAAATTATGAAGTCTTGGGGAAGCGGTTGTTGCGTACGCATTAATACCAAGTTTCAAATGAGCAAATAAAAAGAAGAAACGACATATACACTTGAACATTAAAATCATTTCTAAACCCTTTGAAACTCATTCAATTGCCTCATTTTTTATAAACTCATTTTTTTTCTTGATTAAATTAAATTTTTGTTATTTATATGTATGACCTGTATTTTTAATTCATTTTTGTCATCACTGTTAAACACATTGAGTCTTTCATATTGTTGGCTACTTATCACTGCAATCGAAAAGTCTACACACGGTCTTTCCATTCATTTAACAATAGCTAGCCCCTCCGCTATACTGAGCTGGCCATCGGGCGAGCTCTCCCCTTTTTATGCGTTACAGGGGCTCTTGCCCGGGTAGAGCGGCCTTCCGCTCGCGTGCCCTTTTATGGTATAGTGTTATGTGATTCCATCACATAATACTATAACATAAATTGGCCACGTTTATATTTTTCATTTAAGGGAAAAACTCACACAAGTTATGTTTGTATGAGTTTTTCACTTAAATGGGAAGTAGATGGCCACGTCTACATTGGAACTTGATCCGGTTAGGAAGTTCCGAGGGGGCGCCACTTCCACCTGGATGCGCCACTCTTATTTGGGGCTATAAACAATTTCAACCCTTAGTAGGTTAGCTCGGCCTCGACACCAGTCGATCGGCATTAGACACTTTTCAATTCGTAAATGCGAAATTTTTTTGTAGTGGGTCCTTATGCTGGGGAAAAGAACCCGCCCTACGAATCCGCAATTCTAGCCTGTCAGCGCATTCACACGTCCTCAGACAAGGCCAATCTCGGCAGATTCCACAATCTTCTTTCGACAAGGCACCAGAACATCGCTGCAGTCCTTTACCATTTCACTACAAACAACAGCTGAACTTCGTCAAACAACAGTTTCCATCGTCTAACGCGAACGGCGAACAGTCTCGTGTTTCATCACATTGACACTAGTTCTGCTCGACCCATTAAGCAGCAGCATTATGCTGTCTCGCCCGTTATACAGAAACCGTTGTATGACGAACTCGATCGTATGTTGTCTTTGGGGGTAGTAGAGGAAAGACAGAGCTCGTGGAGCTCTCCTGTGACCCTTGTCAGAGAACCCGGCAAGGTACGTTTATGTCTTGATGCTAGACGCCTCAACGAGGTAACCGTTAAGGATACCTATCCGTTGCCGCTGATTGAAGGTCTTTTGGCACGGTTGCAGAGCACCAGGTTTATTACCAGTTTGGACCTAAGGAATGGCTTTTGGCAAATTCCGTTGTATGCCGCAAGTAAAGAAAAAACGGTCTATACTGTTCGCGGCAGGTCCTTATACCATTTCAAGGTCATGCCGTTTGGTTGATGTAACGCTCCTCAAACGATGTGTCGGTTGATGCATAAAGTAATACCGCATGAGCCAAAGGACAAGGTATTTGTTTATCTAGATGACCTGCTTGTTACGAGTTCAATATTTGATGAGCACTTTGAGCTCCTGAGTACTGTTGTAAAACTGCTCAGGGACGCCAACTTAATCATCAATGTTGAAAAGAGCAAGTTCATCAAGGAGGAAATCAAATATCTTGGCTTCGTAGTAAGTGATGGTATCCTGCGTTTCCTATCCTGAACCCCGAACGGCCAAAGACGTGAGACGGTTCATGGGCATGGCAGGATATTACAGCCGTTTCATTCCGAACTTTGCATCGGTTACCGCTCCACTAACGGATTTTCTAAGGGGTAAACGCACCTTGAAGTTGCCTACTACTGCCAACAGCGCCTTCAATAAAGTGCAGCAGTTGCCTGTTTCCGTTCCAGTGTTGGCCAATCACGATTTCACAAGGCACTTCTATATTCAATGTGACGCAAGTACAGTGGGTATTGAAAGTGTTTTGTTCCAGAAAGACGATGAGGGTGGAGAGCATCCAATCGCATATATGTCGATAAAGCTTAGCGCTGCGCGACGCAACTATAGCATGACCGAATTGGAATACTCAGCTGCAGTGCAAAGCGTCAAGAGATTCAAGGCATATATCGAAGGATTGCCTTTCACCATCATTACCGACCATGCTAGCCTCATTACTTGCCTCCCGGGGCACAAACATATTGATGGTTTGATTCCGGAGTCTGCGTTTCAGGAGCCCGAGTACGATTATCTCAAGGAGAAAATCTGTAAGCAACCTGATAAGTTTCAGAATGTGCACCTTGCTGATGGGCGAGTACTGGATCTCCTGTAACGCTGACCTCGGATATCCTCCGAAGAAAATTATGGGCTCCTGGGCTCATGATGATCCCCGGGGTTCGCATTGTGGAATTCATAAGACAACAGAAGTCTTAAAACGATACGACTATTGGCCTCGTTTGCGTGAAGATGTGATCTAGTACATCCAAAGCTCTTCGACAAGCAAATGGGCCAGGCCTTCGAAATCCACTCTGAGACCCCCTATGGGCGCATCATGCGACTCAGCGAGACCTATGCAGCGCCTGTTTGTGGACCTCATGGGCTCATACCCCCATTCAAAATCAGAAGTACCCAATTATTTGTGGTCCTGGATCATTACACTAAGTTCATAAGGCTCAAGCCCACGGCTAAAGCCACTGCGGAATCAGTCGTGCAATATTTGGAGCGCGAAATCTTTTTGACCTTCGGAGTTCCCGAATGGCTTCACTCGGACAACGGTGCGCAGTTTGTCTCCAATGTATTCGCTAACCTTACAAATCAACGCGGAAGCCATCGAATTGGGCATACCTCAAACAGACCCGAGGAGAAAATGGGTCCTAGAAATGGCAGCCAGGACGGTGCTCGTCGTACTATATACCGGCAATACGCCGACCTTCCGCCATATTAGCTGTGAAGGAACCATACCGGACGTGACATTCGCCTCGGAGTCTTTAATACGGAGGATATACAACTGGAGAGTATTAGAAGACTACTCAGCCAGTGATGATCAGTACATTCTGCTTGAGATAAGCGATGTTGTCTCCCGACATCCGTGCTCTCGGCCTTCTACAATTGGATGGAACATTGGAAGGATGGACGTCGAGAGGTTGATCGAGATTTTCACAGTAGGTGCATCCCTGCAGGGAGCTTCGGAAGAGACGGAAGAACTTGCAGCTCAAGATGTGGTGAACGCAACTATGAGCATCATCACGACTGCTTGCAAAGCTTCTATGCCCTGTCGAAAACCCCGGCGCGGCAAGCCCCAAGTGTGCTGGTGGTCAACAGAAATCGCTGAAAAACGAAGGGAGTGTCACAAGCTTCGGCGTGGGGCTCAAAGGGCACGGAGCCGTGACGAGGCAAGCAACCGCACAGCAGCATACAAGTCGGCCAGAAAATGCCTTCGGAAATTGATCAACAACAGCCAGGCACGTTTCTGGCAAGACCTAGTGGACAGTGTGAACAAACAAGGATCCGTGGTGCCTTGGCTACAAGCTTTAGTTATGCGGAAGCTCGGTGCCCTACGGAAACCTTGTATACATGAAGCGGAAAAGATGGACGCGATAGTGCGGCCACTCTTCCCCGCCCATCCCGTCCATGTTGACGCTGTCCATGGTGAAACAGCAGTCGAGTGGCCACTCTTCACACAGCCGGAACTGGAAGAAGCAATCCTTTCGTTGAAAGCGAGGAAGGCTCCAGGTCCAGATGGTGTTCCAGCTGAGGTGGTGCGGCTCGTCTATCACCATTGTTGTGACTTGCTGCTCAGCATATTCAACACTTGACTTCGGGACGGGGGTTTCCCGATACGATGGAAGGTGGCGAGGCTCGTGCTGATCAGCAAGGGTAAGGGAAACCCCGAATCGCCGTCTGCATACCGCCCGTTATGCATGCTAGACACGGCTGGGAAAGTGCTAGAGAAACTCATCAAGGGAAGACTCACTGACGCGATTCGTGCTGCTGGGGACCTATCTCCTCGGCAGCACGGCTTTAGAGCAGGACGTTCTACCATTGATGCGATTGCAGAGGTGGTGAGCGCGGTCCAAAAGGCAGAGGCATTTACTCGCACCAAGCGAAGGATCGGCCTGTTGGTGACACTCGACGTCAGGAATGCCTTCAACTCCGCTAGAAGGGTGGGTATTTTGGATACGCTGGGCAACCCTTTTCAAGTTCCAGAATATCTAATGCGGCTTTTGAGGAACTACCTAAAGGACCGAAGCCTGCTCTACGACACGACACAGGGCCAACGAAGGATGGCAATTACATCGGGTGTTGCCCAGGGATCTATCCTTGGTTCGGACCTGTGGAACGTGTCTTACGACGGGCTACTGAGACTCGAGATGCCAGATGAGTCGCACCTGGTCCGCTATGCAGATGATGTTGCGGCTCTGGTCGCTGGACGCACCGTTGAACAGGCACAACTTAGGCTAGCTATGCTAATGCGCCGAGTGAGGGACTGGATGACTGCTCGAGGCTTCACTTTAGGACTGGAGAAAACCGAAGTGGTCATCTTGACAAAAAAGAGAATCCCTAGAGTAAGGATGATCAGTATTGGAGACATACAAATCAAATCGACGCCAGCGGTGAAATACCTGGGGCTGCTGATCGACTCGATAATGAGTTTATCAGAGCAAATCAGGGCAACGGCTGAGAAGGCTGCTGCAGGAATATCGGCTCTGAGTCGACTTATGGCTAACGTGGGGGGCCCCATTCCATCAAGAAGACGCCTCTTGATGAGTGCTGTAGGGTCAGTGCTACTGTACGGAGCAGAAGTATGGGGCGACGCTCTCGGTAAGAAAGTATACCAAAAACGTTTGGCACAGGTACAGAGAAGAGGAGCACTGAGAATTGCATCTTCGTATCCAACAGTCTCTGATGCGGCGGTGAGAGTTATTGCAGGCGTGATACCTGTCGTCCTCCTTGCTAGAGAGCGCCACGCTATTCACCTGCGCTGAAACGAGGATGCGAAGAATATGGTTGTCCGCGAGGACAGACAGCGCTCGCTCAACGATTGGCAGCAGTCTTGGGTGAATTGCACGAAGGGAAGGTGGACTGCGCGCCTCATCTCGGATGTCAGACCGTGGCTAAATCGAAGGCATGGTGAGACTGACTTCTATCTGACCCAGCTTTTGAGCGGGCATGGGTGTTTTCAGTCTTACCTGCACAAGATTGGTAAGTCACGGTCCCCCGATTGTCGATATTGCCCAGGAGAGGACAATGCCTGCCACACATTTTTTGCGTGCAAAACTGGGACAGGCTGCGAAGGAACCTCTACAGGGACGGTTGACAAATGGAACCAGGTGGCACATTATGCTCGGGCAGTCCTAAGAGATAAAAAGGACTGTCAGCAGCGGGGGGCGTTGGGCTGGGGAATCGCTTTTCTGGCACTTCGTCTTCCCCTCTCCCTGCCCGCTAGGAAAGGGATCCCCCAGCTTGAAGGCGCCTCACGGCGTAACAAAACGAGACCTGGCCCGAAGTAATGTGTCAAACGGTTCCAGTCTGGGTTCTCAGGTTGACAGGGGAGGTGTTTAGTGGGTAGTCCACTACTGAACGCGGACAGGATGCTAGAGTTGAGGATTTTAGAGGAATCTCAACGTGCCTGGTCTTCCCCAGTAATCTTGGTGGCAGTTTCTGCTTGAGATACGTGATGCTGTCTCCCGACGTCCGTGCTCTCGGCCTTCTACAACTGGATGGAACATCGGAAGGATGGACGTCGAGAGGTTCGTCGAAGTGCTCACAGCAGGTAAGCCGCTGCTGGGAGCTTCGGAAGAGACGGAACGACGGGCAGCTCAAGACGTGGTTAACTCTACTATGAGCATCATTACGACTGCTTGCTGCGCTTCTATGCCCCGTCGAAGACCCCGGCACGGCAAGCCCCCAGTATACTGGTGGTCAACTGAAATCGCTGAAAAGCGAAGGGAGTGTCACAAGCTTCGACGTGAGGCTCAACGGGCGCGCAACGGTGACGAGGCATGCAACTGGGTGGCAGCATATAAGTCGGCCAGGAAATGCCTTTGCAAACTGATTTAGGGCAGGACGTTCTACCATTGATGCGATTGCAGAGGTGGTGAGCGCGGTCCAAAAGGCAGAGGCATATACTCGCACCAAGCGACGGATCGTCCTGTTGGTGATACTCGACGTCAGGAATGCCTTCAACTCCGCTAGATGGGTGGGTATTTTGGATACGCTGGACAACCCTTTTCAAGTTCCAGAATATCTAATGCGGCTTTTGAGGAACTACCCAAAGGACCGAAGTCTGCTCTACGACACGACACAGGGCCAACGAAGGATGGAAATTACATCGGGTGTTGCCCAGGGATCTATCCTTGGTCCAGACCTGTGGAACGTGTCTTACGACGGGCTACTGAGACTTGAGATGCCAGATGAGTCGCGCTTGATCGGCTATGCGGATTATGTTGCGGCTCTGGTCGCTGGACGCACCGTTGAACAGGCGCAACTTAAGCTAGGTATGCTAATGCGCCGAGTGAGGGACTGGATGACTGCTCGAGGCTTCACTTTAGCATTGGAGAAAACCGAAGTGGTCATCTTGACAAAAAAGAGAATCCCTAGAGTATGGATGATCAGTACTGGCGACTTACGAATCGAATCGAAGCCAGCGGTGAAGTACCTGGGGCTGCTGATCGACTCGAAGATAAGTTTCTTTGAGCAAATCAGGGCAATGGCTGAGAAGGCTTCTTCGGGAATATCGGCGCTGAGTCGACTTGTGGCCAACGTAGGGGTATCCAGCCCATCAAGAAGATTCCTCTTGATGAGTGCTGTAGGGCCAGTGCTACTGTACGGAGCAGAGGTATGGGGCGACGCTCTCAGCAAGGAGGTATACCATAGAGGTATATACAGGAGACGGCGAAAGATCAAATTCATGAAGCCACGAGCTTTTGCCTATGCTATTGTGATAACTCGCATAGGCTCGAAGCTGATTTCGAAATTGGGGTCGAAATTTCGTTCATCATATGATAAGGTGTATCATACTCTTGGCGATAAACTTTATGAGAATGCAGCGTTTGAAAATTAATTGTTAACGACAAAAAGAAAGCCAAAAATTGTCAAATGTGCTGATATTATTATTCTGGTGGAATTTTATTGCAAACGCTTGAGAGGGTACCACTTTTGACCTACGTAGAAAATTTCATCATTCTAGCTTGTGTGGTTTGCGAGAAAACTTGCTGTGACGCACAGACGCATGGACAGGCGGACAAAAAGATAAATCGCGATTTTAATAGGGCATTGTAAAAATATTTTACAATCCCCTAAAATGGTCTGTTGTATAAACACTTACAAGTTACGCCATTAAAAATGTTGCCATCATAAACATTCATTACTTCAGTTGCTACTAAAATAGCGAATTGCGCTTACCTTCTGACCTTTGTGAGCCGCCATTTGGAATGCATGTATTTGATTTTGAATTTTTAAAAATATTTCAATCTCAGAGTCTCATTAGTCAATTTGTCCAATCTCATTCAAATCAGTTTCCCTCTAGACAGGGCAAAAGTATTAAATTTTTAATGGAAATTGCAGCGAAAAATATTAGGTTTTAAATTTTCGACTTCTTTATTTTCCATACGATTTTGATAATTTCAACTTTCATTAAAATCCATTGGAAAATTTGGCCACTAGAGGGAATCGCCGCCATTTTGAAACTTGAGCATGTATGTGCACCAAAATAGCAAAATGTTTAGATCTAATTGTTTTCTATCTTGCAAATAAATTTCATTCACATCGAATCAAAATTGGGTCTTTCAGAAGCCTTTGAAATTTCTAGCTTCAATTAGCCGCCATTTTGTTTTTGGAGACCTGATCTCTAGTTTTTTTAACATGATTCTTTAGGCATTTACAGTCTTTACCAAACAACCGAATTTCATTAACATCGGTTGAAAAGTTTGGTCACAACTACAACATCCAATGCTTACACGCTTTTCGACGTCTGAGTGCCAACCATTTTGTTTCAAACGCTTCGAATTTGGATTTTTTATTGTGAAATTCATCGCATACTTCAATAAACCTCTGTTCCAAATTTCATCCAAATAGGAGCCACGGTTTGGTCAGAAATGAAATCACGAATGTTTGTCTAAAATGGCCGCCATTTTGTTTTCCCTCGACCGATTTAGCTGGTTAAACAGCTTAACTGAGATATTCACCAAATACGCCTTTCCTAAAAATTTTGTGAAAATTGGAGCGAAATTGTGACCTCTAGCATAGTCACGATTTTCGTTATATCATATATATATCATATATATATATATATATATATATATATATATATATATATATATATATATATATATATATATATACGAGATATATATATATATATATATATATATATATATATATATATATATATATATATATATATATATAACTTCATATATATATATATATATATATATATATATATATATATATATATAAAGTACTCTACGCAATATGATCATTAGAGAGAAAACTAAAAATAATGCACTTTTTTAGCTATTTCGAAATTAATTTCGAACCATGATAGCATTTGGACAATCATACGTTAGCTCATTCGTGAAAGTCCAAAAGCTTTCGAAAATTGGAGCAAACGTACATGAAATGTTTGTTCGTATTGAGTATGTATTAAAAGACTTCAATATTTTATATGGGAAATGAAAGCTCGCCGTCTCCAGTATATACCTCTATGAGGTATACCGAAAACGTTTGGCACAGGTACAGGGAAGAGGAGCACTGAGAATTGCATCTTCGTATCCAACAGTCTCTGATGCGGCGGTGAGAGTTATTGCAGGCGTGATACCTGTCGTCCTCCTTGCTAGAGAGCGCCACGCTATTCACCTGCGCTGAAACGAGGATGCGAGGGAGATGGTTGTCCGCGAGGAGAGACAGCGCTCGCTCAACGATTGGCAGCAGTCATGGGTCAATTACAAGAAGGGAAGGTGGACTGCGCGCCTCATCCCGGATGTGAGACCGTGGCTAAATCGAAGGCATGGTGAGACTGACTTCTATCTGACCCAGGCATGGGTGTTTTCAGTCTTATCTGCACAAGATTGGTAAGTCACGGTCCCCCGATTGTCGGTTTTGCCCAGGAGAGGAGGAGAATGCCTGTCACACATTTTTTGCGTGTACAAAATGGGTCATGCTGCGAAGGGAACTCTACAGGGAGACAGGAGAGCTCACCCCGGATAGTAAAGTTGCGGTGATGCTCGAATCGGTTGACAAATGGAACCAGGTGGCACATTATGCTCGGACAGTCCTAAGAGATAAAAGGAACTGATAGCAGCGGGGGGCGTTGGGCAGGGGAATCGCTTTTCTGGCACTTCCTCTTCCCCTCTCCCCTCCCGCTAGGAAAGGTACTCTGCAGCTTGTAGGCGCCCCACGGCGTAACAAAACGAGACCTGGCCCGAAGTAATGTGTTAAACGGTTCCAGGCTGGGTCCTCAGGTTGACAGGGCAGGTGTTTAGTGGGTAGTCCAGTCGCACATGGGAGTCTCACACTCTGTGCATAAATGGCAATCACCATTATTATTCATCTTAAGATAAAGTGATTCGCCCAATTGCGTGAGTTGTCTGTAAAGTTTTCAAGTGAATTATAATTATAATAACTTAAAATTTAACCAAATAAGTTAGAACGAGTTAATTTTTTGATAAAGTACAACAATTTCATCGAATAGTTGACAATCAGCGGGCGTCCATCGAGGATGTCGGTGAATGCCCGTTTGTTTTTGCTAAATTTTTATATTAAATAGAGGTATACCGAAAACGTTGGCACACGTACAGAGAAGAGGAGCACTGAGGATTGCATCTTCGTATCCAACAGTCTCTGATGCGGCGGTGAGAGTTATTGCAGGCGTGATACCTGTCGTCCTCCTTGCTAGAGAGCGCCACGCTATTTACCTGCGCTGAAGCGAGGATGCGAGGGAGATGGTTGTCCGCGAGGAGAGACAGCGCTCGCTCAACGATTGGCAGCAGTCTTGGGTCAATTACACGAAGGGAAGGTGGACTGCGCGCCTCATCCCGGATGTGAGACCGTGGCTAAATCGAAGGCATGGTGAGACTGACTTCTATCTGACCCAGGCAGGGGTGTTTTCAGTCTTACCTGCACAAGATTGGTAAGTCACGGTCCCCCGATTGTCGGTTTTGCCCAGGAGAGGAGGAGAATGCCTGTCACACATTTTTTGCGTGTACAAAATGGGTCATGCTGCGAAGGGAACTCTACAGGGAGACAGGAGAGCTCACCCCGGATAGTAAAGTTGCGGTGATGCTCGAATCGGTTGACAAATGGAACCAGGTGGCACATTATGCTCGGGCAGTCCTAAGAGATAAAAGGGACTGACAGCAGCCGGGGGCGCTGGGGCGGGGCGATCGCTTTTCTGGCACTTCCTCTTCCCCTCTCCCCTCCCGCTAGGAAAGGTACTCTCCAGCTTGAAGGCGCCCCACGGCGTAACAAAACGAGACCTAGCCCGAAGTAATGTGTTAAACGGTTCCAGGCTGGGTCCTCAGGTTGACAGGGCAGGTGTTTAGTGGGTAGTCCAGTCGCACTTGGGAGTCTCACACTCTGTGCATAAATGGCAATCACCATTATTATTCATCTTAAGATAAAATGATTCGCCCAATTGCGTGAGTTGTCTGTAAAGTTTTCAAGTGAATTATAATTATAATAACTTAAAATTTAATCAAATAAGTTAGAACGAGTCAATTTTTTGATATAGTACAACAATTTCTTCGAATAGTTGACAATCAGCGGGCGCCCATCGAGGATGTCGGTGAATGCCCGTTTGTTTTTGCTAAATTTTTATATTAAAACTTATTGTTTATATTATTTTAAATATTCTTTCAATTTAATTTTTATTGAAGATTTGTAATTTATAAACAAAATTTAAGAAGAAACGTACGCAAATCTCTCCAAACAACTGTAATGTTCTAGATTTAGATTTTTTTGGTATGTTATAAAAATGTTTGCGGCAGAACTCCTTTGTTATGGCCTCCTATCCTTTAATTCCGTTATGTGAAATCCTTGTACTCGCGTGTTGCAACTTGCGTTGTAAGTTCAATCCAAATTCAACACCAATAATTAAAATCTCCTTTATTTTACATCACTCATGCACAATTTTCCTTTAATAATGTTTTATGAAATATGTTAGGCACTGATAGATCCGTTTTGCACTGATAATCCCTGGAGCGAGCAATGCAGCTGAAGCATCCACGCAAATCTGCTGACGGCTGGGAATGCGATGAGCAAACTTGCGCTTGCAAGTGGATATGAACCATCTACGCAAATCTGCTGACGCCTGCGAATGCGATAAGCAAACTTGCGCTTGCAAATGGATATGAACCATCCACGCAAATCTGCTGACGCCTGCGAATGCGATATGTAAACTTGCGCTTGCACATGGACTATGTTGTTTGATCATTGCATTCACAAGCGTGAGCGAATCCGCGCAGGCTAATGAATCTTACAGTGGTCTCTAAAAGTGAGAGGCCATCAAAAAAGGTAAAATTTACAAAATTTAAAATTTAAATTTTTACATGGAATAAAAAATGACTTAAACTAATATGATTATTGCTCGGTATCAACATTCACTTCTTCCAGTGTGTGTGGTAGGCTGTGACGTCTAGGCAACGGGATGGGCCCTGGGTGTTGAGCTTGTGACCTGCCACCTCCATTCTTGGCCCTGCACCACAGGAAAACAACAAGGGCTATGCTGCGATGACACTTGTGTATCCTAGTGCGTACTGATGAACATCATGGACGTCCAGGTGGTCATTCCAGGAGAGATCCTGGGCCTTGAGTTGGTTTCGCAAGGTCTCGATCTCGGTAAAATACGTTTGAAACCAGGCCGGGTGGCCACCGACCGATTGAGAAACGGGCTGCACATCCTCCACTGGATGATAAGCTTTAGCGTGTTGCACCTGTATAATGCTCTGATGAACCTGCTGTCTTTGAATTGTGACTGCGTCAGATTTGAGAGTGCAGTCCGGCGCCAAGTGTAGTACTCCAGAGTCGTGAAGTGTCATCCTGGTGGTGTTGCCGCTGCATATCACATGAGCCACGGTCTCACCTGTAAAGGCGAAGATCCAATCATTGGAGGACGGGATGTTCGTCCAGGAAAATAAGCCAGGCAATTCGATCAGGTGGCAGTCAGGAGGGGACGGCAATCCCTTGAGCAGGTTCATTTCGCATTTGCTTACGTTGGCCTCCCTGTGGTACAGTGGATGAGACTGTCTGCAGATGTGCATATTTGGCTCCATCCAGCTGCAAGAAGCGTACTTGACCTCGCTCAACGGGTAATATACGTCCCGATGGGGGCTTATGATAAGGTACGATGGGGGCTTATGATAAGGTACGATGAGCTGGGCAGTATAGAGATGAGGCGATTCTGTTTCTCTGATGGCATCGGTATCACTCTGTATATTTCGCAAGTTGAGGCACTGACCAGGGGAATCCTGAGCTCAAATAGGATGAACTCGTTATTTACCTTAGTCTTGATGGACGTTAATTGGAAAAATTTCAAGAAATTCTCCTGGGTCACCGGTAGACGTTGATCTTCTGGCAGATAATCCCTCACATGAGCCATTGTGGTAGCTAGCTGCTCCTGTGATAGGAGCAGCGGATTGAGTTTCCCGTGCTGAGTATCCGTGATGACACTTAGAATGGCGGTTTGCATTCGTTGCAGCTCGAGAATCGTTAACGTCATATGAACAGACAGCGTCGTGATCAGGCCTGCGATTCGTCTCTCACTTCCCGCTGGCTGCGGAGCTTTGATCTCATTGTGAAGTTTGGCCAGCTCTTGCTCTACAACAGAAGTCTTAAAACGATACGACTATTGGCCTCGTTTGCGTGAAGATGTGATCTAGTGCATCCAAAGCTCTTCGACAAGCAAATGGGCCAGGCCTTCGAAATCCACTCTGAGACTCCCTATGGGCGCATCATGCGACTCAGCGAGACCTATGCAGCGCCTGTTTGTGGACCTCATGGGCTTATACCCCCATTCAAAATCAGAAGTACCCAATTATTTGTGGTCCTGGACCATTACACTAAGTTCATATGGCTCAAGCCCACGGCTAAAGCCACTGCGGAATCAGTCGTGCAATATTTGGAGCGCGAAATCTTTTTGACAACGGTATTAAGTTTGTCTCCAATGTATTCGCTAACCTTACAAATGACTATGGGATGCAGCACTGCCTCACTCCATACCATTCACCACAAGCGAATGCCTCGGAGAGGTCAAACCAGTCGACATTGAACGCCATCAGGGCCTACATAGGGTCCAATTATAGAAGGTGGGACGAGAATCTTTCGGAATCATGTTTTGCCTTCCGCAAGGTTATTCATGAGTCCATGGGATTATCGCCCTATTTTCTCATGTTCGGGCACCACCCTATTCACCATGGCTCTGAGTACGCTCTCCCTAGAACCTTGAATACTTTTGAGGATGGAGAAGTACAGTTAGGTGCGAACAGTGATCGTCTGCGAGCTGTACAAGACCGCGTCCGAGCTAAGTTTGGAGAAGCCTACCAAAAGGGATCTCGACGTTACAACCTTCGGGCTCGCCCCCGTGAGCTACTCCAGAGTCAGAAAGTTTTCGTGCGGGATTTCGCTGTACTCAGTGCCACCGAGCGATTTGTGGCAAAATGTGCTCCACGATTTATTCCTGCAGTGGTTCATCACAGTGTTGGGCAAGTGTCATATGAGCTTGAAAATAAGTCTGGTAAGCTGCTCGGGACCTTCCACGCTAAGGATATTCGATCGGACTCCCAATTACCCCTGCCGACGTTCTTTCTTTGCCCGGCTGAATGAGACCCTCAGGGTTTGGGTCGTCCCCACGATTGTTGCGAATTGCGGCCGTACCGGCATTCTCCCATTCACAACTTCAATTGCCTAATTAACATCCACCATTTACTCTTGGGCACACCTAGCCTTCTCTTTTAATCATTCAAAAACAAAAATCTATCCTTTCCACTAAAAAAGTTTCATTCATTAATTCCCCTTAACAAAACTTCATTTTATATCTTTTACTTACAAACTTCCATTCTTTATTATCTACAAAAAAAATATTCATTATTAATACAACATTAACAAAAATCTAAATATGACGCAGCGTCTGCGGGATCATTTTGCGGGCGTTGATTGCTCTTCGGTGAGGGAGCTTTCCCGGCGATGTCGAGCTATAGAGGTTGGCTGGTACCCTGATGGGCTCCCAGAGCCACGAAATACAATGCGTGGGACAGGTAAGATTCAAAAACTCTCCTGGGAGGAGGATAGATAGCCTACGATTTAAAACGCTCATGAGTGATGTAGCCCTTCTGAAAACATGACACGGAAGCTAAGGCAAGCGCAACTGTACACCCCTTATCCACCTGATGTATCACACACTTGGCAGTATACCGAACATCCTGAGTTCAAGCTCAGAGGATAATATCCAGAACTATCTGCAGTGGACTCGCTATTATCCACAAAGAGTGCATGGGCTACAAATACCAATGGGATATCAAATACTTCTCATGCAACTGGCATTACCCAAACACTGCCTTCTTTTTATTATACCGACATGTACAAGTCAGTCCCGGTCCCGGCGCAGTACGAATTAGCAGCACTAGGGCCTCCACTGACCCCAAAAGTAACATGGATGAGCAAGGCAAACACGAAACCGCCACCAGCCGCTACTCGAGCTCATTATTTGGCCCCTGCTCGGTCTGGGTATGAATTCAGTCTTTGCTGGAATAGCCTAGACCTTGAATATACCTACCGGTATAGCCCTCCAATAGTCAAGCGAGACTGAAGATGTCCTTTGTCCAAACTGCCTGCCCTCATTGCCAAATATCGGGAAACGTCAGATGGGGTGTGTCGGATCAGGGGAACCAACCACAACCTCCGACGCGTGTCGCCCCAATAATCCACGAGACCAGCGCCACGAATACAGACCCCGAGTTGAGGCACTGGCTATAGATGTTCGTGCACTTGCTTCCTTTGTCGGCTCGAGCACCTCAAGTGTTGGTCCAGACTTCGTCATAAGTAATGAAATGGCGGGTAAGAATCAAGAACCACCCGCTTGATTTAGAGCGATCCTGGAGGTATTTCTTCGCCAGGCGTATCTTGAAGCGTGCCTGCGTAGAGTCATTGTTGCAACTCCTGGCGACAATAGGTCCTACGCAGAGATTTCTATTAAGGGTCGTAAATTGACGGGGTTTCTTGATAGCGGGGCCAGTGTCAGTATCCTCGGAGCCGGAGCCGGAGCCTTGGATCTACTGTCAGACTTGGGCCTGCATATGTACTCCATGCACGCTCATGTCCAGACTGCATCAGGGCACAAGGATCCTGTTCTGGGATATGTCACCACATTGGTGCAATTCAACAACACCTTCAAATTGATGAGATTCCCGGTTGTTCCGTAACGCACGTAGTGTATCTTTGAATTGACTTCTGGGATATCTTCAAAATAATCGAGCAGTCGCCTAAGCAAACTGCTCGAAAACCCTCATAACACTTATCCGAAATTTTAGTTGCAGATTTTGAAAAAAAAAATTAAAAGTATTTCAATTTATAGTTATAAATCAGGAAATATTTTTATATTTATTTTTATTAAATGTATATTTTATAGATTTTTTTCTATATTAAATTGAAACTTTCTTTCTAATTATATTCTTTATGATATTTATCTTATTATTATTATTTAATATTTTTTAATTTTTTTAGCTTCTAGTAATTTGAAAATTCAAATCGGTAATTTAAAATTTCGGACATGAGAACACTGAGAAAATAAAACCATCCATGTTTTGCATTGCCGAATGCAATCTATCTTGGCTGAGCTAGCAGCTTGTCTCAATTTACCGGTGCGGCATAGAGATTTTGCCAAGATTTGGTCGGATCGAGGGGTCTGTTATGAATCGTCATCGCGAACATGTCGCGACGCCCAAGGAGTTTCCGGCTTGGCTATTACTTGTCGAAACCGCTATCGAGGATACGTCTCGAGGTATCGATTGAAGCAGATGTGGGCGCGGTGTGCAACGTTTACGATAGTTGAAATCGGTTGTTATTAAATATCTAAATAGTTATGAATGATATTGTCGCGAAAATAGCAAAAAAACTTTGCAAATATTATTAAAGAGAGTTAAAAGTGTACATTTCAAGCGTATTAAATTGAAATGCCCTCAGTAGGGTTATGCCAGTTGGCATTTTCTTAGCTCTCATTGTGATAGTTATTATGGTGTCATTTCATTACATAAATTGAATGTTCAAAGCAATGATTAAATTAAAGTGAGCCATGTTGTGTTTAACAAGTCCATTCAATTGCTTACTAACTAGGAAATGCATGACAAAGTGGCTTACGAAAGCACCTGAGTATGCAGAATTATTAGTAAAACTATGCATCTTAATACGAGTGTGTTGAAATGCTAACCATACGTTATTTTGAAGGAGAAATGTTTGATTTTTACCTTTTCGTATAAATTCGGTGTTAACAAAAGTGAATTGAGATCGAGATATCATCTAGTGTTCACAATTTTAAAACAGACCTGAAAACTGTTATCAACGGGCAATGTCAGTCTCCGTCTGTTCAAGATCACTAGCAATACTCGGTATCGCATGGGAAAACATCACAAAACACCGCCTCTGGAAGTAGTGCTCTGCAATCGAATTGCACTCAAGTGTTCGTTCAACGGGATAGGACATTCGGGATTACGAAAGACTGGCAATAAATGAGAATTTTAGCCTGTCACGTCACACATTTTCAAATTTTTATTATTATTCATCTTAAGATAAAGTGATTCGCCCAATGGCGTGAGTTGTCTGTAAAGTATTCAAGTGAATTATAATTATAATAATAACTTAAAATTTAATCAAATAAGTTAGAACGAGTCAATTTTTTGATATAGTACAACAATTTTATCGAATAGCTAACAATCCACATTATCAGCGGGCGCCCATCGAGGATTTCGGTGAGTGCCCGTTTGCTTTTTCTAAATTTTTAAAATTAAAATTTATTGTTTACATTATTTTAAATATTCTTTCTATTTAATTTTTATTGAAGATTTTTAATTTATAAACAAAAAATAAGAAGAAACGTACGGAAACCCCTCCAAACAGCTGTAACGTTCTACATTTAGATTTTTTTGGTATCTTATAAAAAAATAAAACTATGAAGTCTTGGGGAAGCGGTTGTTGCGTACACATTAATACCAAGTATTCAAATGAGCAAATAAAAAGAAGAAACAACATACACAATTGAACACTAAAATCATTTCTAAACCCTTTGAAACTCATTCAATTGCCTCATTTTTTTATATATTCTATTTTTTGTTATTTAATTAAATTTACATTTTTGTTATTTATATGTACGACCCGTATTTTTAATTCATTTTTGTCATCACTGTTAAATACATTTAGCCTTTTCATTTTGTTGGCTACTTATCACTGCAATAATAATGAATAGATAATCGAAAACTATACACCCGGTCTTTGCATTCATTTAAACACCTGACCGGGTATGGGACCCGCAACGATGGCTGGCCCCTCCACTATACTGAGCTAGCCATCGGGCGAGCTCTCCCCGTTTTATGCGTTACAGGGGCTCTTGCCCGGGAAGAGTGGCCTTCCACTCGCGTGCCCTTTTATGGTATAGTGTTATGTGATTCCATCACATAATACTATAACATAACTTGGCCACGTTTATATTTTTCATTTAAGGGAAAAATTCACACAAATTATGTTTGTATGAGTTTTTCACTTAAATGGAAAGTAGATGGCCACATCTACATTGGATCTTGATCCGGACGGGAGGTTGCGAAGGGCGCCACTTCCACCTCAATGCGCCACTCTTATTTGGGTCCATAAGTATCGTCGGTAACAACGAAGTCCGCTCAAGTCCGCCTGTTTTCTTCCGGCTCAGGTTGTTACTGGCTATAAGCAATTTCAACCCTTAGTAGGTTAGCTCGGTCTCGACACCAGTCGATCGGCATTAGACTCTTTTCAATTCGTGAATGCGAAATTTTTTCGTAGTGGGTCCTTGTGCTGGGGAAAAGAACCCGGCCCACGACACTGCAATGCTAGCCTGCCAGCGCATTCACACGTCCTCAGACAAGGCCAATCTCGGCGGATTCTACCATCCTCTTTCGTCGAGGCAGCAGAACATCGCTGCAGTCCTTTACGGACTTTTATCTAACCATTTCACTATAAACAACAACTGGACTTCGTCAAACAACAGTTTTCACCGTCTAACGCGAACGGCTAGGGTAGGATCAGTCTCGTGTTTCATCAGATTGACACTAGTTCTGCTCAACCCATTAAGCAGCGGCATTATACTGCCTCGCCCGTTATATATAAATCGTTGTATGACGAACTCGATCGTATGTTGTCTTTGGGGGTAGTAGAGGAAAGACAGAGCTCGTGGAGCTCTCCTGTGACCCTTGTCAGAGAACCCGGCAAGGTACGTTTATGTCTTGATGCTAGACGCCTCAACGAGGTAACCGTTAAGGATACCTATCCGTTGCCGATGATTGAAGGTCTTTTGGCACGGTTGCAGAGCACCAGGTTTATTACCAGCTTGGACCTAAAGAATGGCTTTTGGCAAATTCCGTTGTATGCCACAAGTAAAGGAAAACCGGCCTTTACTGTTCGCGGCAGGTCTTTATACCATTTCAAGGTCATGCCGTTTGGTTGATGTAACGCTCCCCAAACGATGTGTCGGTTGATGCATAAAGTAATACCGCATGAGCCAAAGGACAAGGTATTTGTTTACCTAGATGACCTGCTTGTTACGAGTTCAACGTTTGATGAGCACTTTGAGCTCCTGAGTACTGTTGCAAAACTGCTCAGGGACGCCAACTTAATCATCAATGTTGAAAAGATCAAGATCATCAAGAAGGAAATCAAATATCTTGGCTTCGTACTAAGTGATGATATCCTGCGCACGAAGCTGGAGAAGGTTTTCGGCATAGTTTCCTATCCTGAACCCCGAACGGCCAAAGATGTGAAACCATGCAGGGACATGGCAGGATGTTACAGACGTTTCATTCCGAACTTTGCATCGGACGAGAATCTTTCGGAATCATGTTTTGCCTTCCGCAAGGTTATTTATGAGCCCGTGGGATTTTCGTATATTTTCTCATGTTCGGGCACCACCCTATTCAGCATGGCTCTGAGTACGCCCTCCCTAGAAGATTGAATACTTTTGAGGATGGAGAAGTACAATTAGGTGCGAACAGTGATCGTCTGCGAGCTGTACAAGACCGACACGGTACCATCGGGCTATTGATGAGTTCCCCTTGCCGAAGACCGTTAAGCAGCTACGACGTTCCTGGAAGTATGCGGTACCGAAGTTTCGTTCGGAATTATGCGATGGTCTCATCACCTCTGTCGGACATGCTTCGGAAAGGCAAATTCATCTGGTCGGAGCTCAGTCGAAAGGCATTTGAAGAGCTCAAGCAAGGTTTGACATCTGTACCAGTCTTGCACAGCACTGACTTCCAGAAACCCTTCTCCATTCATTGTGACGCAAGTCAACATGGACTTGGAGCCGGGCTAGTGCAATTAACCGAAGAGGGAGAACAAGCTCCCATTGCTTTTATGTCCAGTAAGCTGAACTCAGCCCAGAGGAAGTACGCCGTATCCAAAAAAGAATATCTGGTAGCGGTGATGGCTGTCAAGAAGTTCCGAGCATACATTGAAGATTACCCGGTCGAGATCATCACTGATCATGCTTCGCTACAATGGCTGATGAACCAAGCGGACCTACACGGACGCTTGGCCCGATGGGCTGTAAACTGCAAGTGTTTAAGTTTTCCATAAAACGTCGGAAGAGAACACAAAACATCGTGCCCGATACTGTCTCGCGAATATTCTCAAAATTGGCATTAAATGACGATAGCCCCATCGAGATAGATTTAGACAGCCCGCATTTCAATTCAGACAACTACAATGAGTTGAGGCAAACCATCGTAACGCAACAAACACAGTTGCCTGATTTAAAAGTGGTCGACGGCTATATTTACGGACGCAATGAATACGCACAGGTGACTCGTTGCAGGAAGAAGGTTATTTGAAGCTTTGGGTGCCGGAAGAGATGACACAATCTGATCCTCCGTGCACACGATCATCATGTTCACGGCGGCTACGGTCGGACGCTTCAGCCCCTTAAGAAATACTTCTTTTGGCCTAAAATATCCTCTCAGGTCAAGGAGTATGTAGCCGCCTGTAAAACCTGTAAAGGCACTAAAGCTCCCAACCAGCCTCTTCGACCTCCCATGAGCCAACTCAACGTTCCGGAGCGCGTATTCTAATGTCTGTATATCGATCTACTCGGTCCATACCCTCGATCTTTTATGCGACACGTTAGGGCTATCGTTGTTCTAGATCAGCCCTCTAAGTTCCCGCTGGTGGAAACCATTCGCCAATTCACGACTCTACGTATCGCGAAATTCTTAGAGAGCCGAGTATTCCATGTGTTCGGTGTCCCCGAAAACCTGTATTCGGGTAACGGGTTTCAGTTCCGATTTAGGTGCTTTAAGAGTCTGCTCGAGCAGTAGGTGTCGAACACCAACTGACACTGATATACTATCTCCAATCTAATGCATCGGAATGGTTGAATCGCCCCCTGTTAGCTGCAATTTGTTCCTATATCCATCCAACCCAGAAGGACAGGGATCGCAAGATTGTCCGCAATCGCTTGCGTACTGCGGTCATGTTATCCTTCCGTCACAGTCGTCTCTCCTTATTTTGCCGCCTTCGGACAGCACATGAAACACGTGGAAAATCGTACAAGCTATTGCGGCAATTTAAATATTTGGGAGATCCCGTCGTTGCGCTGGAGCCCCACGAAAGATTAGGCGAGCTCCGCCAACAAATCGGTGCGGCAGCGATAATTGGGAAGCAAAGAATTGAGGGATTGGTTGAGTTTTAGTCTTGATTTGGCTTCGGGGAGTGAGTTTCAATAAAAGTTTCAATAAAAGGTTTTTTCGGTCAATTTTTGTCGGTGACGGAAGCAGTTGTGAGCGATAGTGGAAGATAATAGCTTTATTTTAAATGGAAGTTAATCAAAATTAACGTGAATTCCATACGAATAGAGTGGGAATATGAAACAAGACTTTGCGAGGGAGTTCTTGATAGATAGTCCAAAAATATCCAAATTAGAATAGAGTGATACGATAAACTGGTGATTCTAGTGTTAATGGAATAATTATAGAATAGACAGTCAATCAACAGTTGTGTGCGTGCTACGGGAAGCCATTATTTGATTTCTGTAGGAACTAGATTATGGGCGACAGCGTGATTACTTGAAGTGCGGAGTAAATCTGATTAACCAATTAATTGTGTAGACTTTGCGGCCAGACGAATGGTTTTTTTGTAGTGGATTTTTTTTTATCAAAAACAAAATCTACAAAAACATAAAAAAGTGAATTAACAGTAACTTCTGTAAAGACTATTTTCATTGTATTATGGAAAAGTAGTTCGAACGATTTCAAGGAGCTACTGCGCGGATTTGTGGCTGTTTGATTTTTTTTGTTCTTTGCTGAGATGAATTTAATTTGGTTTTTATAAATTTTATTAATTCCACCCTTTCCAGTTGCAGAGCGCTCCGTCGCTTAAGAAAACGGTGAGTAATTATTTTTCAATTTATGGTCATTTAACTCCTTGGAATTAATTTTTTTGCGATTGATTTAAATTTGTTTATTGTAAATACTTTGTTTTAAATTAATTCTACTAAAAAGGGGGTTTAAATTAATTCATGAAACTTAGTTTAGGAGGTGTGTACAAAAAGTAAGGTGGCTTTCCAAATTTCGCGGCCAACGTACATTCGATTGTCGTTTTTTTTTATGTTGGTACACTCATCACGAACATATATTTACAGTTTCAGCTATGTATTATGTTTACTTTGTTTATCGGAAGCATAACGGTTAGGAGTGTTTTGCGTGCTCAGCGATTTTTTGCTATTGAAAAAAAATGGATCAAATATCAAGAAGTTTTTGGCTAAAAACAACACCACAATCATGCTTCAGCCACCATATTCAGCCAATTGTGGCCCCATGTAACTTTTTCTTGTTCCCAAAACTGAAGAGACCTATGAAAGGACGGAGATTTACAAAGATCGAGGAGATAAAGACTGCATCGCTGGAAGAGCTCAAGGCTATACCGAAACGTGCACGAACCGCGACACGATTGAGCACTGGCCGGCCTCAGCATGCTACCCCAAGTTACGCAGCTTCAACTTAATGTCTGCAACTGCAGTGACTTCCGTGTTTGCAACAAAATGGCGCCCAAACTTTGGTTTTTATTTCGATGGTTTTAATTGGATTTTGGTTAGTTTTATTGTAGTTTATAGTTTTAGAAAATATTAAGTTCTGGTAGGCTTGAGTACCTGGAGTGCCTGACTTGAATAGTGGTTTGTGCATTCCAGGGAAATATTTTTTTTTCTTTTATTTGCGACGATTTTAGTTATAATCTTCGATTTGATGTTTCTGTTATGCTAGAAATCATGGATTTACAGTTTCATCATGATTTTATTGACGATTTTTGAGTTTAATGTTGAGCTTTGATTTTTATTTCGCCACAGTTGCTGTGGCGCCCACCGTATTGCAATTTTAAGTGTCACAGTACTTTGATAGTATGCAAGCTATCGAGCGTGGATGAGTTAGGGAAACCACCAAAGTTCGATTTGTTGCCTAAAGCAATATATTGGGCTTAACCATCGCACTCGGTCTCAACGTCGTCTTACGCGTGTGACACTGTATCGCGGCCCTTGTCCGAGCTGTTATGGAGCCTGTTAGGATCCATAATTGTCTCATAGTCAGTCTATATGGTGATATGTTGACCAGAGTTCGCCTTAAGGACGCATTGTCATACGGGGCACCAAAATGCTTGCCTCTGCTACCTGTGTTGTCTAAATTTTAACCCAACCTCCCATTTAAACTCCTTTTTCTTTGTCCTATTCCCACTCGAGGAGGATCATTTAGAGAAATAAAAATATCTATTAAAGTTGTATTCATCCTTTAAAAAATATCTTCTTATTAATCACGCGCTGATAAATTACTTTTGTTGACGGGACTGAATGAGGTTTGCTGTACGCCATATTTGCACAATATTTCTTTTAACTTGTCTGGCTTTTTATCTATTAGTTTTAATAATTACACCAGCAATTAGATAATCACATTTCATAATGCCAAACACGGCAAGACGCTCAGATGATTCTGGGTTGGCGCGTCTTACGCGAGGTCTAGATCGCCTGACACTGTCACCACCACGTCCAGCAGGACACGTTACGGATTTAGGGGAGAACCATGCACCTCCTTCTCCGTTGGCATTGCACCCAGTTAGTGACACAGTTCCTAGACCATCACCTCATAGTACGGAAATCCACCCCCCCAGGTTATCCAGTACCATCGGCAATCGGCCGAGCCTTAGAGACAGCCTTCACGATACTTGCCGGTGAACAAATGGACGGTGAGAGAGAGAGAGAGAGAGCGGTTTCTGTTCCGGGTATTGGACCTTCTATCAAAGCTGCTCCATAATGTTATGGTCCTCTTTAGTGGACGCATTCAAAGAACGGTTTGCTAGCCATTACATGAATAAAGGTATCCGTCGCAAAATAGATGCACGTAAACAGAAACCCGGAGAGCCATTCCAAACCTTTTATGACGCCATCTGGCTTCGGAACAGTGACTTTCAAGCGGAGAGTTGTCGACGAGGGGATGGTTTCGTGTGGGTTCGGTGCTCAGGGACCACCTTCTTTAGTGTGTACCTAACGCCCAACGAATCGATATAATCTTTCCAAGCCAAGGTTAATGCTCTGGAAGGCGCTGTCTCAAACGCAGAGAGCAACGTGCTCGTTGGGGGCGACTTCGACGCTAAAGCAATCGAATGGGGCATGCCTCAAACGGATCCGCGGGGAAAACGAATCCTGGAAATGGCGGCCACGACGGCCCTCGTCGTACCAAACTCCGGAAATACGCCGACTTTCAGCAGTATTGGCCGTGAGGGAACCATACCGGGCGTGACATTCGCCTCGGAGTCCTTAGTACGGAGGATACAGAATTGGAAAGTATTAGAGGACTACTCAGCCAGTGATTATCAGTGCATTCTGCTTGAGATAAGTGATGCTGTCTCCCGACGTCCGTGCTCTCGGCTTTCTATAACTGGATGGAACATCGGAGGGATGGCCGAGGTGCTCACAGCAGGTGAGCCGCTGCAGGGAGTTTCGGAGGTGACGGAAGAACTAGCAGCTCAAGACGTTGTAGTAATCGAGTAGGTATGGCTCAAAAAGCCAGCGTGCGAGAGTTTGTCTCGTTACCACTCTGGGCCTAAAATTTTATTAAAACTGTCCAAATAAATAATCTCTGGAATTGACATATATTTTTATTTGTTCTTCTTCCGTCTTCCATCGAGCCAACTCATTCCATTTTACAAGCTAGAAGATTACTGCACCATGTTCAAAGCAGAGCGATAGGATGTATAGCTTTTACCATCGCGCAACTGCAGAGGTATACAAAGCTCAATCAAGATGAATGCAACCAGAACAAGTTATTGTATTGTTAGCTTGCAAATTATCAAATACAAGAATTTCAAGTGAGATTTTAGTCTCCGAATTTTTCATTGATGAACAGTTAATCCCCAAGTAAATACGACGTATACTTTTCACTCTGTTTGATTGTGCTGGACCAGACGTTCAAAACTTGAAACAACTACCGCTAATATATTAGGAAAGTTATACAGACATTTCATCATATCCATCCATTAACTGAAAACTCGTAATTAAATTTCTCTATATAATAGAATAGTCCGCGTAGTGCAGTGGTTAGAGAACTCGCTGCGTAAGCCGAAGATCCTTGGTTTGAATCCCGTTGGTGACAACAAGGTTTGTTTGGATTGATTCTTTAGACGGACTATAAGCCCGCTCAGTTGTGATACGTACTGGTTTAAAATCAGAACGTGTCGCAGCTGGGTGGACGCACATACGGCCAAAGCGTGGTACTGACCATATACACCTTCCCGAGTGCCGATAAAGTCGATCAAGATAATGAGATACTCTAACTATCTCTAAACGAAAGAGCGAAAGGGGCTGTAGTGCTAAAGCAACATAAAAAAATGGATAGAAGTATGTATAGAAAACTGAAACGTTATTAAATATTTCAAAGTGAAGGTTATACTTCTGTTATCCTCAAGTATTATGTGAGTGCGATCTAGTTTTATCTACTTTGCTATATGCAAAGTCGTCCTCAGTATTAAATCCAAACGAACATCAAATTAAGATAAAAGCATTATTAACGCTACACTCATCTTTAACTTTTGTCGTAAAATGTAACATCGTCTCACAGTTGAAGCAAAAATTACAGTTTCCATCATTAATTACATTGGATAACCTTCGCTTGTTTAAATTCTTGAAATGAACAAATAATAAACACATAGAGCCTTAATGAAAATATGCTCTCCCAAGTATTCAACAAACGCCAAATCATTAATAGAAAACAGTAGTTATTAAAAGCAGTCGCATATGATCGGTACATCCATACTTGTACAAAATTCAACATGATACAAATAAAACAATCAATTCTCTTGTGTATAGAAATAAGATATCGAAAAACAAAAAATCAATTAACAAAGTTTAAAATTGCACCAACATCAAACACACAATTATACTACCATTTCTACATTTATTAATTTTAATATAAAATACTTTATATTAATGGTAAAACCAACTATCAAATAAAAAAGCAATCCAAACGCAAATGAAAATACATGTGGACATCAAACACAGATTAATTGAAAGAAAACAACAAACAAATAAAACATACAAATATGATAACAACTTAAAATGTGATGATTTCAAATACATATACATTGAATAGATAAAAACAATTATAAATGAAACAAAAGCCAAGTATTTAAAACCTGCATAGAAAAATATATAAGAAGACGGCCATTGAATTTAGAATATTTGTGATGAAGCACAAGATATGAAAGAAGTAAACTCGAAGAAGAAAAAATAACGCGCGTGTGAACTGAATAATAAAATCTCAATTCAAAGAAGCTTTATTAAAACAAGATGTGGTTGTGAATCATCTGAACGACTCGCTCTTCGCAGAAAATCTAAATCTACACCAGGAATTCGAGTACCAATTGAACTAGCAACAGAATTTTACCGTCATTGCGAATATTGGAAATCAATAGTGGAAGCAACCTTCGATTGAAATCGAAACGGAATGACGACTGAGACTGCGAAATAACGCATCGGATGAGATGGTACGTTTCAAGAGGAGTCGACTTACAGCCGCCACTCGAAAAAGACGGGTGCGCACACGGCCGTGGTGGAAAATACGATCTTGAGGAAAGTGGGAGTGGATCGTGAGAAACTCGTTGCAGAAAGTTATGTTGCTCGTGTTTCGCACATTTTAATTGTATATCTGCATGAAATATCCCTACAGTAAACGATAACGAAGAAACGTAATTGTTATGTTACGCCCTAAAAGACACGCTGAACAGAAGGAACTATTCCAGCTACCATGTAGTTAAATGCCAAAGCATTTACTAAAGGTTCCTCTGTAAGTGTCTTCCGCTAAATATCACCCCAAGTCTGATTGAGATGAGTACGCCATAAAAATAAATATCGATAACATTTTAAAAAGCCTTCATTTGTCCATTTAAGCATTTTGAGCGACCACTAAATTATCCAAACATTCATTTACCACATACGTCACCACGAAGGGGATTCCCAGCTCAAATAACACTCGGCGGAACTAAAAGCAAAAGCATTGGCTCGTGCCACTATGGACACATGTCCACATTTGTTATTGTTTTGGTTAAATTTCATCATGAATCAAGCGTCTAGAGACTCTTTCCGTACGACGAGTGATGGAATACCCGAGACGTATAGTCGTTTTGTTCGTAATGTATTTTGCTCTGTAAGAAACCTGCGCTAATTGTTACGACCCTGCGATGCTAGGCATGGGTTGTATGCAACATCATCTGTCGTCCTTACACTTACCTATATCCTGTGCCTCTACTTTTTCCTTTACTCCAGTAAAAAGAACTTGAAGGGTTAGTTTAAATCATTTATAATTTATTTATATATTAAAAATATGACATTTCATATATGCTTCATTGCTTCCGGACGGTGGGGATTATCTTGCTGTCTTCCTTGAGATGCTTTTTCTGGTCAGCGATAGTTTAGTGGAGCCGTAACCTAGGACATTGACGGGAATGACGCTGGACACATAGATGGCTGCGCGTGTAGTCCTGGGCTTGACTTCTCCTTAGATTTCCTCGTGGGGATGATCAGCTGCCAGTTTTGAAAGTGGAGAATGGGTTAATTGTTGTCTAGTTTAATTGTAAAGCGGCTAGACCCGCATATGGATTAGGCGGTTAACGCCGGAATAAATTTGAAGTGTTATTACTGCATGTTGTTAAGGCGATTAACGCCGGGTATCAAAGTTTTTCCAAAGTGGCTATGTCCGCATATATTTAAGGCGATTAACGCCGAAATATTTCCAAGTGTTTTATCTCCTAGTTATTATAAAGCGGCTGGGTCCGCATGTGTTTAAGGCGATGAACGCCGAAATATTTCTAAGTGTTAATTTCCTAGTTATTATAAAGCGGCTAGGTCCGCATGCGGAGAAGGCGATTAACGCCGGAATCGACAGTCAATGTTAGTGGCGTTAACGCCAGAGTAACCAACAAAGAACTGCACCTTTTCTTAAAACTACCTGTACTATTTATACTAATTTCCTGCTTGCGTTTGCATAATTTCATTTCTTACTTACTATCTAAATCCACTCAAAATATGTCTTCCCTAAAACCTATTCATAAAAAACGTGTGAAGAATTTTCCTTTCCGTAATTCTTCAAGAAAATTCATATGCAAGTTCAAGCTCAACTTGACACTTTTCATAACAATTTCATCGACGGTGAACATCTTCTTTACCGTGATTCTTTATTAAAATCCGTATGCAAGTCCAAGTTTAACCCGATACTTTTCATAACATTTTCATTGACGGTGAACATCTTCTTTACCGTGATTCTTTATTAAAATCTTGGCGCAAGTTTCTTACAGAGCAGAATACATTACGAACAAAACGACTATACGTCTCGGGTATTCCATCACTCGTCGTACGGAAAGAGTCTCTAGACGCTTGATTCATGATGAAATTCAACCAAAACAATAACAAATGTGGACATGTGTCCATAGTGGCACGGGCCAATGCTTTTGCTTTTAGTTCCGCCGAGTGTTATTTGAGCTGAGAATCCCCTTCGTGGTGACGTATGTGGTGAATGAATGTTTGGATAATTTAGTGGTCGCTCAAAATGCTTAAATGGACAAATGAAGGCTTTTTAAAATGTTATCGATATTTATTTTTATGGCGTACTCATCTCAATCAGACTTGGGGTGATATTTAGCGGAAGACACTTACAGAGGAACCTTTAGTAAATGCTTTGGCATTTAACTATATGGTAGCTGGAATAGTTCCTTCTGTTCAGCGTGTCTTTTAGGGCGTAACAATATCTTCCCCCATTTTAAATGTCTGTGGCGAGTCTTGGAGAGATGAGCCGCACGTCGATTGTTATGTTATTTTAAGAGTTGAAACTAGTACTCGTAGGTTGTTTTTTTTTTTTTTTAAATTAATTGATTTATTTTTTGGCTCTATACGTTGATTGTCATTAGTTGCATTAAACATTTATGGCGACTGTTAGTTTGTTAAAGATTACGCTGTGGTATTTTTATTCTATTTAAAAAAATTTCATGGTTTGTTTTACTTTATTGACTTTGGGTGCATTATTTTGAGTGGTTTATAATGGATTTATCTATTAATATATATCTATATTTTGCTATGTAATTAATTTCAATTCTTTGTGGAGCTTAATGTTTTTCTTGTTTTTAACAATAGATGTATTTAGTGTTTAAATTTATATATATATATATATATATATATATATATATATATATATATATATATATATATATATATATATATATATATATATATATATATATATATATATATATTTGTTTTTTTTTTTTTTTTGGTGATAACAATTACATTTTTTGTATTTAAAGTATTGATGTACTTAATAATATTATGTATGTGTTCTTATGATTAAAAATATTTCTGCATCTGGATTTTTTTTTTATAATGCTACTAGCAGATCTTGATGCTTAAAAATAAAATTGTTATAGTATAGTTTTTTTTTTTGGAATTATGTACATTTTCTTGTAACTTATATTTAAATTTTAATCGAGTTGACTTGCAGAGCTCGGTGTTTACAGATGATTATTATTGTTATTGTAAACAAATAGAAGCAATACATTTTTTTTTTGTTTGAGGTGAGTAGCAGAGCTCAGTTAATTAATTTTTTTTTGTTTTTTTTTTTTGTTTTTGTACTTTTTGCGGTGATTTACAATTTTTTAAAATATTTGCTTATTCAGAGCTAGATTTTTACAAATTATTATATTTGATCGAGGTTATGAGCAGAGCTCGATTTTTATTTACTATGATCGAGTTGATAAGCAGAGCTCGATTTTTATTTATTACTATCGAGTTGATAAGCAGAGCTCGATTTTTATTTACTATGATCGAGTTGATAAGCAGAGCTCGATTTTTATTTATTATTATCGAGTTGATAAGCAGAGCTCGATTTTTATTTACTATAAGCAGCGTATGGAGTTGATAAGCAGAGCTCGATTTTTATTTACTATGATCGAGTTGATAAGCAGAGCTCGATTTTTATTTAATATGATCGAGTTGATAAGCAGAGCTCGATTTTTATTTACTATGATCGAATTGATAAGCAGAGCTCGATTTTTATTTACTATGATCGAGTTGATAAGCAGAGCTCGATTTTTATTTACTATGATCGAGATTTTTGTTTACTATTATCGAGTTGATAAGCAGAGCTCGATTTTTACAAATTAATATTAGTATTTCGTTAGAGGTTAATCATTAATAGTTAATGAATAGGAAATAGGGCTTCTCTTTTTTTTTTTGTTTAAACCAACTGTAGAGATCGTGGCGGGGGTTGGGGTATTATTGCTTCCTCGTCTTGAGATTGGGCCACCATCGGAGGTTTCGTTTCTTGCTTATTGAGGTTAAGAGTAAATGTTGGGTTTGATTCCCGATTGGTGATTGTTAGACGATTTTGTTTCCTGCAGCATTTTATGTGTCGAATAGGCAGGTATATCCCTATTGTTATGATGCCAATTGTTGTTAAGCTGAGGGATGCTGTGGATAAATGCATATGCTGCTTGTTCGTTTCTTTGAATGTAATTTCATTCAATTGGTCATAAATCTCGTTAAGGGAGTGGGAGTTGGTGTGAAATTGTTTGTTCACATCTTTTTCTAAGAATAGTTGCAGCGAGCTATTAATAGGAATACGAGTTAGGCTGGTTATGTTGAGATTAATTACATTTGGGTCAATCTCGGGGAAAAAGTTTGGTTGTTTTATCTCGAACTTGTGAGTACTTTCTGCTTTGTATGGTATCATTAAATCATGTAGTTGTATACTGCAAGGGAAATGGAGGTATAAAATTCCTTGGCCCATGAGGGTGTGTGTGGTAACATTTTCGTTACATTTGACGTGAATGGGAGTTTCTGATTGAAGAAAATATATCCAGCTATTGGGTTTGTTTAATTTAATGAAAGTATTTCCAATTGTAGTGCTGATCCGAAGGGGTAGAGTAACATTTCTATTGAAGGGGTTGTGCAGCAATGCTATTATTTTGTTCGTTGACGGTGGAGCTCTGATTACAGGAGTCGTAAGTGGCATTACATATAGATCACCAGGTTCGGGATGTTTAATTTTTTTAGAGTTTGATAAATTGTCTCCTTGTAGTAAAAGAAATTGCTGAGTGGGTATGTTACTTGCTATATGTGAATACTCGACATATGGGATCATTAGAAATGATTTATTGGTGGCGATCGGGAAGGTGTGGATTTGTTGCAATTGCATAAGTGGTAATTGAAATATGGGTAGTTTGATTACTATTAGGAATTTATCTTGCAGCCTGTAGTGCTGTATATCTGCTGTTTGCGCCAATATTTGGTCACAGTATTCTGGACATTTATTACCGGGCTTTGTATATACATTTTTCAACTTTTGTTTAGAAATAAGAAGGGGGTGGATTTGATTCAGTTGAGTAGATACTACAATGTCTATTAGAGTACGTTGTCTAAATTCTATTTCTAATAATTGCGCCAATAGTGTTGTTAATAATAGTTGTTTGCGTTCGCTTGCTATTAATGCATCTGTAATGTTAGAAATATCTCGAATTTGTTCGGCAATTTGTTGTTGTCTGGTGATCACGTTGGTTAATGGTTTGTGGAGTTCCTCCAGTGACGTTTTTACGACGCTGATTCGTTGCTTTTCTAGTTTTACTAGTTCTTCTCCATCATGCTCCAATAGATTTAATCTGCTATATAATTCTTGTTCGTTTTTATTATCTATTGTGCCAAACAGTGTGTGCATTGCTTGACCTATTCCATCAAAGAGTGATCTTTTGTTTCTTCTAGAAATCAATGATTCGCGAAGGGTTTCTGAGCGGAATTTTAGATTTTCCACAAGGACGTGTATGTGACGTTGCGGTTCTTTGCATCCCGTGTTGTTCACTGAGCACAGTAAATATACAAGTTGTTCAGTGCGTTCAGCGAGGTTTAATTGCGATTGAATATCTCCTAAGTTGAGTTCCGTTACAATATTCAGTATAGTTACTTTGGGTGGGCCTTGTAATATATTTTGGGTAGGGTCTGATAGTGCCGAATCATTGCCAATATTATTAGGATTTGTTGTTTCTGGAACTGTATCTGTTACTTGTTTGGTAGCTGGTATATTAATCTGTGAGTCTAACAATTCTTCATTGTTAATCGCTGCAGGTGGTGGTTTGTCTCGTAGCTGCACTTGATTTTGCGCCTGTGCTCGTGTGACAATGTTGCACTGATTATTTTGTTCAGACTCTTCTAGTGCCTCATGGGGAATTCTGCTCAATGCATCGGCATTAGTATTATATTTGCCCGGTTTATACTCTATTTGGTAGTCGAATTCTGAAAGTTTGTGGTGGAACCTTACCAATCGTGTGGTAGGGTCTTTTACATTGAATATTCCTTTAAGAGGTTTGTGGTCAGTATAAACCGTGAAACGCCGGCCTTGTAAGTAGCAACGAAAATTTTTTGCTGCCCACACAATTGCCAGGAGTTCCTTTTCAATGGTCGAATAGTTACGTTCCGCTTTATTTAGTGTGCGACTTGCATATGCTACTGGTTTATCTTTTCCAATTTCTCCCTGTGACAGGACTGCTCCTAACGCTTCATTGCTGGCGTCAGTGGTAAGATTGAATGGCTTAGTGAAATCAGGGTAGGCTAAAAGAGGGGGTTTAATTAAAGAATTTTTTAAAAGTTGGAATGCTTCCATGCATTTGTTAGTCCAAGTATATTTGACACCCTTCCGGAGTAAGTTCGTTAGAGGCTTGGCTATTTTAGAGAAGTCCGGAATAAATTTACGATAGTAATTAGCTAGGCCTAAGAAGGATTGCAGTCGTCTAACTGTATTGGGAACCGGGAAATCTTGAACGCATTGAGTTTTACTGGGATCTGGGCGAGCACCTTTTTGGGAACAAATGTGACCTAAATAGACGACCTCAGGTCGTAAGAATTGACACTTCTCAGGTTGAAGTTTCAGGTTATTCTCTTTAAGTCTGGTGAAAATTTTTCGCAGTTTGCTGATATGGTCTTCTAAATTTTTTCCATAAACTACTATATCATCCAGGTAGACAAAACAATCAAATCCTTGTAGACCGGTTAGGATATAATTCATCAGTCCTTGGAATGTGGTGGGTGCCCCTTTTAATCCAAATGGCATTCGCTTAAATTCATAGTGGCTATAATTTGTACTGAAAGCTGTTTTAGATCGATCTTTAGGTTGCACGAGCACTTGGTGGTACCCGCTAGCTAAATCGAGGGTGCTGAAGTAACGTGAGTGGCCAAGTTGGTCTAAGATGTCCTCAATTCGTGGTAGTGGAAAGGCATCTCCTATTGTCTTGTCGTTCAATTTTCTGAGATCGACTACAACTCGCCATTTCTTTTCCCCGTCGGCGCCTGCTTTCTTGGGCACTACCAAGAGAGGGGAATTCCAGGGGCTTTTGCTTTGTTGGACGATGTCACTGTCCAACATTTCTTTCAGTTGTTCATTTATTATTTCCTACTGAGGTTGACTTAGCCGGTAGATCTTTTGGTTAATTGGGGCTTGGTTGGCTATTAGCGGGATTTCATGAGTCATTGGTTTTGTATAGGTGAGTTTGTCACCTGGTAAATGGAAAATTTCGTTAAAGTCTTGACAAAGTTTTGTTATTGCCGCTTTTTCTTCGGGATTTAAATGTTCATATAGTGAGAGTTGTTGCTTCAGCTTTGCGTTCCGCATTATTACTTCTGGGTGAAAGCTAGCTTTATTAGATGCCAACGTAAGTTGGTTTATTTGTTTATTACCCGTAATGCTTGGGTTAGGATTGTATTCCCTTTCTGGCTCATAAATTCCGCTTATTTTATTTAGTGTTTCGATATGGTATTCATTCAATGCCTGGAGCACCAATTGCAGCTGAGTAACTGCAACAGGGGACTCATTGGAGTTAAGGATACTGACCACTGTTTTTGATGGGCCAACCAGACAGTTTGCCAAAAATACTCCGGGTTCCATCTCTTGCGAGAGACAGAGCGGTACCTCTACTATATTTTGGGTTCGGGGGTACATAATAATGGCCTTCTCTAAAGTAACCTTATGTATCCCTTCTAAATTACCCCTAGTGGGTGCCTTTACTATTTCGCAGTCACAGTTTTCATCACTCTGTAGCCCTCTTCGTTGTGTCACGCCTGCTGAAACCTTTTTGGGTATCACTATAGCGCCATTCGACGTCACCGTTTGAGCCTGATGCCTATTCGCTGTGTCTGCTTGAATTTTCAGTGGGACTGAAAATTCCTTACAATTAAATTCCGTGCGAGGAAACTTGAGTGTCTGGTTTGGTCCTTCGATATCACAATTTTTTGCTAAGAAATCGTTTCCTAGCAAGCCGTCATTGGGTATTCCTGGTATTGTGTCTACCACTTGGAAAGTGCAAGGTAGCGTGGAAGAGAGGGTAAAGTTGCCTTGCGTTACTCCCAGGGTTTTACCTTTTCCAAAGGGGCTTAGCAGTGTTATTTTTTGCTCGGGGATTATTAAACAGGAATCGTTTAACGCGGTTCTTTTGATTATACTGACTTCTGCGCCAGTGTCTATTGTTAGGGTTGTATAATCTTGAATTCCTATATCTAAGGGTAGCTTTACTGTAACTAGTTTAGAATCATGGTTCATATTTTCTCTTTTTATTATTTTTTGCTTGTTTTCTTTTGAGGAATTTTGCTCCATTACTTGAGTAGGTTTAGTAATGACCACTTTTTCTGTTCTTAATTTTAAAGTCGAGTCGTGGGTTTCCGGCTCGACTGTTGACCGTTTCCCTGGGTTTTTGCTTCCCATTTTTCCTTTTGACGACATGTGCTTACGGTGTGACTTGTACGACCGCAAAAATCACATGGTGCTTGTACACTGTAAACTTTTTTTGTATCGCTGATGTTGAGTTGGGTGCTGGGTGGGTTTCCATTACAGTCCCTCAGATCGTGTCCATATTCTTTACAGTTTGGGCAAAAAGGGGTATTTTTCCTGTGGTAACAGTCTCTGTAGGTGTGCCCCTTTCTCTTGCAAAAATTGCAAGTAATGTTTGAATATTTATTAGGCTTCCCTTCATTCGTATTTGAAGTGACTGGAGCTTGTTGTTGAAAGGGTGCAACGTAGGGGTTAAGTTGAAATGTTGTGGGGTTAAAGGAAATGGGGGCTGGGGTGGGTCGAAAATTTAAATATGGTTGACCGCAGTTTGGTTGGAAGGGGACAGCTCCCTGTTGAAGTTTTTCCCTATCTAACGCCTTGGAGACTAGTTCCTCGAAAGTAGCTTCCTCGTTATTGAGCAGATACTGACACAGCTGAGGATCAGTTACTCCACTTCTAAGCCTTCCTTTTGCAAAATCCTCCAAATGTAGACTGATTACCGTAGTAACTTGTTCGCCATATTTGATTAACGCAGCTTCCTGGCACCGCTTTAGTAGCTGTCGCAGGCGTGATGTAAAAGCCGCGAGAGTCTCGGAAGAACCCTGTTTAGCCGTAATCAATCCATTTATCAAATCCTGGTAAGTCTCTCTTGGTAGATAGACTTGGTTTAGGAGTTTTTCGGCAGCTTCGATGGTCGTGGGGAAGTTTGAGGCAATGAGTTGGTATGCTTCACCGCGGAGACGCGTGGGGAAAATTTGCATAAAGGCCGACTGTTCCGGGGAACTCAGGCATTGCCAGACTCTTTTACTACAGCCTATGAATGTTTGTAGCTCAAGAATCAATGTAGGGGTTGGGGCTCCTGAGAAAACGGGTATCATTTGCCCCATTAATTTGGCCACTTTTGTATAGTCTGCCATATTGCTGGTTTTTAATACAGATTTTTCAGAGGTTTTATCGTTTGTCATGAGGCTGTGCCGCAAGGAAGGGGGTGTTTGCAGAACGTTATATGATTCGAAGGAAAACTTAAAGTCTTGGGACGTAAGGGCTGGTTTAAACGATTGCGATAGGTCTCGAGGACTGATTTCTTGACCTAACGAGATTTCACGAAATCGTTGGATTTCTTCTTTAAACCGTTCTGTATTTTCGCGAAAGTGTATGACTCTCTCGAGTTGTTTGTTGTGTATTTGGCTTATAGTATCTGTTAATTTGATAATAGATGCTAATTCCTGGGTCGCAAGTTCTCGTGTGACTCCAAATTGGGTTTCTAATAAAGATGATTCTGACTTACTTCTAATTGGTTGTAGAGTTCGACCACTTCTTAATGTTAAACCAGTACTTTTGCTGGGAGTTGAATGGTGAAACTCGTCGTTTTTATTAAAGGGCTCACTTTATATTATCTGTTTTCAACTTGATTTTTATCTTTACTTGTATAGTCTGCCATTTTACGGGCCTTAGGTGCAGGTTTGCGTAACGTTGCCCGATTTGAAAGGTAATCTAAAGTCTTGAAACTTGATGAAATTGTCCAGCGATTGCGATAGGTTTAGTAAGCTAGTGGAGGGTCGGTGCGAGATCTCGCGGAACTACTGTATGTATTTCTTAGATCTTTCCGTGTCAATGCGAAATGGGTTCACGCGTTCTTGAGTTGCAAGATCTCGCAGTACCTTACCCTCGGTTTCTGCAGAAGATTCTGACTTACTCTTGGAGTAGGCAGTGTTTTTCCACTTCTTAGGGTAACACCAGTCGTTTTACCGGTTGGAGTAGATTGATGGTGGATATCGTTGTCGTTGAAAGTTCTTTCGTTCATAAGTTCAATTTGTTAGTCAGCGTATAAACACCGTCGTATAACTGTTAATTGATAAGGGTGTATTTATCTTGTAGCTCGCGTATGAAATGTTTTATCGGGTATTTTCAGCACAGTTTAGTGTAGTGTTTTTTTTTCAAACTTTGAATCAAACTTTTCTTCTCACTGTAATCAGGGAATATTATTGGTTAATGATTATACTATTATTAGTGCTTTTTGTTATAGCTTGGTTCTTCCATCTGGAGTTGAAGTTTAAGTATGGGCCGTGAGTACAGGAGTGTAAGGAGACGATATTGCAAGAATAAGTAGGAACGGATTCCGGAGGCACCATGAGATTATGGCACCCAGTTTTATTGCGATACAGTAAAAATATTGCAGTCCACGCAAACCGAAATCCTACCGGCTGCGCCAATTGTTACGACCCTGCGATGCTATGTATGGGTTGTATGCAACATCATCTGTCGTCCTTACACTTACCTATATCCTGTGCCTCTACTTTTTCCTTTACTCCAGTAAAAAGAACTTGAAGGGTTAGTTTAAATCATTTATAATTTATTTATATATTAAAAATATGACATTTCATATATGCTTCATTGCTTCCGGACGGTGGGGATTATCTTGCTGTCTTCCTTGAGATGCTTTTTCTGGTCAGCGATAGTTTAGTGGAGCCGTAACTTAGGACATTGACGGGAATGACGCTGGACACATAGATGGCTGCGCGTGTAGTCCTAGGCTTGACTTCTCCTTAGATTTCCTCGTGGGGATGATCAGCTGCCAGTTTTGAAAGTGGAGAATGGGTTAATTGTTGTCTAGTTTAATTATAAAGCGGCTAGACCCGCATATGGATTAGGCGGTTAACGCCGGAATAAATTTGAAGTGTTATTACTGCATGTTGTTAAGGCGATTAACGCCGGGATATTTCTAAGTGTTTGGTATCAAAGTTTTTCCAAAGTGGCTATGTCCGCATATATTTAAGGCGATTAACGCCGAAATATTTCCAAGTGTTTTATCTCCTAGTTATTATAAAGCGGCTGGGTCCGCATGTGTTTAAGGCGATGAACGCCGAAATATTTCTAAGTGTTAATTTCCTAGTTATTATAAAGCGGCTAGGTCCGCATGTGGAGAACGCGATTAACGCTGGAATCGACAGTCAATGTTAGTGGCGTTAACGCCAGAGTAACCAACAAAGAACTGCACCTTTTCTTAAAACTACCTGTACTATTTATACTAATTTCCTGCTTGCGTTTGCATAATTTCATTTCTTACTTACTATCTAAATCCACTCAAAATATGTCTTCCCTAAAACCTATTCATAAAAAACGTGTGAAGAATTTTCCTTTCCGTAATTCTTCAAGAAAATTCATATGCAAGTTCAAGCTCAACTTGACACTTTTCATAACAATTTCATTGACGGTGAACATCTTCTTTACCGTGATTCTTTATTAAAATCCGTATGCAAGTCCAAGTTTAACCCGATACTTTTCATAACATTTTCATTGACGGTGAACATCTTCTTTACCGTGATTCTTTATTAAAATCTTGGCGCAAGTTTCTTACAGAGCAAAATACATTACGAACAAAACGACTATACGTCTCGGGTATTCCATCACTCGTCGTACGGAAAGAGTCTCTAGACGCTTGATTCATGATGAAATTTAACCAAAACAATAACAAATGTGGACATGTGTCCATAGTGGCACGAGCCAATGCTTTTGCTTTTAGTTCCGCCGAGTGTTATTTGAGCTGGGAATCCCCTTCGTGGTGACGTATGTGGTGAATGAATGTTTGGATAATTTAGTGGTCGCTCAAAATGCTTAAATGGACAAATGAATGCTTTTTAAAATGTTATCGATATTTATTTTTATGGCGTTGTTACGTATCAGGATTTTCCTACGTAGTCATTCGGGATTTCACCCTGACCAAATGTTTGTCTCCCGCCAAGATTTCACCTGCGAGCCAAGTTACATTTTACCACACTCACGTATATGTTAACGTAAATTAACCATCATCATTTAAATGAATGTGTAAAAGTAGTAGGATTAGTTTTAAGGACGCAGTATTCAGCGAGAAATCAAACATGGCCGTTCGGGCTGAAAGCAGTTTTTTCATCTTCTTTGTTTAGTGGACATATCGCAAGAAGGAATTGGTTGGTGACTTAGCTGTTCGGTCTAGAGGATTTAGCAAGGGCGTAAGGAGTGCAGCCACAAGAATTGGGAAGTGGTGAAGGACTGAGTGTCCAGCGGAATCGAAGTGTGCAGTGGAACGGTAGCGGCTGCTGCTAGATCGCAAGACGCAGTACAATCAGAGGATGCCGAGCGCTTCGTTCACGTCCTCTCGATCCTGTCTGAGGCGGTCGAGGCGGAAAGGAGGCAATCGAATAGCGCTGCCATCACGGACAGTAGCTAACCCCTTGCCTAATTGTCAAAATATTCCAGCACCAAATCTGGGTGCAGCACCGTCCGGTGGAGCTAATGTAGGAACGGCAATTGGTACAAATACTTCAACTGTAAGCTCACCGAACGGATCAAATCCTCCAAGCACATCAAATACAAATGGCGGCAACAATTCTAATGTTTCACCAAACTCATCCACTGCTCCAGTCTCATCGTCATCATCGACATCACCATCAGCATCATCCTCTTCCGCACCATCATCCTCCGCATCAGCATCATCCACATTAACAGCAGCACCTGCCTCATTAGCGCAGAGTCCAAACAGTGGCGGGAGCAGTAATAACATCAATTCAAATAGTTTGCCAAGTGCAAATAGTAGCATGATTGTTGCCAGTACAAGTAATACACCCCACACAGGAATATCGGGATCCACATCGCCAAGTGCAAGTGCTGCAACGGGTGCGTCTGTGATGGGATGCAGTCATCAGTCACCGTACGACCTAAGACGAAAATTACCACCAAATCATGATGTATGGAGTAGTGGTAGCAGCGGAAGTGGTGGTCCATCAACAAGTTCTCAATATGCCAACAATACTAGTTCGCTTAGTTGCGATGACACGTGCTGTATGCTTCCAGCGAGAAAGCGACCGCGACGCATGTACAATTCATCAAATGAAAACTACACTTCTTCCGCTGCTCACTATCTTCAATATGAAATGCCCGATGAAGTTCTACTCACAATATTCTCCTATTTATACGAACAAGACTTATGCCGCCTCTCGTTAGTTTGTAAACAATTCATCAAATAGAAACTACACTTCTTCCGCTGCTCACAACCTTCAATATGAAATGCCCGATGAAGTTCTACTCACAATATTCTCCTATTTATACGAACAAGAATACCATTCATCTGATATTGCAGCCGGGCTGCAGTCAGCTGAATCATTTGACACTGAAGGAAGCAGCGATATAAACCCGATAACACCAAATCATAATCAAGCAATGCTTAAACCAGAAATAGACCCGGGAGCCGCACTACTGACATCGACCCCCGACTTAAGATGTTCCTCAACTATGAACATACGACCACCTGTAGAATCATACGCGGATGGAAGATATAAGGGAGAAGCAATTCACTCCGATGGAAATGTGATAGATATTTTATATGCAATATCGTGCCAAACATTACCTTGTGGACGGAAAGCCTATTGTGTTTGGATATGTCGCGATCCCGATACGGTATACGACATAGATGATGATATTAAGCACCAAAATCTCACGTTAACATTTAATAGCATCACAAGTACAATAGAAAACTCGTTAGGTTAAGACCTGTCACTCCGCAGTGATGTAGGTCTCGATCACTGGAAACTAGGTCACGTCAGCTGGAACATCCACAACATCCAGTGACAAGTGGACGCCGCACTGCATTATCCCCGTTCCAATGTAACTCGCAGTGCAGGAAGTTCCTCGCATGGAACACGTAAAACCACTCGCATGCGAGAGGGTTCAATTTCCTCAACTGGTGATTTAACGGCCGCGGACTACGGATAGGAGGTTTGCTGGAAGGGAGAATGGAGGAACGGGTCTCTTTTGGCGGACGACGGTGCGAGAAATCAGACGGCGAGATCAAGCTACGCAAGTGGGAATTGGCGATTGGGAGGATATTCGCGAGGAATTGATCAAAATCAAGTGGCGGTTACAGCAGACAAAAGAAGGGTTGTACGACATCGAGATCAGCTGACGGCACGAAATTACCAATCATCTTCGGGGATCCCCAAAAATAAGGTATAATTTTAAGTGATTAAGTAAATATTGGCCAGTAGATTTAATGAGAAATTAGAAATTGGATAGTGAATTATATATTTGAAGCATACGAGTGTTGTTTCCATCGTGAGTGTCTTATCTGTGAAGGTTGTAAAACTTGGCTCGCGGTAGGATTTCGCTTATTTCGGTCGGAGCGGAATTCCGAATATAATTGTGTCGAAAATTACGTGTAATTGCAAGGTCGAGCTGAAATAAGAGCTAGATTCTGCTTCCTGCTGGTCAGAGCGGAATCCCGAGTAGCGTTGTGGGGAGAATTACGAAGTCTAGTGAAAAATAGAAGCGAGGGTGAAAATATAGAAGCGAGATTTGTTTTTTTTAAAGTAGGGAAACGCTGGTAGATTGGGGAAGTGCGCTACGCAGCCGCATTCTCGTTTGGCGGCTAATTGGGGGCCAGGACAAAACGAGTGGCGCCACCCACGTCCGTCTCCGGACGAGTTGACCGGGTCCGCAGGTTCCTTCGTGGCGAGGAGAGTTAAACCCCAAAAAAACGGTGGTTCGAAATAAATTTTATTTGCAATAGCGCACTCATCTCAATCAGACTTGGGGTGGTATTTAGCGGAAGATACTTACAGAGGAACCTTTAGTAAATGCTTTGGCATTTAACTACATGGTAGCTGGAATAGTTCCTTCTGTTCAGCGTGTCTTTTAGGGCGTAACAGTTATCGTGGTGATACGTCAATTCGTATAAAGATAATTGCACGCTCATCTGGTGGGGCTGTTAGAAAGGCTAGGGATGGTGTCTCGATCCTCGGGTAGTGTGAAGTTTCACCCTTGACCACGAATTTTCCCCAAGTGTAGTAATCGAGCAGGTTTCATGCCAGCAATTATAGAAAAGAATAACTAGGACGTCGCGAGTAGTGCACGAGACAAGAAAATTCAATGGTGGCAGAAGTTTGAATTCGGAATGATCGACATTGTTGAGTGGCGAGAGACGATTTTAAAGTATTGTTTGTGAAGTTTAATTTGTTGGATTTCATTAAGTGTTGGGATTTGTGCGGAATCCTAGAAAGTTTGTAATTTTCATTCCAAGTAATGGAAAAGGTTCCGGGATTGCGCGTTTTTCACTCACTTAGCGTCGGGAGAACAAACTGAGGGAGTCTGTTCGAAACCGCGAGACAGCGCGGACGCCGCGTGGAGAAATAAACTTTAAGTGTTGGATATACGAGATTTTGTGAAATTGGATGACACTTCGTTTTACCAATTGATGAGTTTCGAATAAAAAGATCAGTTGCTTATCAAATGTGCGGTTAAAACGTGTATACTACAAATTATCACCGAGTATTAAATAAATTCAGTTCCAAGATAAATTTAATTCGTGGAGTATGAAGCCGCTTTTATTAAATTTGTTCAAATCCTGACAAAGATTTTATAGTGCAAAATTGCACCGAATAAACTTAACGAATGGTTCGGAGAGTGAAAGTGAAGGAAATATACCAATAATAGTACAGTTGAGTTAAAGTCAATTTCCAAAATGAATTTCTTAAAATTATCGAAACGGAACAAGATTCGCTCCCGCTTGCACAGCTAAGGGAAAAGAAACTCGTGATAGTTTGCGTGCGGTACAGATTCGCTCCCGCGTGCACAGTTGCCGTTTTCCGCCGACTGGCCGATTGAATTGTCGAGAATCCCATCTTTCTGTTGGAATTTACTGCACACCGGAGGGGAACGAGATTTTATATGACTTTTGACAGAATCAGTGGAACGCCCGTACTCCAAAGAGCTCATTTGTCTCCACCGATAAGACGGAAGTTAGCTAGGTCGCGTATGAATTCACATAGGCAATCATTGATTGTATTCGATTAGGCGCCCGTTATTTTTTTTTTTGTCTAAACTTATTGAATTTGGTGAAAGCAAATAATTACTGCTAAATTTTTCATTCAGTCATAATTAAATGAAACCGGTTAGTGCGAGTGGAGTTTGGTTTCGGTTTCGATTATTCTACATTTACAGGCTTCCCCGCCCCGAACACGAGCGCTCGTAGGAGGAGGTTTGGGGGTAAGTACCCTTCTTTTGTTCAAAAATTATATTTTTCTTTGCATGTTACATTGAATTTACGTACATACAAATACTAAACCAAAGCACTCGGACACCTGCGTTTCTTGCGATAACGTCTGTAGTCTCGAAAAGACCTTGCTTAATCGGTACTCGGTCGCTTTTGTATTGATTACTTAATGTTATAAACTATTAGACGATTGCCATAATCTCTCGTTTTTATATTTTCTTGTTGCACAGAACATAATGTTATTTTTTTTTTAAAATAAAATGTGCTAATATCCCAGAACTTTCGGTCTTTCTATTTTGCTTCTTTTGGACCGAGTATAGGACCCGGTACGGTGGCAGGCTGCCCCCAAAAACATAAGCCAGCCCCCGGGTACAATCTAATCCTTCTTTTTGTCTTTGTTTCAGGTGACATCGCGGGTTGAGTGGCCCAAGCAGAGTGCCTCTTTATGGCATAGCGTTATGCAATCGAATTGTATAATTCTATGGCATAAATTGGTCACCGGGGTACTCCCCTTCTGATGGAAAAGTTTATACAAGTCAAGTTGGATGAGTTTCCACTCAGAAGAGGAATACCTGGCCACTGCAACAAAAATATGGATTTAATTCCGGTTGGGTGGGCGCAAAGGGGCTCCATCACCACCCGGTTGCCCTTCTTTCATTTGTGGGCCATGAGCTTCGTCGGGTAACGACGAGGCTACCCCAAGTCCGCCTTTTTTTCAGGTTCCACTTGTTCTCGGAGCAAGTACTTTCTCTCTCGGTGTAGTTATCTACACTTTTTGCGACTTCGGTCGCATCTTGATCGACTGACCACCAAATTCGTGAGTGCGAAAATTTTTGTAGTGGGTCCTCGTGCTGGGGAAATGAACCCGCCCCACGACACCGCAATGCTAGCCTGCCAGCGCATTCACGCGTCCCCAGATGAGGGCATTCTCGGCAGATACTTTCATCTTCTTCTGCCGAGACAGCAGAACATCGCTGCAGTCCTTCACGGACTTTTGAAACATTTAAATTCACTGCAAATGGCGCCCAACGTGGGGCTCCGAAATGCCCGGCTGTATCATCAGTCGTGAGCACGAGACAGTCCATCGTCTCTAGGTGTCCCCACAAGGTGTCAAAATTATTGGCGGGTAGGTAACTCCCGAGGGTTTTTGCACTAATCGTGCCCCAGCAACTTTAATAACTTCCGGACGTGTGTTGTCTTTGGGCATCAATATCGTTTGGTCCTGCTTTTGAATTATACTTTGGTGGTTTACCACCATTGTATGACTAGTAAGGCCAAATGATATTAGAGTCCCTATTTGTGTTCGGAAGTTATTATCTCAACATCCATTTTGCGGAGGATTCTGATCAGCTCCCCAAACCAGCGGTGCCTGAGTGTCTTAAATTACATGGATCTTGATTTCATGTGATTGGCTGATTAGCTAATCCATGACTATCCATGACAAGACACGCGCTGCTTGTGGATCAGAATTCAACTCTGGGCTGACAAGTGGTAACTTGTAAAAACTTGCGGATGAGGGAGCACTTCTGAACCCTGATTCTCATGGTGCCGCAAGAGAGTAGTCCCTGAAACGCTATAGAAGGATTGTGCCATTGGTGTCCATACTTGGGAAGAAGGACGGGATGGAAAGACCGATAATTTTTTTTTTGATAACGTAAAATTTTTGATAACAATTAAATTTTTTTGTGAGGATTGTGAATAGTTCGCCACTTTCGGCCACTTTTTGTGTTTTGCCTTGTTAATAGTAAATTTCAATTTAAAGCTTCAATTTCAGCATTTAATTAACCCACTTTTATTTAATTAGAGTTATTTAGGATAATATAATGGATATCCGACACGCATGTAGACTTTGCCTGCGGATTGGCGATGAAATGTACCCGCTGTGCGATAGTTTCGTCGATGAAGCGAGGAGAATTGGTGTCGTTCGCCTACTGAAGGAGGACATCAAGGTTAATATTGTTTTTGAAGATGGCTCACCAGACCACATCTGTGGTGACTGTTACACGGAAGTGGAACGGATATACTCCTTCATACGTCGCTGCAAACGGATATACTCCTTCATACGTCGCTGCAAAGAGACCGAGACAACCCTACAACGACACAGATCAGCACGACGTCCTCAGGAACCAACAATCAACCAGCCAACCAAGATTCGGAGAACTGACTACTATCCGTCTGAGGATCCGCACCCACCATCTCGATGTCAGCCTTGGAACTCCTGGGATCTTCCGCCACGACTCAACCAAATACCACCACCGACTCTAGGTCCAGTAGCCCCGCAGGAGCAACCCTATATGCTGAAGCCGAAGCATATTCCCAGCATCGTCCAGGGTTGGAATCTACATTTTAGCGGGGAGCCAAACGACCTGAACCTGGAAGTTTTTATTAGTCGCGTGGAGTCCTTAGTCGGAGAGATGTTGGCTGGCGACTACACGGTGCTGGCAGGATACTTACCGATGCTGCTTAGGGGAGCAGCACTCGAGACCTACTGGCGAGTTCATTCGGCTCCACCATCTATACGTTGGTCACGGCTGAAGGAGGTACTCCGCATGAAATACCCGACGGTCAACATGGATGAGAGGGTCCTGGACAAGATCCATGCCAGATGGCAACGTCCGGATGAGCCCTTTCATCAATATCGAGCCGATATCCTTCGGCTGAATGACCTGTTGACAGAGCCGATGTCTTCCACTCAACTGCTGCGCGTGTTGAAACGGAATCTAAGGCCGGAACTTCGTCGCCATGTCGTAAACTCGGACCCGCAGAACATGGAAGCACCACTGAGGTTCGTGAGTCGATTGGAGAGGGTTGAAGAAGACCTCCAAGAACGGCCTTACCTGCATGCGAGGACGGGTCCGCGACGTGAAATCGCAGAAGTGGCACCAAATTGCAACAACACAGATCTGGAAGAACACACGGAGTCGAACACCTATTCTCCACACCAAAAAACGGACGAGCGACTACCGTACCACCTCAGTGGTACTCGAAACCCCCGCAGTAGCTCCCCAGCCAGCTGCTCACCCCAATAACCCAGACGTTAACCCACCAGTCATGACCACTATGACTGCGGATGTTCACTCTCTTCCGGAGACCTCGCCAACGACAATATTAAAGCGACCACCGCAGTCACTGCGAGAAGAACCCCGGCAGTCTTAAATACGCATTCTAAAACCTTATCATGTTCGACTGCAGGAATATCGGGTGGCTCGAGAGCGAATATTTGCTTCCGAAGTAGTCACTTCCCGCCCGCGCAAGACAAAATGGTCAACCCGTCGTTGGCGGAATTTCCGCAAGAGAGTGCGCACCTGCCGTCAAACCCTAAACTCTTGTAACATCTCGGAGGTTGCTGAGAATGAGATCAGACCTTATCACCCAATTAAAGTGTTGGGCGAAACCGTGTTTGCATTGATCGACATGGGTGCCAGTATCAGTTGTCTTGCCTCGAGCTTTGGTTCGAAGGTGCTCCAAGAATATCCGACCTTGATTAAACCCTGGCGCACTGAAATCAGTACAGCTGATGGCACCAAACACCCTATACGAGGTAAACTAACCACACCCGTGACGCTCAAGGCAAACGAAGGATATTACTTTCTACCTTATCCCGTCTTTGACTCAGAATGTGTACCTTGGCGTCGATTTCGTCCTTCACTTTGGAATGGCCTCCGATTTATTCACAGATTTGTCTTTAAATACCAGATATGTCACCGAACTCACTTCTGTTCCCGATAGGCATGAACTGACGCCTAACCAACGGCAACGCCTGGAAGCATCCATCGCTGCTTTTCCATCTTACGCTACCCAAGGCCTTGGCCGCACCACCCTAGTCTCACACGCCATCGACGTTGGCGACAGTAAGCCGATTAAGCAGAGACATTATGCGATCTCACCGGCCATGGAGATATTGGTGTATGCGGAGCTGGATAGGATGCTCGAGCTGGGGGTCATAGAGGAGTCCCAAAGTGCCTGGTCATCACCGGTAACCTTGGTGGTGAAGCCAGGTAAAGTCCGCCTTTGTCTAGATGCCCGCAAGGTAAATGCGGTCACCATCAAGGACGCGTACCCTCTTCCACTCATCGATGGAATACTAGGGAGACTGCCGAAAGCCAATTATATTACCAGTCTCGACCTAAAAGACGCCTTCTGGCAAATTCCACTCGATGAGGGGTCGAGGGATAAGACCGCCTTCACAGTGCCTGGACGACCATTATATCAGTTGGTCACAATGCCTTTTGGCCTGTGTAACGCGCCTCAAACGATGACTCGGCTGATGGACAAGGTCATCCCACCTCACCTGAAACACCAAGTGTTCGTGTACCTGGATGATCTGTTACTCATCACGGAAACGTTCGATCAACACCTCCTACTCCTACAAGAAGTAGCCCTGCACATCAGTAAGGCGGGACTCACCATCAACGTACAGAAAAGTAAGTTTGTAATGAAAGAAGTCCGATACCTAGGACATGTCATAGGACATGGCACTATCAAAACGGATCCAGACAAAACTCGTGCGATTGATGAGTTCCCCTTACCAAAAACAGTTAAGCAGCTACGACGTTTCCTTGGTGTGTGCGGTTGGTACCGAAGGTTTGTTCGGAATTACGCGACAGTTTCAGCGCCCCTGTCAGACATGCTGCGGAAAGGGAAGTTCGTTTGGACCGAACTCAGCCTAAAGGCATTTGAAGAGCTAAAACAAGCCCTCACATCAGCCCCGGTCTTGCACAGCCCCGACTTCTCGAAGCCCTTCTCCATTCATTGTGACGTAAGTCAACATGGAGTTGGAGCCGTGCTGGTGCAATTGACCGAAGAGGGAGAGGAAGCTCCCATCGCCTTCATGTGCAATAAGCTGAATTCGGCCCAAAGAAACTATACTGTGTCCGAGCAGGAATGTTTGGCAGCGGTAATGGCTGTGAAGAAATTCCGAGCTTATATCGAGGGTCACCAATTCGAGATCATCACGGACCACGCTTCGCTACAATGGTTGATGAACCAGGCAGATTTACATGGACGCCTAGCAAGATGGGCTCTTAAACTGCAAGGGTTCAAGTTTTCCATCAAACATCGGAAAGGGACCCAGAACATCGTACCCGACACTCTCTCACGAATGTTTTCCCCAGAGGGAGCCGAATTGACAATAAATGACGAGGACCCCATCGAAATAGATTTGGACAGCCCACATTTCGAATCAGGCAGCTACAAAGAGTTGAGGCAAACCATCGCGACCCAACAAACGCAGCTGCCTGATTTGAAGGTAATAGACGGCTACGTGTATAGACGAAATGAATACGCCACTGGTGATCCATGGCAGGAAGAAGAGTTCTGGAAACTCTGGGTACCGGAGGAAATGACACAACATCTGATCCTCCGCGCACATGACCATCCTTTAAGTGCCCACGGAGGTTACGGTCGGACGTTACGGCGACTCAAGAAATACTTCTTTTGGCCTCAAATGGCATCCCAGGTCAAGGACTACGTGAGCGCCTGTAAGACCTGTAAAGGCACTAAAGCGCCCAACCAGCCTCTTCGACCTCCTATGGGTCAACTCAACGTCCCAGAACGCGTATTCCAACGTCTATACATCGATTAAGGCCGCGGGACGTGCAAATGAGGCGCAGTACAGTCTCAGATCACGATCTGCCAATTTCAAAGAAGGAGATGAAGTTTTCCGGCGCAATTTCCGCCAAAGTGACGCCGCGGGGCATTACAACGCCAAGCTGGACCGGTGATTCTTGAAAAGCCGCATAAAGAAGGTAATGGGACCTAACCGTTACCTGATAACGGACCCATCGGGAAAAGAAGTGGGGATATACCCCGTGAAAGACCTGCGCCGATAGATAATTAGTCACGTCTGTTTTGTCCGTCCGCATATATTTTCAAAAACGCGCAAGGATTGTACACTTCCGGCAAACATAAACATAAGTCAGTCCGTCCGTCTGTCAATTGCGGTTTTCTTTTATTGTTCGCTACTTCGTGTCCCGACGCCGAAGACAACCCATGGTACTCTGAAAGATCCTTCAGCTCCTTTTTCGCAATCCGCATCGCCTTGGGATCGCGAGAAAATTAGCTGCCCTGTAGTAATCGAGTAGGTATGGCTCAAAAAGCCAGCGTGCGAGAGTTTGTCTCGTTACCACTCTGGGCCTAAAATTTTATTAAAACTGTCCAAATAAATAATCTCTGGAATTGACATATATTTTTATTTGTTCTTCTTCCGTCTTCCATCGAGCCAACTCATTCCATTTTACAAGCTAGAAGATTACTGCACCATGTTCAAAGCAAAGCGATAGGAGGTATAGCTTTTACCATCGCGCGACTGCAGAGGTATACAAAGCTCAACCAAGATGAATGCAACCAGAACAAGTTATTGTATTGTTAGCTTGCAAATTATCAAATACAAAAATTTCAAGTGAGATTTTAGTCTCCGAATTTTTCATTGATGAACAGTTAATCCCCAAGTAAATACGACGTATACTTTTCACTCTGTTTGATTGTGCTGGACCAGACGTTCAAAACTTGAAACAACTACCGCTAATATATTAGGAAAGTTATACAGACATTTCATCATATCCATCCATTAACTGAAAACTCGTAATTAAATTTCTCTATATAATAGAATAGTCCGCGTAGTGCAGTGGTTAGAGAACTCGCTGCGTAAGCCGAAGATCCTTGGTTCGAATCCCGTTGGTGACAACAAGGTTTGTTTGGATTGATTCTTTAGACGGACTATAAGCCCGCTCAGTTGTGATACGTACTGGTTTAAAATCAGAACGTGTCGCGGCTGGTTGGACGCACATACGGCCAAAGCGTGGTACTGACCATATACACCTTCCCGAGTGCCGATAAAGTCGATCAAGATAATGAGATACTCTAACTATCTCTAAACGAAAGAGCGAAAGGGGCTGTAGTGCTAAAGCAACATAAAAAAATGGATAGAAGTATGTATAGAAAACTGAAACGTTATTAAATATTTCAAAGTGAAGATTATACTTCTGTTATCCTCAAGTATTATGTGAGTGCGATCTAGTTTTATCTACTTTGCTATATGCAAAGTCGTCCTCAGTATTAAATCCAAACGAACATCAAATTAAGATAAAAGCATTATTAACGCTACACTCATCTTTAACTTTTGTCGTAAAATGTAACATCGTCTCACAGTTGAAGCAAAAATTACAGTTTCCATCATTAATTACATTGGATAACCTTCGTTTGTTTAAATTCTTGAAATGAACAAATAATAAACACATAGAGCCTTAATGAAAATATGCTCTCCCAAGTATTCAACAAACGCCAAATCATTAATAGAAAACAGTAGTTATTAAAAGCAGTCGCATATGATCGATACATCGATACTTGTACAAAATTCAACATGATACAAATAAAACAATCAATTCTCTTGTGTATAGAAATAAGATATCGAAAAACAAAAAATCAATTATCAAAGTTTAAAATTGCACCAACACCAACATCAAACACACAATTATACTACCATTTCTACATTTATTAATTTTAATATAAAATACTTTATATTAATGGTAAAACCAACCATCAAATAAAAAAGCATTCCAAACGCAAATGAAAATACATGTGGACATCAAACACAGATTAATTGAAAGAAAACAACAAACAAATAAAACATACAAATATAATAACAACTTAAAATGTGATGATTTCAAATACATATACATTGAATAGATAAAAACAATTATAAATGAAACAAAAGCCAAGTATTTAAAACCTGCATAGAAAAATATATAAGAAGACGGCCATTGAATTTAGAATATTTGTGATGTAGCACAAGATATGAAAGAAGTAAACTCGAAGAAAAAAAAATAACGCACGTGTGAACTGAATAATAAAATCCCAATTCAAGGAAGCTTTATTAAAACAAGATGTGGTTGTGAATCATCTGAACGACTCGCTCTTCGCAGAAAATCTAAATCTACACCAGGAATTCGAGTACCAATTGAACTAGCAACAGAATTTTACCGTCATTGCGAATATTGGAAATCAATAGTGGAAGCAACCTTCGATTGAAATCGAAACGGAATGACGACTGAGATGAGATGGTACGTTTCAAGAGGAGTCGACTTACAGCCGCCACTCGAGAAAGACGGGCGCGCACACGGCCGTGGTGGAAAATACGATCTTGAGGAAAGTGGGAGTGGATCGTGAGAAACTCGTTGCAGAAAGTTATGTTGCTCGTGTTTCGCACATTTTAATTGTATATCTGCATGAAATATCCCTACAGTAAACGATAACGAAGAAACGTAATTGTTATACATGTTCATAATTTCGGAATTTCCGTGTAATTCGTTCGCAAGTGTATTTGCAGAACCGTTGATTTACGGTACTTCGTGGTGATACGTCAATTCGTATAAAGATAATTGCACGCTCATCTGGTGGGGCTGTTAGAAAGGCTAGGGATGGTGTCTCGATCCTCGGGTAGTGTGAAGTTTCACCCTTGACCACGAATTTTCCCCAAGTGTAGTAATCGAGCAGGTTTCATGCCAGCAATTATAGAAAAGAATAACTAGGACGTCGTGAGTAGTGCACGAGACAAGAAAATTCAATGGTGGCAGAAGTTTGAATTCGGAATGATCGACATTGTTGAGTGGCGAGAGACGATTTTAAAGTTCCGGGATTGCGCGTTTTTCACTCACTTAGCGTCGGGAGAACAAACTGAGGGAGTCTGTTCGAAACCGCGAGACAGCGCGGACGCCGCGTGGAGAAATAAACTTTAAGTGTTGGATATACGAGATTTTGTGAAATTGGATGACACTTCGTTTTACCAATTGATGAGTTTCGAATAAAAAGATCAGTTGCTTATCAAATGTGCGGTTAAAACGTGTATACTACAAATTATCACCGAGTATTAAATAAATTCAGTTCCAAGATAAATTTAATTCGTGGAGTATGAAGCCGCTTTTATTAAATTTGTTCAAATCCTGACAAAGATTTTATAGTGCAAAATTGCACCGAATAAACTTAACGAATGGTTCGGAGAGTGAAAGTGAAGGAAATATACCAATAATAGTACAGTTGAGTTAAAGTCAATTTCCAAAATGAATTTCTTAAAATTATCGAAACGGAACAAGATTCGCTCCCGCTTGCACAGCTAAGGGAAAAGAAACTCGTGATAGTTTGCGTGCGGTACAGATTCGCTCCCGCGTGCACAGTTGCCGTTTTCCGCCGACTGGCCGATTGAATTGTCGAGAATCCCATCTTTCTGTTGGAATTTACTGCACACCGGAGGGGAACGAGATTTTATATGACTTTTGACAGAATCAGTGGAACGCCCGTACTCCAAAGAGCTCATTTGTCTCCACCGATAAGACGGAAGTTAGCTAGGTCGCGTATGAATTCACATAGGCAATCATTGATTGTATTCGATTAGGCGCCCGTTATTTTTTTTTGTCTAAACTTATTGAATTTGGTGAAAGCAAATAATTACTGCTAAATTTTTCATTCAGTCATAATTAAATGAAACCGGTTAGTGCGAGTGGAGTTTGGTTTCGGTTTCGATTATTCTACATTTACAGGCTTCCCCGCCCCGAACACGAGCGCTCGTAGGAGGAGGTTTGGGGGTAAGTACCCTTCTTTTGTTCAAAAATTATATTTTTCTTTGCATGTTACATTGAATTTACGTACATACAAATACTAAACCAAAGCACTCGGACACCTGCGTTTCTTGCGATAACGTCTGTAGTCTCGAAAAGACCTTGCTTAATCGGTACTCGGTCGCTTTTGTATTGATTACTTAATGTTATAAACTATTAGACGATTGCCATAATCTCTCGTTTTTATATTTTCTTGTTGCACAGAACATAATGTTATTTTTTTTTTTAAATAAAATGTGCTAATATCCCAGAACTTTCGGTCTTTCTATTTTGCTTCTTTTGGACCGAGTATAGGACCCGGTACGGTGGCAGGCTGCCCCCAAAAACATAAGCCAGCCCCCGGGTACAATCTAATCCTTCTTTTTCTCTTTGTTTCAGGTGACATCGCGGGTTGAGTGGCCCAAGCAGAGTGCCTCTTTATGGCATAGCGTTATGCAATCGAATTGTATAATTCTATGGCATAAATTGGTCACCGGGGTACTCCCCTTCTGATGGAAAAGTTTATACAAGTCAAGTTGTATGAGTTTTCCACTCAGAAGAGGAATACCTGGCCACTGCAACAAAAATATGGATTTAATTCCGGTTGGGTGCGTGCGAAGAGGCTCCATCACCACCCGGTTGCCCTTCTTTCATTTGTGGGCCATGAGCTTCGTCGGGTAACGACGAGGTTACCCCAAGTCCGCCTTTTTTTCAGGTTCCACTTGTTCTCGGAACAAGTACTTTCTCTCTCGGTGTAGTTATCTACACTTTTTGCGACTTCGGTCGCATCTTGATCGACTGACCACCAAATTCGTGAGTGCGAAAATTTTTGTAGTGGGTCCTCGTGCTGGGGAAATGAACCCGCCCCACGACACCGCAATGCTAGCCTGCCAGCGCATTCACGCGTCCCCAGATGAGGGCATTCTCGGCAGATACTTTCATCTTCTTCTGCCGAGACAGCAGAACATCGCTGCAGTCCTTCACGGACTTTTGAAACATTTAAATTCACTGCAAATGGCGCCCAACGTGGGGCTCCGAAATGCCCGGCTGTATCATCAGTCGTGAGCACGAGACAGTCCATCGTCTCTAGGTGTCCCCACAAGGTGTCAAAATTATTGGCGGGTAGGTAACTCCCGAGGGTTTTTGCACTAATCGTGCCCCAGCAACTTTAATAACTTCCGGACGTGTGTTGTCTTTGGACATCAATATCGTTTGGTCCTGCTTTTGAATTATACTTTGGTGGTTTACCACCATTGTATGACTAGTAAGGCCAAATGATATTAGAGTCCCTATTTGTGTTCGGAAGTTATTATCTCAACATCCATTTTGCGGAGGATTCTGATCCGCTCCCCAAACCAGCGGTGCCTGAGTGTCTTAAATTACATGGATCTTGATTTCATGTGATTGGCTGATTAGCTAATCCATGACTATCCATGACAAGACACGCGCTGCTTGTGGATCAGAATTCAACTCTGGGCTGACAAGTGGTAACTTGTAAAAACTTGCGGATGAGGGAGCACTTCTGAACCCTGATTCTCATGGTGCCGCAAGAGAGTAGTCCCTGAAACGCTATAGAAGGATTGTGCCATTGGTGTCCATACTTGGGAAGAAGGACGGGATGGAAAGACCGATAATTTTTTTTTTGATAACGTAAAATTTTTGATAACAATTAAATTTTTTTGTGAGGATTGTGAATAGTTCGCCACTTTCGGCCACTTTTTGTGTTTTGCCTTGTTAATAGTAAATTTCTATTTAAAGCTTCAATTTCAGCATTTAATTAACCCACTTTTATTTAATTAGAGTTATTTAGGATAATATAATGGATTACCGACACGCATGTAGACTTTGCCTGCGGATTGGCGATGAAATGTACCCGCTGTGCGATAGTTTCGTCGATGAAGCGAGGAGAATTGGTGTCGTTCGCCTACTGAAGGAGGACATCAAGGTTAATATTGTTTTTGAAGATGGCTCACCAGACCACATCTGTGGTGACTGTTACACGGAAGTGGAACGGATATACTCCTTCATACGTCGCTGCAAACGGATATACTCCTTCATACGTCGCTGCAAAGAGACCGAGACAACCCTACAACGACACAGATCAGCACGACGTCCTCAGGAACCAACAATCAACCAGCCAACCAAGATTCGGAGAACTGACTACTATCCGTCTGAGGATCCGCACCCACCATCTCGATGTCAGCCTTGGAACTCCTGGGATCTTCCGCCACGACTCAACCAAATACCACCACCGACTCTAGGTCCAGTAGCCCCGCAGGAGCAACCCTATATGCTGAAGCCGAAGCATATTCCCAGCATCGTCCAGGGTTGGAATCTACATTTTAGCGGGGAGCCAAACGACCTGAACCTGGAAGTTTTTATTAGTCGCGTGGAGTCCTTAGTCGGAGAGATGTTGGCTGGCGACTACACGGTGCTGGCAGGATACTTACCGATGCTGCTTAGGGGAGCAGCACTCGAGACCTACTGGCGAGTTCATTCGGCTCCACCATCTATACGTTGGTCACGGCTGAAGGAGGTACTCCGCATGAAATACCCGACGGTCAACATGGATGAGAGGGTCCTGGACAAGATCCATGCCAGATGGCAACGTCCGGATGAGCCCTTTCATCAATATCGAGCCGATATCCTTCGGCTGAATGACCTGTTGACAGAGCCGATGTCTTCCACTCAACTGCTGCGGGTGTTGAAACGGAATCTAAGGCCGGAACTTCGTCGCCATGTCGTAAACTCGGACCCGCAGAACATGGAAGCACCACTGAGGTTCGTGAGTCGATTGGAGAGGGTTGAAGAAGACCTCCAAGAACGGCCTTACCTGCATGCGAGGACGGGTCCGCGACGTGAAATCGCAGAAGTGGCACCAAATTGCAACAACACAGATCTGGAAGAACACACGGAGTCGAACACCTATTCTCCACACCAAAAAACGGACGAGCGACTACCGTACCACCTCAGTGGTACTCCAAACCCCCGCAGTAGCTCCCCAGCCAGCTGCTCACCCCAATAACCCAGACGTTAACCGACCAGTCATGACCACTATGACTGCGGATGTTCACTCTCTTCCGGAGACCTCGCCAACGACAATATTAAAGCGACCACCGCAGTCACTGCGAGAAGAACCCCGGCAGTCTTAAATACGCATTCTAAAACCTTATCATGTTCGACTGCAGGAATATCGGGTGGCTCGAGAGCGAATATTTGCTTCCGAAGTAGTCACTTCCCGCCCGCGCAAGACAAAATGGTCAACCCGTCGTTGGCGGAATTTCCGCAAGAGAGTGCGCACCTGCCGTCAAACCCTAAACTCTTGTAACATCTCGGAGGTTGCTGAGAATGAGATCAGACCTTATCACCCAATTAAAGTGTTGGGCGAAACCGTGTTTGCATTGATCGACATGGGTGCCAGTATCAGTTGTCTTGCCTCGAGCTTTGGTTCGAAGGTGCTCCAAGAATATCCGACCTTGATTAAACCCTGGCGCACTGAAATCAGTACAGCTGATGGCACCAAACACCCTATACGAGGTAAACTAACCACACCCGTGACGCTCAAGGCAAACGAAGGATATTACTTTCTACCTTATCCCGTCTTTGACTCAGAATGTGTACCTTGGCGTCGATTTCGTCCTTCACTTTGGAATGGCCTCCGATTTATTCACAGATTTGTCTTTAAATACCAGATATGTCACCGAACTCACTTCTGTTCCCGATAGGCATGAACTGACGCCTAACCAACGGCAACGCCTGGAAGCATCCATCGCTGCTTTTCCATCTTACGCTACCCAAGGCCTTGGCCGCACCACCCTAGTCTCACACGCCATCGACGTTGGCGACAGTAAGCCGATTAAGCAGAGACATTATGCGATCTCACCGGCCATGGAGATATTGGTGTATGCGGAGCTGGATAGGATGCTCGAGCTGGGGGTCATAGAGGAGTCCCAAAGTGCCTGGTCATCACCGGTAACCTTGGTGGTGAAGCCAGGTAAAGTCCGCCTTTGTCTAGATGCCCGCAAGGTAAATGCGGTCACCATCAAGGACGCGTACCCTCTTCCACTCATCGATGGAATACTAGGGAGACTGCCGAAAGCCAATTATATTACCAGTCTCGACCTAAAAGACGCCTTCTGGCAAATTCCACTCGATGAGGGGTCGAGGGATAAGACCGCCTTCACAGTGCCTGGACGACCATTATATCAGTTGGTCACAATGCCTTTTGGCCTGTGTAACGCGCCTCAAACGATGACTCGGCTGATGGACAAGGTCATCCCACCTCACCTGAAACACCAAGTGTTCGTGTACCTGGATGATCTGTTACTCATCACGGAAACGTTCGATCAACACCTCCTACTCCTACAAGAAGTAGCCCTGCACATCAGTAAGGCGGGACTCACCATCAACGTACAGAAAAGTAAGTTTGTAATGAAAGAAGTCCGATACCTAGGACATGTCATAGGACATGGCACTATCAAAACGGATCCAGACAAAACTCGTGCGATTGATGAGTTCCCCTTACCAAAAACAGTTAAGCAGCTACGACGTTTCCTTGGTGTGTGCGGTTGGTACCGAAGGTTTGTTCGGAATTACGCGACAGTTTCAGCGCCCCTGTCAGACATGCTGCGGAAAGGGAAGTTCGTTTGGACCGAACTCAGCCTAAAGGCATTTGAAGAGCTAAAACAAGCCCTCACATCAGCCCCGGTCTTGCACAGCCCCGACTTCTCGAAGCCCTTCTCCATTCATTGTGACGTAAGTCAACATGGAGTTGGAGCCGTGCTGGTGCAATTGACCGAAGAGGGAGAGGAAGCTCCCATCGCCTTCATGTGCAATAAGCTGAATTCGGCCCAAAGAAACTATACTGTGTCCGAGCAGGAATGTTTGGCAGCGGTAATGGCTGTGAAGAAATTCCGAGCTTATATCGAGGGTCACCAATTCGAGATCATCACGGACCACGCTTCGCTACAATGGTTGATGAACCAGGCAGATTTACATGGACGCCTAGCAAGATGGGCTCTTAAACTGCAAGGGTTCAGGTTTTCCATCAAACATCGGAAAGGGACCCAGAACATCGTACCCGACACTCTCTCACGAATGTTTTCCCCAGAGGGAGCCGAATTGACAATAAATGACGAGGACCCCATCGAAATAGATTTGGACAGCCCACATTTCGAATCAGGCAGCTACAAAGAGTTGAGGCAAACCATCGCGACCCAACAAACGCAGCTGCCTGATTTGAAGGTAATAGACGGCTACGTGTATAGACGAAATGAATACGCCACTGGTGATCCATGGCAGGAAGAAGAGTTCTGGAAACTCTGGGTACCGGAGGAAATGACACAACATCTGATCCTCCGCGCACATGACCATCCTTTAAGTGCCCACGGAGGTTACGGTCGGACGTTACGGCGACTCAAGAAATACTTCTTTTGGTCTAAAATGGCATCCCAGGTCAAGGACTACGTGAGCGCCTGTAAGACCTGTAAAGGCACTAAAGCGCCCAACCAGCCTCTTCGACCTCCTATGGGTCAACTCAACGTCCCAGAACGCGTATTCCAACGTCTATACATCGATTAAGGCCGCGGGACGTGCAAATGAGGCGCAGTACAGTCTCAGATCACGATCTGCCAATTTCAAAGAAGGAGATGAAGTTTTCCGGCGCAATTTCCGCCAAAGTGACGCCGCGGGGCATTACAACGCCAAGCTGGACCGGTGATTCTTGAAAAGCCGCATAAAGAAGGTAATGGGACCTAACCGTTACCTGATAACGGACCCATCGGGAAAAGAAGTGGGGATATACCCCGTGAAAGACCTGCGCCGATAGATAATTAGTCACGTCTGTTTTGTCCGTCCGCATATATTTTCAAAAACGCGCAAGGATTGTACACTTCCGGCAAACATAAACATAAGTCAGTCCGTCCGTCTGTCAATTGCGGTTTTCTTTTATTGTTCGCTACTTCGTGTCCCGACGCCGAAGACAACCCATGGTACTCTGAAAGATCCTTCAGCTCCTTTTTCGCAATCCGCATCGCCTTGGGATCGCGAGAAAATTAGCTGCCCTGTAGTAATCGAGTAGGTATGGCTCAAAAAGCCAGCGTGCGAGAGTTTGTCTCGTTACCACTCTGGGCCTAAAATTTTATTAAAACTGTCCAAATAAATAATCTCTGGAATTGACATATATTTTTATTTGTTCTTCTTCCGTCTTCCATCGAGCCAACTCATTCCATTTTACAAGCTAGAAGATTACTGCACCATGTTCAAAGCAAAGCGATAGGAGGTATAGCTTTTACCATCGCGCGACTGCAGAGGTATACAAAGCTCAACCAAGATGAATGCAACCAGAACAAGTTATTGTATTGTTAGCTTGCAAATTATCAAATACAAAAATTTCAAGTGAGATTTTAGTCTCCGAATTTTTCATTGATGAACAGTTAATCCCCAAGTAAATACGACGTATACTTTTCACTCTGTTTGATTGTGCTGGACCAGACGTTCAAAACTTGAAACAACTACCGCTAATATATTAGGAAAGTTATACAGACATTTCATCATATCCATCCATTAACTGAAAACTCGTAATTAAATTTCTCTATATAATAGAATAGTCCGCGTAGTGCAGTGGTTAGAGAACTCGCTGCGTAAGCCGAAGATCCTTGGTTCGAATCCCGTTGGTGACAACAAGGTTTGTTTGGATTGATTCTTTAGACGGACTATAAGCCCGCTCAGTTGTGATACGTACTGGTTTAAAATCAGAACGTGTCGCGGCTGGTTGGACGCACATACGGCCAAAGCGTGGTACTGACCATATACACCTTCCCGAGTGCCGATAAAGTCGATCAAGATAATGAGATACTCTAACTATCTCTAAACGAAAGAGCGAAAGGGGCTGTAGTGCTAAAGCAACATAAAAAAATGGATAGAAGTATGTATAGAAAACTGAAACGTTATTAAATATTTCAAAGTGAAGATTATACTTCTGTTATCCTCAAGTATTATGTGAGTGCGATCTAGTTTTATCTACTTTGCTATATGCAAAGTCGTCCTCAGTATTAAATCCAAACGAACATCAAATTAAGATAAAAGCATTATTAACGCTACACTCATCTTTAACTTTTGTCGTAAAATGTAACATCGTCTCACAGTTGAAGCAAAAATTACAGTTTCCATCATTAATTACATTGGATAACCTTCGTTTGTTTAAATTCTTGAAATGAACAAATAATAAACACATAGAGCCTTAATGAAAATATGCTCTCCCAAGTATTCAACAAACGCCAAATCATTAATAGAAAACAGTAGTTATTAAAAGCAGTCGCATATGATCGATACATCGATACTTGTACAAAATTCAACATGATACAAATAAAACAATCAATTCTCTTGTGTATAGAAATAAGATATCGAAAAACAAAAAATCAATTATCAAAGTTTAAAATTGCACCAACACCAACATCAAACACACAATTATACTACCATTTCTACATTTATTAATTTTAATATAAAATACTTTATATTAATGGTAAAACCAACCATCAAATAAAAAAGCATTCCAAACGCAAATGAAAATACATGTGGACATCAAACACAGATTAATTGAAAGAAAACAACAAACAAATAAAACATACAAATATAATAACAACTTAAAATGTGATGATTTCAAATACATATACATTGAATAGATAAAAACAATTATAAATGAAACAAAAGCCAAGTATTTAAAACCTGCATAGAAAAATATATAAGAAGACGGCCATTGAATTTAGAATATTTGTGATGTAGCACAAGATATGAAAGAAGTAAACTCGAAGAAAAAAAAATAACGCACGTGTGAACTGAATAATAAAATCCCAATTCAAGGAAGCTTTATTAAAACAAGATGTGGTTGTGAATCATCTGAACGACTCGCTCTTCGCAGAAAATCTAAATCTACACCAGGAATTCGAGTACCAATTGAACTAGCAACAGAATTTTACCGTCATTGCGAATATTGGAAATCAATAGTGGAAGCAACCTTCGATTGAAATCGAAACGGAATGACGACTGAGATGAGATGGTACGTTTCAAGAGGAGTCGACTTACAGCCGCCACTCGAGAAAGACGGGCGCGCACACGGCCGTGGTGGAAAATACGATCTTGAGGAAAGTGGGAGTGGATCGTGAGAAACTCGTTGCAGAAAGTTATGTTGCTCGTGTTTCGCACATTTTAATTGTATATCTGCATGAAATATCCCTACAGTAAACGATAACGAAGAAACGTAATTGTTATACATGTTCATAATTTCGGAATTTCCGTGTAATTCGTTCGCAAGTGTATTTGCAGAACCGTTGATTTACGGTACTTCGTGGTGATACGTCAATTCGTATAAAGATAATTGCACGCTCATCTGGTGGGGCTGTTAGAAAGGCTAGGGATGGTGTCTCGATCCTCGGGTAGTGTGAAGTTTCACCCTTGACCACGAATTTTCCCCAAGTGTAGTAATCGAGCAGGTTTCATGCCAGCAATTATAGAAAAGAATAACTAGGACGTCGTGAGTAGTGCACGAGACAAGAAAATTCAATGGTGGCAGAAGTTTGAATTCGGAATGATCGACATTGTTGAGTGGCGAGAGACGATTTTAAAGTTCCGGGATTGCGCGTTTTTCACTCACTTAGCGTCGGGAGAACAAACTGAGGGAGTCTGTTCGAAACCGCGAGACAGCGCGGACGCCGCGTGGAGAAATAAACTTTAAGTGTTGGATATACGAGATTTTGTGAAATTGGATGACACTTCGTTTTACCAATTGATGAGTTTCGAATAAAAAGATCAGTTGCTTATCAAATGTGCGGTTAAAACGTGTATACTACAAATTATCACCGAGTATTAAATAAATTCAGTTCCAAGATAAATTTAATTCGTGGAGTATGAAGCCGCTTTTATTAAATTTGTTCAAATCCTGACAAAGATTTTATAGTGCAAAATTGCACCGAATAAACTTAACGAATGGTTCGGAGAGTGAAAGTGAAGGAAATATACCAATAATAGTACAGTTGAGTTAAAGTCAATTTCCAAAATGAATTTCTTAAAATTATCGAAACGGAACAAGATTCGCTCCCGCTTGCACAGCTAAGGGAAAAGAAACTCGTGATAGTTTGCGTGCGGTACAGATTCGCTCCCGCGTGCACAGTTGCCGTTTTCCGCCGACTGGCCGATTGAATTGTCGAGAATCCCATCTTTCTGTTGGAATTTACTGCACACCGGAGGGGAACGAGATTTTATATGACTTTTGACAGAATCAGTGGAACGCCCGTACTCCAAAGAGCTCATTTGTCTCCACCGATAAGACGGAAGTTAGCTAGGTCGCGTATGAATTCACATAGGCAATCATTGATTGTATTCGATTAGGCGCCCGTTATTTTTTTTTGTCTAAACTTATTGAATTTGGTGAAAGCAAATAATTACTGCTAAATTTTTCATTCAGTCATAATTAAATGAAACCGGTTAGTGCGAGTGGAGTTTGGTTTCGGTTTCGATTATTCTACATTTACAGGCTTCCCCGCCCCGAACACGAGCGCTCGTAGGAGGAGGTTTGGGGGTAAGTACCCTTCTTTTGTTCAAAAATTATATTTTTCTTTGCATGTTACATTGAATTTACGTACATACAAATACTAAACCAAAGCACTCGGACACCTGCGTTTCTTGCGATAACGTCTGTAGTCTCGAAAAGACCTTGCTTAATCGGTACTCGGTCGCTTTTGTATTGATTACTTAATGTTATAAACTATTAGACGATTGCCATAATCTCTCGTTTTTATATTTTCTTGTTGCACAGAACATAATGTTATTTTTTTTTTTAAATAAAATGTGCTAATATCCCAGAACTTTCGGTCTTTCTATTTTGCTTCTTTTGGACCGAGTATAGGACCCGGTACGGTGGCAGGCTGCCCCCAAAAACATAAGCCAGCCCCCGGGTACAATCTAATCCTTCTTTTTCTCTTTGTTTCAGGTGACATCGCGGGTTGAGTGGCCCAAGCAGAGTGCCTCTTTATGGCATAGCGTTATGCAATCGAATTGTATAATTCTATGGCATAAATTGGTCACCGGGGTACTCCCCTTCTGATGGAAAAGTTTATACAAGTCAAGTTGTATGAGTTTTCCACTCAGAAGAGGAATACCTGGCCACTGCAACAAAAATATGGATTTAATTCCGGTTGGGTGCGTGCGAAGAGGCTCCATCACCACCCGGTTGCCCTTCTTTCATTTGTGGGCCATGAGCTTCGTCGGGTAACGACGAGGTTACCCCAAGTCCGCCTTTTTTTCAGGTTCCACTTGTTCTCGGAACAAGTACTTTCTCTCTCGGTGTAGTTATCTACACTTTTTGCGACTTCGGTCGCCTCTTGATCGACTGACCACCAAATTCGTGAGTGCGAAAATTTTTGTAGTGGGTCCTCGTGCTAGGGAAATGAACCCGCCCCACGACACCGCAATGCTAGCCTGCCAGCGCATTCACGCGTCCCTAGTCGAGGGCATTCTCGGCAGATACTTTCATCTTCTTCTGCCGAGGCAGCAGAACATCGCTGCAGTCCTTCACGGACTTTTGAAACATTTAAATTCACTACAACGTGGTGAACTCTACTATAAGCATCATAACGACTGCTTGCTGCGCTTCTATGCCCCGTCGAAAACCCCGGCACGGCAAGCCCCCAGTGTGCTGGTGGTCAACTGAAATCGCTGAAAAGCGAAGGGAGTGTCACAAGCTTCGACGTGAGGCTCAACGGCCGCGGAACCTTGACGAGGCAAGCAACCGCGCAGCAGCATACAAGACGGCCAGGAAATGCCTTCGCAAATTGATCAACAATAGCAAGGCTCGCTGCTGGCAAGACCTAGTGGACCTAGTGGGGCCTTGACTACAAGCTAGTTATGCGGAAGCTTGGTGCCCTACAGAAGCCTTGTATATATGATGCGGGAAAGATGGACGCGATAGTGCGGGGACTCTTCGCCGCCCATCCCGTCCGTGTTGACGCTGTCCATGGTGAAACAGTAGTCGAGTGCCCACTCTTCACACAGCTGGAACTGGAGGAGGCAGTCCTCTCATTGAAAGCAAGGGAGGCTCCAGGTCCAGATGGTGTTCTGGCTGAGGTCTTGTGGCTCGTCTATCACCATTGTCCAGACTTGCTACTCTGCACATACAACGCTTGCCTACGGGACGGGGTTTTCCCGGTACGATGGAAGGTGGCGAGGCTCGTGCTGGTCAGCAAGGGGAAGGGAAATCCTGGATCGCCGTCTGCATACCGCCCGTTATGCATGCTAGACACGGCTGGGAAAGTGCTAGAGAAACTCATCAAGGGAAGACTCACTGACGCGATTCGTGCTGCTGGGGACCTATCTCCTCGGCAGTACGGCTTTAGAGCAAGACGTTCTACCATTGATGCGATTGCAGAGGTGGTGAGCGCGGTCCAAAAAGCAGAGGCATATACTCGCACCAAGCGACGGATCGTCCTGTTGGTGACACTCGACGTCAGGAGCGCCTTCAAGCCCGCTAGATGGGTGGGTATTTTGGATACGCTGGAAAACCCTATTCAAGTTCCAGAATATCTAATGCGGATTTTGAGGGACTACCTAAAGGACCGAAGTCTGTTCTACGACACGACACAGGGCCAACGAAGGATGGAAATTACATCGGGTGTTGTCCAGGGATCTATCCTTGGTCCGGACCTGTGGAACGTGTCTTACGACGGACTACTGAGACTCAAGATGCCAGATGAGTCGTGCCTGGTCGGCTATGCGGATGATGTTGCGGCTCTGGTCGCCGGACGCACCGTTGAACAAGCGCAACTTAGGCTAGGTATGCTAATGCGCCGAAAGAGGGACTGGATGACTGTTCGAGGGTTCAGTTTAGCACTGAAGAAAACCGAAGTGGTCATCTTGACAAAAAAGTGAATACCTAGAGTAAGAATGATCAGTATTGGAGACATACAAATCGAATCGAAGCCATTGGTGAAATACCTGGAGCTACTGATCAACTCGAAGATGAGTTTCTCTGAGCAAATCAAGGCAACGGCTGAGACGGCTGCTGCAGGAGTATCGGCCCTGAGTCGACTTATGGCCAACGTAGGGGGACCCAGCCGGTCAAGAAAACGCCTCTTGATGAGTGCTGTAGGGTCAGTGCTACTGTATGGAGCAGAAGTATGGGCGACGCTCTCGGTAAGGAAGTATACCGAAAACGCTTGGCACAGGTACAGAGAAGAGGAGCACAGAAGATTTCATCTTCGTATCCAACAGTCTCCGACTCGGCGGTGAGAGTGATTGCAGGCGTGATAACTGTCGCCCTCCTTGCTAGAGAGCGCCGCGCTATTTACCTGCGCCGAAACGAGGATGCGAGGGAGATAGTTGTCCGCGAGGAGAGACAGCGCTCGCTCAACGATTGGCAGCAGTCTTGGGTGAATTGCACGAAAGGAAGGTGGACTGCGCGCCTCATCCCGGATGTCAGACCGTGGCTAATTCGAAGGCATGGTGAGACTGACTTCTATCTGACCCAGCTTTTGAGCGGGCACGGGTGTTTTCAGTCTTACCTGCACAATATCGGTAAGTCACGGTCCCCCGATTGTCGGTTTTGCCCAGGAGAGGAGGACAATGGGTGCCACATATTTTTTGCGTGTACCAAATGGGACAGGCTGCGAAGGAACCTCTACAGGGAGACGGGAGAGCTCACCCCGGATAAAATAGTCACGGTGATGCTCGAATCGGTTGACAAATGGAACCAGGTGGCATATTATGCTCGGACAGTCCTAAGAGATAAAAGGAACTGATAGCAGCGGGGGGCGTTGGGCAGGGGAATCGCTTTTCTGGCACTTCCTTTTCCCCTCTCTCCGCCCGCTTGGAAAGGGATCCCGCAGCTTGAAGGCGCCTCACGGTGTAACAAAACGAGACCTGGCCCGAAGTAATGTGTCAAACGGTTCCATACTGGGTTCTCAGGTTGACAGGGCAGGTGTTTAGTGGGTAGTCCAGTCGCCTTCTTGCGAGCACTCTGTGCATAAATGGCATTCACCTCCCTACCACAAGAAAAACAAAAAATCTTAGAAATGACTATGGGGTGCAGCACTGCCTCACTCCATACCATTCACTACAAGTGAATGCCTCGGAGAGGTCAAACCAGTCGACATTGAACGCCATCAGGGCCTACATAGGGTCGGATCATGGCAGGTGGAACGAGAATCTTTCGGAATCATGTTTTGCTTTCCACAAGGTTATTCATGTGCACATGGGATTTTCGCGCTATTTTCTCATGTTCGGGTACCACTCTATTCAGCATGGCTCTGGGTACGTTTTCGTGCGGGATTTCACTGTACTTAATGCCGCCGAGCAAAATTTGCTCCACGATTTATTCCTGCAGTGGTTCATCATCGTGTTGGGGAAGTGTTATATGAGCTTGAAGATGAGTCTGGTAAGCTACTCGAGACCTTCCACGCTAAGGATATTCGATCGGACTCCCAATTACTCCTGCCGACGTTCTTTCTTTGCCCGGCTGAATGAGACCCTCAGGGTTTGGGTCGTCCCCGTGATTGTTGCGAATTGCGGTCGTAGCGGCGTTCTCCCATTCACAACTTCAATTGCCTAATTAACATCCACCACTTCTAGCCTTTTCTTATAATCATTTAAAAAAAAAGTTTCATTCATTAATTTCCCTTATCAAAACTTCATTTTATATCTTTTACTAACAAACTTACATTCTTTATTTTCTACTGAAAAACGTTTATTCATTATTAATACAACACTAACAAAAATCCATTCTCGCCTTTTTACTAACAAATTTAATACCATTGCCCATACAAAATTTGCACATTTGAAGTTGCTTATGTGAAGAATGGGAGATTGTCAGAAGTTGGCTCTGGTGCTAGTGTCGTGGACTCTCAATTGCGGCGTCCGCTGGCACCCTGGGTTCAAGTTCCCTCCAATTCAGGATTTGGATTGGCCACAGATTTATTCTTGGATTCACGCCTTAACACCAGACACATCCACAAACTTACTTCTATGCCCGACAGACACGAATTATCTCCACACCAACGACAACGCCTAGAAGCGTCCATTGCCGCTTTCCATTTTGCGCTACGCCAGACCTTGGCCACACTACTCTGGTCTCACATGTTATTGACGTTGGTGATAGCAAGCCAATAAAGCAGAGACACTATGCTATCTCACCGGCTATGGAAAAGCTACTGCACGTGGAGTTGGACAGGATGCTAGAGTTGAGGGTTATAGAGGAATCTCAACGTGCCTGGTCTTCCCCAGTAATCTTGGTGGTAAAACCAGTTCGTGTTTGTCTGGGTGCCCGGAAAGTCAATGCGGTGACCGTTAAAGACGGCACACTGTTCCACTTATCTATGGAATATTGGGAAGACTGCCGAAAGCAGACTACATTACGAGTCTCGATTTGAACCGATTGTGACCTTCAGCGCATAATCAGTTTAAATATGAGGCAGTGTCTGCGGGATCATCTGGCGGGCATTGATTTCTCTTCGGTGAGGGAGATTTCCCGGCGATGTTGAGCTATAGAGGCTGTCTGGTACCCTGATGGGCTCCCAGAGCCACAAAATACAACGCGTGGGACCGCTAAAATTTACAAACTCTCCTGGGAGGAGGATAGATGGCCTACGATGTCAAACGCTCATGAGTGGTGTAGCCCTTCTGAAAACATGACGCGCAAGCTAAGGCAAGCGCAACTGTACACCTCTTATCCACCTCATGAATCACACACTCGGCAGTATACCGAATATCCTGAGTTCACGCTCAGAGGACAATATCCAGAACTACCTGCAGTGGGCTCGCTATTATCCACAAAGAGTGCATGGGCCGCAAATACCAATGGGATATCAAACACTTCTCATGCAACTGACATTACCCAAACACTGCCTTCTTTTTATTATGCCGACATGTACAACTCAGTCCCGGTCCCGGCGCAGTACGAATTAGCAGCACTAGGGTCTCCAATGACCCCAAAAGTAACATGGATGAGCAAAGCAAACGCGAAACCGCCACCAGCCGCTACTCGAGCTCGTTATTTAGCCCCCTGCGCGATCTGGGTATGAATTCAGCGTTTGCTGGAATAGCCTAGATCTTGGATATACCTACCGGTATAGCCCTCAAGTACTCCAGAGCGTGTTAGGTTTGGATGCGAGGCTGAAGATGTCCATTGTCCAAACTGCCCTCATTGCCAAATGTCGGGAAACGTCAGACGGGGTGTGTCGATCCGGGGGAACCAACCACAACCTCCGACGCGTGTCGCCCCAATAACCCACGAGACCAGCGCCACGAATACAGACCCCGAGTTGAGACACTGGCTATAGATGTTAGTGCACTTGCTTCCTTTGTCGGCTCGAGCACCTCAAGTGTTGGTCCAGACTTCGTCATAAGTAATGAAATGGCGGGTAATAATCAAGAACCACCCGCCTGTTTCAGAGCACGTCCCTTCCGGGATCGCTTTCGGAGATCCTGGAGGTATTTCTTCGCCAGGCGTATCTTGAAGCGTGCCTGCGTAGAGTCAATTGTTGTGGCGACAAGAGGTCCTACGCAGAGATTTCTGTAAAGGGTCGTTAATTGACGGGCTTTCTTGATAGTGGAGCCAGTGTCAGTATCCTTGGAGCCGGAGCCTTGGACCTACTGTCAGACTTGGGCCTGCATATGTACTCCATGCACGCTCATGTCCAGATTGCATCAGGACACAAGGATCCGGTTCTGGGATATTTCACCACATTGGTGCAATTCAACAACACCTTCAAATTGATGAGATTCCTGGTTGTTCCTTGACGCACGCAGTGTAACTTGGAATTGACTTCTGGGATCTCTTCAAAATAGCACCAATCCAGGTCAACGCTATCGATTCAGCCACAGAGCCTCCGAGCCCCGAATTCCACCTGTTGTCTCCAAAAGATCAACATGTAGTAATCGAGCGCCGCCTTAGCAAACTGCTCGAAAATCTTCATAACACTTATTCGAAATTTTAATTCAAGATTTAAAAATAAAATTGAAATTATTTCAATTTATAGTTATAAATCAGGAAATATTTTTATATTTATTTTTATTAAATGTAAATTTTATAGATTTTTTTCTATATTGAATTGAAACTTTTCTATCTGATTATATTCTTTGTGATATTTATCTTATTATTATTATTATATATATTATTATTTAATTTTTTTAGCTTCTATTAATTTGAAAATTCAAATCGGCAATTTAAAATTTCGGACATGAGAACACTAAGCCAATAAAGCCATCCATGTATTGCATTGCCGAATGCAATCTATCTTGGCTGAGCTAGTAGCTTGTCTCAATTTACCGGTGCGGCATAGAGATTATGCCAAGATTTGGTCGGATCGAGGGGTCTGTTATGAATCGTCATCGCGAACATGTCGCGACGCCCAAGGAGTTTCCGGCTTGGCTACTACTTGTCGAAACCGCTATCGAGGAGACGTCTCGAGATATCGATTGAAGCAGATGTAGGCGCGGTGTGCAACGTTTACGATAGTTGAAATCGGTTGTTATTTAATATCTAAATAGTTATGAATGATATTGTCGCGAAAATAGCAAAAAAACTTTGCAAATATTATTAAAGAGAGTTAAAAGTGTACTTTTCAAGCGTATTAAATTGAAATGCCCTCAGTCGGGTTAACGGCAGTGCCAGTTGGCATTTTCTTAGCTCTCATTGTGATAGTTATTATGGTGTCATTTCATTACATAAATTGAATGTTCAAAGCAATGATTAAATTAAAGTGAGCCATGTTGTGTTTAACAAGTCCATTCAATTGCTTACTAACTAGGAAATGCATGACAAAGTGGCTTACGAAAGCACCTGAGTATGCAGAATTATTAGTAAAACTATGCATCTTAATACGAGTGTGTTGAAATGCTAACCATACGTTATTTTGAAGGAGAAATGTTTGATTTTTACCTTTTCGTATAAATTCGGTGTTAACAAAAGTGAATTGAGATCGAGATATCATCTAGTGTTCACAATTTTAAAACAGATCTGAAAACTGTTATCAACGGGCAATGTCAGTCTCCGTCTGTTCAAGATCACTAGCAATACTCGGTATCGCATGGGAAAACATCACAAAACACCGCCTCTGGAAGTAGTGCTCTGCAATCGAATTGCACTCAAGTGTTCGTTCAACGGGATAGGACATTCGGGATTACGAAAGACTGGCAATAAATGAGAATTTTAGCCTGTCACGTCACACATTTTCAAATTTTTATTATTATTCATCTTAAGATAAAGTGATTCGCCCAATGGCGTGAGTTGTCTGTAAAGTGTTCAAGTGAATTATAATTATAATAATAACTTAAAATTTAATCAAATAAGTTAGAACGAGTCAATTTTTTGATATAGTACAACAATTTTATCGAATAGTTAACAATCCACATCATCAGCGGGCGCCCATCGAGGATTTCGGTGAGTCCCGTTTGCTTTTTCTAAATTTTTTATATTAAAATTTATTGCTTACATTATTTTAAATATTCTTTCTATTTAATTTTTATTGGAGATTTTTAATTTATAAACAAAAAATAAGAAGAAACGTACGGAAACCCTTCCAAACAACTGTAACGTTCTACATTTAGATTTTTTTAGTATCTTATAAAAAAATAAAACTATGAAGTCTTGGGGAAGCGGTTGTTGCGTACACATTAATACCAAGTATTCAAATGAGCAAATAAAAAGAAGAAACAACATACACAATTGAACACTAAAATCATTTCTAAACCCTTTGAAACTCATTCAATTGCCTCATTTTTTTATATATTCTATTTTTTGTTATTTAATTAAATTTACATTTTTGTTATTTATATGTACGACCCGTATTTTTAATTCATTTTTTTCATCACTGTTAAATACATTTAGCCTTTTCATTTTGTTGGCTACTTATCACTGCAATAATAATGAATAGATAATCGAAAACTATACACCCGGTCTTTGCATTCATTTAAACACCTGACCGGGTATGGGACCCGCAACGATGGCTCGCCCCTCCACTATACTGAGCTAGCCATCGGGCGAGCTCTCCCCTTTTTATGCGTTACAGGGGCTCTTGCCCGGGAAGAGTGGCCTTCCGCTCGCGTGCCCTTTTATGGTATAGTGTTATGTGATTCCATCACATAATACTATAACATAACTTGGCCACGTTTATATTTTTCATTTAAGGGAAAAATTCACACAAATTATGTTTGTATAAGTTTTTCACTTAAATGGAAAGTAGATGGCCACGTCTACATTGGATCTTGATCCGGACGGGAGGTTGCGAAGGGCGCCAATTCCACCTCAATGCGCCACTCTTATTTGGAGCCATAAGTATCGTCGGTAACAACGAAGTCCGCTCAAGTCCGTATGTTTTCTTCCGGCTCAGGTTGTTACTGGCTATAAGCAATTTCAACCCTTAGTAGGTTAGCTCGGTCTCGACACCAGTCGATCGGCATTAGACTCTTTTCAATTCGTGAATGCGAAATTTTTTCGTAGTGGGTCCTTGTGCTGGGGAAAAGAACCCGGCCCACGACACTGCAATGCTAGCCTGCCAGCGCATTCACACGTCCTCAGACAAGGCCAATCTCGGCGGATTCTACCATCCTCTTTCGTCGAGGCAGCTGAACATCGCTGCAGTCCTTTACGGACTTTTATCTAACCATTTCACTATAAACAACAACTGGACTTCGTCAAACAAAAGTTTTCATCGTCTAACGCGAACGGCTAGGGTAGGATCAGTCTCGTGTTTTATCAGATTGACACTAGTTCTGCTCGACCCATTAAGCAGCGGCATTATACTGCCTCGCCCGTTATATATAAACCGTTGTATGACGAACTCGATCGTATGTTGTCTTTGGGGGTAGTAGAGGAAAGACAGAGCTCGTGGAGCTCTCCTGTGACCCTTGTCAGAGAACCCGGCAAGGTACGTTTATGTCTTGATGCTAGACGCCTCAACGAGGTAACCGTTAAGGATACCTATCCGTTGCCGCTGATTGAAGGTCTTTTGGCACGGTTGCAGAGCACCAGGTTTATTACCAGCTTGGACCTAAAGAATGGCTTTTGGCAAATTCCGTTGTATGCCACAAGTAAAGGAAAACCGGCCTTTACTGTTCGCGGCAGGTCTTTATACCATTTCAAGGTCATGCCGTTTGGTTGATGTAACGCTCCCCAAACGATGTGTCGGTTGATGCATAAAGTAATACCGCATGAGCCAAAGGACAAGGTATTTGTTTACCTAGATGACCTGCTTGTTACGAGTTCAACGTTTGATGAGCACTTTGAGCTCCTGAGTACTGTTGCAAAACTGCTCAGGGACGCCAACTTAATCATCAATGTTGAAAAGATCAAGATCATCAAGAAGGAAATCAAATATTTTGGCTTCGTAGTAAGTGATGGTATCCTGCGCACGAAGCTGGAGAAGGTTTTCGGCATAGTTTCCTATCCTGAACCCCGAACGGCCAAAGATGTGAGACCATGCAGGGACATGGCAGGATGTTACAGACGTTTCATTCCGAACTTTGCATCGGACGAGAATCTTTCGGAATCATGTTTTGCCTTCCGCAAGGTTATTTATGAGCCCGTGGGATTTTCGTATATTTTCTCATGTTCGGGCACCACCCTATTCAGCATGGCTCTGAGTACGCCCTCCCTAGAAGATTGAATACTTTTGAGGATGGAGAAGTACAATTAGGTGCGAACAGTGATCGTCTGCGAGCTGTACAAGACCGACACGGTACCATCGGGCTATTGATGAGTTCCCCTTGCCGAAGACCGTTAAGCAGCTACGACGTTCCTGGAAGTATGCGGTACCGAAGTTTCGTTCGGAATTATGCGATGGTCTCATCACCTCTGTCGGACATGCTTCGGAAAGGCAAATTCATCTGGTCGGAGCTCAGTCGAAAGGCATTTGAAGAGCTCAAGCAAGGTTTGACATCTGTACCAGTCTTGCACAGCACTGACTTCCAGAAACCCTTCTCCATTCATTGTGACGCAAGTCAACATGGACTTGGAGCCGGGCTAGTGCAATTAACCGAAGAGGGAGAACAAGCTCCCGTTGCTTTTATATCCAGTAAGCTGAACTCGGCCCAGAGGAAGTACGCCGTATCCAAAAAAGAATATCTGGTAGCGGTGATGGCTGTCAAGAAGTTCCGAGCATACATTGAAGATTACCCGGTCGAGATCATCACCGATCATGCTTCGCTACAATGGCTGATGAACCAAGCGGACCTACACGGACGCTTGGCCCGATGGGCTGTAAACTGCAAGTGTTTAAGTTTTCCATAAAACGTCGGAAGAGAACACAAAACATCGTGCCCGATACTGTCTCGCGAATATTCTCAAAATTGGCATTAAATGACGATAGCCCCATCGAGATAGATTTAGACAGCCCGCATTTCAATTCAGACAACTACAATGAGTTGAGGCAAACCATCGTAACGCAACAAACACAGTTGCCTGATTTAAAAGTGGTCGACGGCTATATTTACGGACGCAATGAATACGCACAGGTGACTCGTTGCAGGAAGAAGGTTATTTGAAGCTTTGGGTGCCGGAAGAGATGACACAATCTGATCCTCCGTGCACACGATCATCCCCTAAGTGTTCACGGCGGCTACGGTCGGACGCTTCAGCCCCTTAAGAAATACTTCTTTTGGCCTAAAATATCCTCTCAGGTCAAGGAGTATGTAGCCGCCTGTAAAACCTGTAAAGGCACTAAAGCTCCCAACCAGCCTCTTCGACCTCCCATGAGCCAACTCAATGTTCCGGAGCGCGTATTCTAATGTCTGTATATCGATCTACTCGGCCCATAACCTCGATCTTCTATGCGACACGTTAGGGCTATCGTTGTTCTAGATCAGCCCTCTAAGTTCCCGCTGGTGGAAACCATTCGCCAATTCACGACTCTACGTATCGTGAAATTCTTAGAGAGCCGAGTATTCCATGTGTTCGGTGTCCCCGAAAACCTGTATTCGGGTAACGGGTTTCAGTTCCGATTTAGGTGCTTTAAGAGTCTGCTCGAGCAGTAGGTGTCGAACACCAACTGACACTAATATACTATCTCCAATCTAATGCATCGGAATGGTTGAATCGCCCCCTGTTAGCTGCAATTTGTTCCTATATCCATCCAACCCAGAAGGACAGGGATCGCAAGATTGTCCGCAATCGCTTGCGCACTGCGGTCATGTTATCATTCCGTCACAGTCGTCTCTCCTTATTTTCCCGCCTTCGGACAGCACATGAAACACGTGGAAAATCGTACAAGCTATTGCGGCAATTTAAATATTTGGGCGATCCCGTCGTTGCGCTGGAGCCCCACAAAAGATTAGGCGAGCTCCGCCAACAAATCGGTGCGGCAGCGATAATTGGGAAGTAAAGGATTGAGGGATTGGTTGAGTTTTAGTCTTGATTTGGCTTCGGAGAGTGAGTTTCAATTCGGGGTGAAAAGCCTAGACTTGGAATTTGGGATAAAAGGTTTTTTTCAGTCAATTTTTGTCGGTGACGGAAGCAGTTGTGAGCGATAGTGGAAGATAATAGCTTTATGGTGAGATGGGAAAAAGTCGTGAGTGAAATCTCGAAAGAAATGAAAGTTAATCAAAATTAACGTGAATTCCATACGAATAGAGTGGGAATATGAGACAAGACTTTGCGAGGGAGTTCTTGATAGATAGTCCAAAAATATCCAAACTAGAATAGAGTGATACGATAAACTGGTGATTCTAGTGTTAATGGAATAATTATAGAATAGACAGTCAATCAACAGTTGTGTGCGTGCTACGGGAAGCCATTATTTGATTTCTGTAGGAACTAGATTATGGGCGACAGCGTGATTACTTGAAGTGCGGAGTAAATCTGATTAACCAATTAATTGTGTAGACTTTGCGGCCAGAAGAGTGGTTTTTTTGTAGTGAATTTTTTTTATCAAAAACAAAATCTACAAAAACATTAAAAAGTGTATTAACAGTAACTTCTGTAAAGACTATTTGCATTGTATTATGGAAAGGTAGTTCGAACGATTTCAAGGAGCTACTGCCCGGATTTGTGGCTGTTTGATTTTTTTTTTTGTTCTTTGCTGAGATGAATTTAATTTGGTTTTTATAAATTTTATTAATTCCACCCTTTCCAGTTGCAGAGCGCTCCGTCGCTTAAGAAAACGGTGAGTAATTATTTTTCAATTTATGGTCATTTAACTCCTTGGAATTAATTTTTTTGCGATTGATTTAAATTTGTTTATTGTAAATACTTTGTTTTAAATTAATTCTACTAAAAAGGGGGTTTAAATTAATTCATGAAACTTAGTTTAGGAGGTGTGTACAAAAAGTAAGGTGGCTTTCCAAATTTCGCGGCCAACGTACATTCGATTGTCGTTTTTTTTATGTTGGTACACTCATCACGAACATATATATACAGTTTCAGCTATGTATTATGTTTACTTTGTTTATCGGAAGCATAACGGTTAGGAGTGTTTTGCGTGCTCAGCGATTTTTTGCTATTGAAAAAAATGGATCAAATATCAAGAAGTTTTTGGCTAAAAACAACACCACAATCATGCCTCAGCCACCATATTCACCGAATTGTGGCCCCATGTAACTTTTTCTTGTTCCCAAAACTGAAGAGACCTATGAAAGGACGGAGATTTACAAAGATTGAGGAGATAAAGACTGCATCGCTGGAAGAGCTCAAGGCTATACCGAAACATGCACGAACCGCGACACGATTGAGCACTGGCCGGCCTCAGCATGCTACCCCAAGTTACGCAGCCCTCTGCTTCAACTTAATGTCTGACACTGCAGTGACTTCCGTGTTTGCAACAAAATGGCGCCCAAACTTTGGTTTTTATTTGTGGCACAGTTCCTAGACCATCACCTCTGGCCGGCCTCAGCATGCTACCGCAAGTTACGCAGCCCTCTGCTTCAACTTAATGTCTGACACTGCAGTGACTTCCGTGTTTGCAACAAAATGGCGCCCAAACTTTGGTTTTTATTTGTGGCACAGTTCCTAGACCATCACCTCATAGTACGGAAACCCCCCCCCCCCCCTCAGGTTATCCAGTACCATAGGCGATCGGCCGAGCCTTAGAGACAGCCTTCGCGATATTTGCCGGTGAACAAATGGACGGTGAGAGAGAGAGAGAGAGAGAGAGCGGTTTCTGTCCCGGGTATTTTTTTTTTGTGGTAGGGAGGTGAAGGCATTTACGGCCACCGAGTCTGGCAGTGTGGGACTCCCATGGAAGATACCCTTGGACTACCCACTAAACACCTCCCCTGTCAATCTGAGAACCTAGCCTGGAACCGTTTGACACATTACTTCGGGCCAGGTCTCGTTTTGTTACGCCGTGGGGCGCCTTCAAGCTGGGGAGTCCCTTTCCTAGCGGGAGGGGAGAGGGGAAGAGGAAATGCCAGAAGAGCCATCCCCCAGCCCCAGCACCTCCGGCTGCTGTGAGTCCCTTTTATCTTTGAGGACTGCCCGAGCATAATGTGCCACCTGGTTCCATTTGTCAACCGATTCGAGCATCACCGCAACTATATTATCCGGGGTGAACTCTCCCGTCTCCCTGTAGAGGTTCCTTCGCAGCCTGTCCCATTTGGTACACGCAAAAAATATGTGGCACCCATTGTCCTCCTCTCCTGGGCAAAACCGACAATTGGGAGACCGTGACTTACCGATCTTGTGCAGGTAAGACTGAAAACACCCGTGCCCGCTCAAAAGCTGGGTGAGATAGAAGTCAGTCTCACCATGCCTTCGATTTCGCCATGGTCTCACATCCGGGATGAGGCGCGCAGTCCGCGTTGAGCGAGCGTTGTCTCTCCTCGCGGACAACCATCTCCCTCGCATCCTCGTTTCGGCGCAGGTAAATAGCGCGGCGCTCTCTAGCAAGGAGGGCGACAGGTATCACGCCTGCAATCACTCTCACCGCCGAGTCGGAGACTGTTGGATACGAAGATGCAATTCTCAGTGCTCCTCTTCTCTGTACCTGTGCCAATCGTTTTCGGTATACCTCCTTGCTGAGAGCGTCGCCCCATACCTCTGCTCCGTACAGTAGCACTGACCCTACAGCACTCATCAAGAGGCGTCTTCTTGATGGGCTGGGTCCCCCTACGTTGGCCATAAGTCGACTCAGGGCCGATATTCCCGAAGCAGCCCTCTCAGCCGTTGCCCTGATTTGCTCAGAGAAACTCATCTTCGAGTCGATCAGTAGCCCCAGGTACTTCACCGCTGGCATTGATTCGACCTGTATATCTCCAATACTGATCATCCTTACTCTAGGGATTCTCTTTTTTGTCAAGATGACCACTTCGGTTTTCTCCAGTGCTAAACTGAGCCCGCGAGCAGTCATCCAGTCCCTCACTCGGCGCATTAGCATACCTAGCCTAAGTTGCGCTTGTTCAACGGTGCGTCCGGCGACCAGAGCCGCAACATCATCCGCATAGCCGACCAAGCATCTCAAGTCTCAGTAGCCCGTCGTAAGACACGTTCCACAGGTCCGGACCAAGGATAGATCCCTGGGCAACACCCGATGTAATTTCCATCCTTCGTTGGCGCTGTGTCGTGTCGTAGAGCAGGCTTCGGTCCTTTAGGTAGTTCCTCAAAAGCCGCATTAGATATTCTGGAACTTGAAAAGAGTTTTCCAGCGTGTCCAGAATATCCACCCATCTAGCGGAGTTGAAGGCATTCCTGACGTCGAGTGTCACCAACAGGACGATCCGTCGCTTGGTGCGACTATATGCCTCTGCCTTTTGGACCGCGTTCACCACCTCTGCAATCGCATCAATGGTAGAACGTCCTGCTCTAAAGCCGTACTGCCGAGGAGATAGGTCCCCAGCAGCACGAATCGCGTCAGTGAGTCTTCCCTTGATGAGTTTCTCTAGCACTTTCCCAGCCGTGTCTAGCATGCATAACGGGCGGTATGCAGACGGCGATTCGGGATTTCCCTTCCCCTTACTGACCAGCACGAGCCTCGCCACCTTCCATCGTACCGGGAAAACCCCGTCCCGTAGGCAAGCGTTGAATGTGCTGAGCAGCAAGTCAGGACAATGGTGATAGACGAGCTGCAACACCTCAGCTGGAACACCATCTGGACCTGGAGCCTTCCTCGCTTTCAGGGAGAGGATTGCCTCCTCCAGTTCCAGCTGTGTGAAGAGTGGGCACTCGACTGCTCTTTCGCCATGGACAGCGTCAACACGGACGGGATGGGCAGGGAAGAGTCCCCGCACTATCGCGTCCATCTTTTCCGCGTCATGTATACAAGGCTTCCGTAGGGCACCAAGTTTCCCCATGACCAGCTTGTAGCCAAGGCCCCACGGATCCTTGTTCACATCGTCCACGAGGTCTTGCCAGCATCGGGCCTTGCTCTTGTTAATAAGCCTGCGAAGATATTTCCTGCCGGACCTGTATGCTGCTAGCCTAGTGTCTGCCTCCTCCCGTGTTCGCGCCCGCTGGGCCTCTCGCCGGAGTTTGTGACACTCGCTTCTTTGTTCGGCGATCTCGTTTGACCACCAGTATACTGGAGGCTTACCGTGTCGGGGTCTCCGACGGGGCATGGAAGACTCGCAAGCAGTTATGATGGTACTCATAGTTGAGTTCACCAAGTCCTTGGCTGTAGGCCCTCCACTCCCTGGCGGAGCTCCCAGCAACGGTGCGCCTGCCGTAAGCGCGTCAGCGAACCTCTCAACGTCCATCTTCCCAGTCCTCCATCCGAGGATTGAAGTTTGGGCATATGCACGCAGAGTGGCACCGTCGTGAATCTCAACAGCTATACTCGTATACTGGTGATCACTAGCCAAGTAGTCCTCTAGTACTCGCCAGTTGTGTACTCTAGGTACCAGGGACTCCGAAGCGAATGTCACATCGGGTATGGTTCCTACGCAACCCCAGCGGCGGAAAGTAGGGGTGTTACCAGTATTTAGGACAAAAAGCGCTGTTCTGGCCGCCATGTCCAAGATTTGCTTTCCCCTTGGGTTGGATTGTGGCATACCCCATTCAATGGCTCTAGCGTTGAAGTCTCCCCCGACCAGCATGTGGCCCTTTGTGTTCGAGACAGCGTCCTCCAGGGCATCGAGTTTGGTTCGAAAAGATCGCATTGCCTCGTTAGGCGTCAGATAAACACTGAAATATGTTATCCCTGAACACCGCACCCACACAAAACCATCCCCGCGTCCATGGCCCTGCACCTGAAGGCGGGCGCTGTCTCGAACCCAGATGGCCGAGGTACTAGATTTGTCAGGGTACCACGCTTGCGAGTCCTTGTTATGATGTTGCTCGCTCAGCAACAGGAGGTCAGCTTTCTTATCCCTCGCAAACTGCTCAAGTAGGTCCTGAGCGTTTGTGCTTCGGTGCAAATTGACCTGCAGGATACGGATCATTTGAGTATCGATTTGGCTTTAGTTAGGGCCTCCTTGAAAACCCAGCATCTCCCTGTCCCCGGCTCATGTTTGAGGTCGCCGGGTGCTAGCTTAGCATCTTTGCAAAGAATGCATTTTGCCTCGTTCGTGCACTCCTTCCTTTTGTGCCCCGTTTCACCACATTTGTAGCACAGAGATCTCCTGTCGGGTCCCCTACAGCCATACGCGGTGTGTCCGTATTCGAGGCATCTGAAGCAGCGGATAGGGATCGCTCTTCTCCGTATCCTCCAGATCACCCAACCTATCTTAATTTTGCCCTTCGCCAGGATTTGCTGGGCGTCTTTATCAGCTAGTTCGACAATTGCAATGCGTTGCCCCCTTGTGTTTTCACGTGTCAACCTTGCCTTGACTTCACTTAAGCTGGGGAACTCCCTCCTAATGGCATCCTCTACTTCAGCTTTGTCCGTGACGCAGTCGTGGTCCCTGATTACCAGGGTGGCCATTGGTTCGAGCGAGGCAACCGTTGCCGCATCTCCAAGAACCTTTTGAACCGCGTCACGGAATGCATCTTTGTTTGTGGCCTCTGGCCCGAATTCCACCAGCAGGCCACCGGTCCAGGTTGGTCGAACTGCTTTGATGGCACTTTTGGTATCGTCTGGCTTGACCGCTCCTTTAATTTCACGGAGGACATCTGCGTAGGTTCGGCCCTTAGTGGGTTTAATAAGCAATGCCTCTCGCAAGGGTTTGCGCCGCGGTTTGCTTTTTGTTTTCTGCGGTATATCGGGGGGTTCTTTGTTCTTTTCGTGGTTGAGCTCTTTGTCTGTTTTTTCTAGGAGTAGCTTTTTGGCCGCTTTTTTCGCTGCCTTGTTTCGCACCACATGAAACTCCTCGCCTGGAGTGACAACTTCGTTTATGGTCTCGTCCTTCCTCCTTTTCTCACGGTCGCCTTCAATTAGGCTACCGGCCATTCTTTTGCTGCTATTAGGACCCACTGATGCCTCGAGGGAGAGCGTGTCTTTTCGGTGCTTTTCGGTTGCAAGCCACCTCCGCCTGTAGTGCGTTATGCGGCCAGATCAAGAATGCCATTCTTGACACTCTTGCCTATGTTTTTCTGCACTTCGGAGGCAGCCCTCAGTTGTTTGACGATAGTCCCCGCTTTCCGAGTAAGCCGCTCCTCTTCGGCGCGGTCAAGGGCGATTGTGTTATTTGGCGCCACCTCTTGGGAGAGGCCCCCGTTTCCTAGCCATTTTGCTTCTATCGCTTGGGTCGCGTTTGAAGTGGCGTCGGCCAACGGCAAAACTTCTGGCCTCTGTTGGTGTCGCAGCTTGATCCGGGTTGTGTACGTCTTGCACTGGACGCTCCGGGGTGCGCATAGTCCTTCTACTGCGCCCAAAGGCCGCAATGGTGCCAGATTGCACAACGCACTCTGCCTTCTTTCGTTCGTTAGTCCGTCTGTGGTCTGTCTCCGATGATTTAACCTGTGATGTTGACTTTGACAGTGTTTCTGGGGTTTGCTGCTTCCCCCCGCAATTGGTGACTTGTTTTATCAGTGTTCTTGCCAACAGTGGTTTTTGCCTGAAAGGGTTCTCCGTGCTAGCGTCCTGTTTGCTTGTAGTTATATCTGTTACAGAAGCCAAGTTCACCACTTCTATAACATTGCAGTCGCTGGATGACGACGGCCGGGAGCCTGCTCGCTCACTACCCTCTGTCGCCGGTACTGGGGATCCGACCCCCTGCACCGTAATTTGGTTCCCCTTGTGGACCTGCATGATTTGGTTTTCTGTCTGGGTTTCCGTTCCCATAGCATTTTACCTACTGCCAGGATATATGGATAATTGATGACGCCATATATTTCGTCATGTCACAGTGAAGATCATTGACACTCAGGTATTTGTCCTGAGACTCTCCCTTCACTGCCGATCATTGTCCGCGGCTGCTTATTGGTTATTCGCAGCGAACCTTTCGAGAAAGGTCTGCCCCTATCCGCAACCCTGGGGACGCGTTTGGTTCCCCGGTCTGAGGGCACTATCGATAAATCGATAATCGGGATCCGGGTATTGGACCTTCTATCAAAGCTGCTCCATTATGTTATGGTCCTCTTTAGTGGACGTATTCAAAGAATGGTTTGCTAGCCATTACATGAATATAGGTATCCGTCGCAAAATATATGCACGTAAACAGAAACCCGAAGAGCCATTCCAAACCTTTTATGACGCCACCTGGGTTCGGAACAGTGACTTTCAAGCGGAGAGTTGTCGACGAGGGGATGGTTTCGTGTAGGTTCGGTGCTCAGGGACCACCTTCTTTATTGTGTACCTAACGCCCAACGAATCGATATAATCTTTCCAAGCCAAGCTTAATGCTCTGGAAGGCGCTGCCTCGAACGCAGAGAGCAACGTGCTCGTTGGGGGCGACTTCGACGCTAAAGCAATCGAACGGGGCATGCCTCAAACGGATCCGCGGGGAAAACGAATCCTGGAAATGGCGGCCAGGACGGCCCTCGTCGTGCTAAACTCCGGAAATACGCCGACTTTCAGCCATATTGGCCGTGAGGGAACCATACCGGGCGTGACATTCGCCTCGGAGTCCTTAGTACGGAGGATACAGAATTGGAAAGTATTAGAGGACTACTCAGCCAGTGATTATCAGTGCATTCTGCTTGAGATAAGTGATGCTGTCTCCCGACGATTGTCGTTTTTTTTATGATGGTACACTCATCACGAACATATATTTACAGTTTCAGCTATGTATTATGTTTACTTTGTTTATCGGAAGCATAACGGCTAGGAGTGTTTTGCGTGCTCAGCGATTTTTTGCTATTGAAAAAAATGGATCAAATATCAAGAAGTTTTTGGCTAAAAACAACACCACAATCATGCCTCAGCCACCATATTCACCGAATTGTGGCCCCATGTAACTTTTTCTTGTTCCCAAAACTGAAGAGACCTATGAAAGGACGGTTATTTACAAAGATCGAGGAGATAAAGACTGCATCGCTGGAAGAGCTCAAGGCTATACCGAAACGTGCACGAACCGCGACACGATTGAGCACTGGCCGGCCTCAGCATGCTACCGCAAGTTACGCAGCCCTCTGCTTCAACTTAATGTCTGCAACTGCAGTGACTTCCGTGTTTGCAACAAAATGGCGCCCAAACTTTGGTTTTTATTTCGATGGTTTTAATTGGATTTTGGTTAGTTTTATTGTAGTTTATAGTTTTAGAAAATATTAAGTTCTGGTAGGCTTGAGTACCTGGAGTGCCTGACTTGAATAGTGGTTTGTGCATTCCAGGGAAATATTTTTTTTTCTTTTATTTGCGACGATTTTAGTTATAATCTTCGATTTGATGTTTCTGTTATGCTAGAAATCATGGATTTACAGTTTCATCATGATTTTATTGACGATTTTTGAGTTTAATGTTGAGCTTTGATTTTTATTTCGCCACAGTTGCTGTGGCGCCCACCGTATTGCAATTTTAAGTGTCACAGTACTTTGATAGTATGCAAGCTATCGAGCGTGGATGAGTTAGGGAAACCACCAAAGTTCGATTTGTTGCCTAAAGCAATATATTGGGCTTAACCATCGCACTCGGTCTCAACGTCGTCTTACGCGTGTGACACTGTATCGCGGCCCTTGTCCGAGCTGTTATGGAGCCTGTTAGGATCCATAATTGTCTCATAGTCAGTCTATATGGTGATATGTTGACCAGAGTTCGCCTTAAGGACGCATTGTCATACGGGGCACCAAAATGCTTGCCTCTGCTACCTGTTTTGTCTAAATTTTAACCCAACCTCCCATTTAAACTCCTTTTTCTTTGTCCTATTCCCACTCGAGGAGGATCATTTAGAGAAATAAAAATATCTATTAAAGTTGTATTCATCCTTTAAAAAATATCTTCTTATTAATCACGCGCTGATAAATTACTTTTGTTGACGGGACTGAATAAGGTTTGCTGTACGCCATATTTCATAATGCCAAACACGGCAAGACGCTCAGATGATTCTGGGTTGGCGCGTCTTACGCGAGGTCTAGATCGCCTGACACTGTCACCACCACGTCCAGCAGGACACCTTACGGATTTAGGGGAGAACCACGCACCTCCTTCTCCGTTGGCATTGCACCCAGTTAGTGGCACAGTTCCTAGACCATCACCTCATAGTACGGAAACACTCCCCCCCCCCCTCAGGTTATCCAGTACCATAGGCAATCGGCCGAGCCTTAGAGACAGCCTTCGCGATACTTGCCGGTGAACAAATGGACGGTGAGAGAAAGAGAGAGAGAGAGAGAGAGAGCGGTTTCTGTCCCGGGTATTTTTTTTTTGTGGTAGGGAGGTGAAGGCATTTACGGCCGCCGAGTCTGGCAGTGTGGGACTCCCATGGAGGATACCCTTGGACTACCCACTAAACACCTCCCCTGTCAATCTGAGAACCTAGCCTGGAACCGTTTGACACATTACTTCGGGCCAGGTCTCGTTTTGTTACGCCGTGGGCGCCTTCAAGCTGGGGAGTCCCTTTCCTAGCGGGAGGGGAGAGGGGAAGAGGAAATGCCAGAAGAGCCATCCCCCAGCCCCAGCACCTCCGGCTGCTGTGAGTCCCTTTTATCTTTGAGGACTGCCCGAGCATAAAGTGCCACCTGGTTCCATTTGTCAACCGATTCGAGCATCACCGCAACTATATTATCCGGGGTGAGCTCTCCCGTCTCCCTGTAGAGTTCAGTTCGCAGCCTGGCCCATTTGGTAATCGCAAAAAATGTGTGACAGGCATTGTCCTCCTCTCCTGGGCAAAACCGACAATCGGGAGACCGTGACTTACCGATCTTGTGCAGGTAAGACTGAAAACACCCGTGCCCGCTCAAAAGCTGGGTCAGATAGAAGTCAGTCTCACCATGCCTTCGATTTCGCCATGGTCTCACATCCGGGATGAGGCGCGCAGTCCACCTTCCCTTCGTGCAATTCCTCCAAGACTGCTGCCAATCGTTGAGCGAGCGTTGTCTCTCCTCGCGGACAACCATCTCCCTCGCATCCTCGTTTCGGCGCAGGTAAATAGCGCGGCGCTCTCTAGCAAGGAGGGCGACAGGTATCACGCCTGCAATCACTCTCACCGCCGAGTCAGAGACTGTTGGGTACGAAGATGCAATTCTCAGTGCTCCTCTTCTCTGTACCTGTGCCAATCGTTTTCGGTATACCTCCTTGCTGAGAGCGTCGCCCCATACCTCTGCTCCGTACAGTAGCACTGACCCTACAGCACTCATCAAGAGGCGTCTTCTTGATGGGCTGGGTCCCCCTACGTTGGCCATAAGTCGACTCAGGGCCGATATTCCCGAAGCAGCCCTCTCAGCCGTTGCCCTGATTTGCTCAGAGAAACTCATCTTCGAGTCGATCAGTAGCCCCAGGTACTTCACCGCTGGCTTCGATTCGACCTGTATATCTCCAATACTGATCATCCTTACTCAATGGATTCTCTTTTTTGTCAAGATGACCACTTCGGTTTTCTCCAGTGCTAAACTGAGCCCGCGAGCAGTCATCCAGTCCCTCACTCGGCGCATTAGCATACATAGCCTAAGTTGCGCTTGTTCAACGGTGCGTCCGGCGACCAGAGCCGCAACATCATCCGCATAGCCGACCAAGCGCGACTCATCTGGCATCTCAAGTCTCAGTAGCCCGTCGTAAGACACGTTCCACAGGTCCGGACCAAGGATAGATCCCTGGGCAACACCCAATGTAATTTCCATCCTTCGTTGGCCCTGTGTCGTGTCGTAGAGCAGGCTTCGGTCCTTTAGGTAGTTCCTCAAAAGCCGCATATGATATTCTGGAACTTGAAAAGAGTTTTCCAGCGTGTCCAGAATATCCACCCATCTAGCGGAGTTGAAGGCATTCCTGACGTCGAGTGTCACCAACAGGACGATCCGTCGCTTGGTGCGACTATATGCCTCTGCCTTTTGGACCGCGTTCACCACCTCTGCAATCGCATCAATGGTAGAACGTTCTGCTCTAAAGCCGTACTGCCGAGGAGATAGGTCCCCAGCAGCACGAATCGCGTCAGTGAGTCTTCCCTTGATGAGTTTCTCTAGCACTTTCCCAGCCGTGTCTAGCATGCATTACGGGCGGTATGCAGACGGCGATTCGGGATTTCCCTTCCCCTTGCTGACCAGCACGAGCCTCGCCACCTTCCATCGTACCGGGAAAACCCCGTCCCGTAGGCAAGCGTTGAATGTGCTGAGCAGCAAGTCAGGACAATGGTGATAGACGAGCCGCTATATACTGGTGATCACTAGCCGAGTAGTCCTCTAGTACTCGCCAGTTGTGTACTCTAGGTACCAGGGACTCCGAAGCGAATGTCACATCGGGTATGGTTCCTACGCAACCCCAGCGGCGGAAAGTAGGGGTGTTACCAGTATTTAGGACAAAAAGCGCTGTTCTGGCCGCCATGTCCAGGATTTGCTTTCCCCTTGGGTCGGATTGTGGCATACCCCATTCAATGGCTCTAGCGTTGAAGTCTCCCCCGACCAGCATGTGGCCCTCTGTGTTCGAGACAGCGTCCTCCAGGGCATCGAGTTTGGTTCGAAAAGATCGCATTGCCTCGTTAGGCGTCAGATAAACACTGAAATATGTTATCCCTGAACACCGCACCCACACAAAACCATCCCCGCGTCCATGGCCCTGCACCTGAAGGCGGGCGCTGTCTCGAACCCAGATGGCCGAGGTACTAGATTTGTCAGGGTACCACGCTTGCGAGTCCTTGTTATGATGTTGCTCGCTCAGCAACAGGAGGTCAGCTTTCTTATCCCTCGCAAACTGCTCAAGTAGGTCCTGAGCGTTTGTGCTTCGGTGCAAATTGACCTGCAGGATACGGATCATTTGAGTATCGATTTGGCTTTAGTTAGGGCCTCCTTGAAAACCCAGCATCTCCCTGTCCCCGGCTCATGTTTGAGGTCGCCGGGTGCTAGCTTAGCATCTTTGCAAAGAATGCATTTTGCCTCGTTCGTGCACTCCTTCCTTTTGTGCCCCGTTTCACCACATTTGTAGCACAGAGATCTCCTGTCGGGTCCCCTACAGCCATACGCGGTGTGTCCGTATTCGAGGCATCTGAAGCAGCGGATAGGGATCGCTCTTCTCCGTATCCTCCAGATCACCCAACCTATCTTAATTTTGCCCTTCGCCAGGATTTGCTGGGCGTCTTTATCAGCTAGTTCGACAATTGCAATGCGTTGCCCCCTTGTGTTTTCACGTGTCAACCTTGCCTTGACTTCACTTAAGCTGGGGAACTCCCTCCTAATGGCATCCTCTACTTCAGCTTTGTCCGTGACGCAGTCGTGGTCCCTGATTACCAGGGTGGCCATTGGTTCGAGCGAGGCAACCGTTGCCGCATCTCCAAGAACCTTTAGAACCGCGTCACGGAATGCATCTTTGTTTGTGGCCTCTGGCCCGAATTCCACCAGCAGGCCACCGGTCCAGGTTGGTCGAACTGCTTTGATGGCACTTTTGGTGTCGTCTGGCTTGACCGCTCCTTTAATTTCACGGAGGACATCTGCGTAGGTTCGGCCCTTAGTGGGTTTAATAAGCAGTGCCTCTCGCAAGGGTTTGCGCCGCGGTTTTCTTTTTGTTTTCTGCGGTATATCGGGGGGTTCTTTGTTCTTTTCGTGGTTGAGCTCTTTGTCTGTTTTTTCTAGGAGTAGCTTTTTGGCCGCTTTTTTTCGCTGCCTTGTTTTGCAGCACATGAAACTCCTCGCCTGGAGTGACAACTTCATTTATGGTCTCGTCCTTCCTCCTTTTCTCACGGTCGCCTTCAATTGGGCTACCGGCCATTCTTTTGCTGCTATTAGGACCCACTGATGCCTCGAGGGAGAGCGTGTCTTTTCGGTGCTTTTCGGTTGCAAGCCACCTCCGCCTGTAGTGCGTTATGCGGCCAGATCAAGAATGCCATTCTTGACACTCTTGCCTATGTTTTTCTGCACTTCGCAGGCAGCCCTCAGTTGTTTGACGATAGTCCCCGCTTTCAGAGTAAGCCGCTCCTCTTCGGCGCGGTCAAGGGCGATTGTGTTATTTGGCGCCACCTCTTGGGAGAGGCCCCCGTTTCCTAGCCCTTCTGCTTCTATCGCTTGGGTCGCGTTTGAAGTAGCGTCGGCCAACGACAAAACTTCTCCCTCCCACAGTCTTACACTGGCCTCTGTTGGTGTCGCAGCTTGATCCGGGTTGTGTACGTCTTGCACTGGACGCTCCGGGGTGCGCATAGTCCTTCTACTGCGCCCAAAGGCCGCAATGATGCCAGGTTGCACAACGCACTCTGCCTTCTTTCGTTCGTTAGTCCGTCTGTCGTCTGTCTCCGATGATTTAACCTGTGATGTTGACTTTGACAGTGTTTCTGGGGTTTGCTGCCCCCCCGCAATCGGTGACTTGTTTTATCGGTGTTCTTGCCAACAGCGGTTTTTGCCTGAAAGGGTTCTCCGTGCTAGCGTCCTGTTTGCTTGTAGTTATATATGTTACAGAAGCCAAGTTCACCACTTCTATAACATTGCAGTCGCTGGATGACGACGGCCGGGAGCCTGCTCGCTCACTACCCTCTGCCGCCGGTACTGGGGATCCGACCCCCTGCACCGTAATTTGGTTCCCCTTGTGGACCTGCATGATTTGGTTTTCTGTCTGGGTTTCCATTCCCATAGCATTTTACCTACTGCCAGGATATATGGATAATTGATGACGCCATATATTTCGTCATGTCACAGTGAAGATCATTGACACTCAGGTATTTGTCCTGAGACTCTCCCTTCACTGCCGACCATTGTCCGCGGCTGCTTATTGGTTATTCGCATGCGAACCTTTCGAGAAAGGTCTGCCCCTATCCGCAACCCTGGGGACGCGTTTGGTTCCCCGGTCTGAGGGCACTATCGATAAGTCGATAACCGGGTTCCGGGTTGTACAATTTCATTGTACAAACTTTAGCATTATATGTACAATTTCATTTATCATCTAAATTCATTCATTTTATTATCAATGTATTGTAATATGAAATTATTGTTTTGAATTCTTGATGTGACCAGACGACATCAAAGAATTTGCGTTGTTTGTAATTCTCACGACAAACTCCAGACGAAATGTGATCTGAATCAAGTTCAAAATCATCATCATCCATACCTGAAGGTAAAATCGTATGGAGATTGTCGTGGGAAAATAAGTTCACACAAGTTTTAGCTTTAGTATTTGATATGATAAAATAAAGCTCAGTTGTTAGATACAACTCACAGCATTTATATTTTAAATCAGAGGTGCAAGTGCCTTTTTGATTTCCTTTCATTTTTAGTCTTGCAAATGGGCCAAGTTCAAGTGCTTGGAGCTCATTTGAGGTGATTAGTTAGAAGTGCTTGGTTCTAACCGGAACAATAGAAATTAGACCAAGTTCAAGTGCTTGGGTTCTAATAAACATCATAAAACTTCGCAATACAATTAGACCAAGTTCAAGTGCTTGTGTTCTAATTAATTGTTGATTAGATTCATTCAGTGCGCGCTACAACAGATATCATCAGGTTAATGTGCCTGTATGATATAAATTATCGTACATTTTTTGGTGACCCCGACGTGATTTAAACACGCAAGGACAACGCGACCCTAGCATCCTTTTAGTGAAATTTCAGAAGTGTGTCTTATTCCACCCGAGATATTAATAGAAACCCCTTTAAAGTGGAGTGAATAGAAAGCGAACAATTCAGTGGCCCAACAAATTAAACATAAAGGAATTAAGGTGCTAGTGAATATTAAGTGAACAATTGTGTCGTGAAGAACAATAGAAACAAAATTAAATCAAAATGGACCATTACGCCGCAAAACAACTCGAGTGTGGGACCGAGATTCAACGCATTATAGGCAATTTTAAGAAGGATGGCCCTGAAAGGAGGCGAGCAGTCGGATATTATGAATCCCGCAAGGGCAAGCTTCATGAGTTGTGGTTGCTGTTTGAAAAGGTAGACAATAAAATAAGAGAGATTTGTCCTGCTCCAACTGATCACGACTACTTCAGAAAGGATTATTACAAGGAAATCAGTGAGCTAGTTCAAAAATATATGGATATTTTTGAAGAAGCGTTGGCAGAACAACAGAACAAACCTGTTGAGAAAAAGGCTATAGACACTGAAAGACCACAAGGTGCTGTAAATGAAAATGAAAATGACGTCACACCCATGGTTCGGAAACAAAAGGCCATGATGCATTCCCTACAACGGCTACTCTCAAGGCTAGCTCAAGGTTTTGAAGATCCAACCAGTGACTACATTGAAACTCAACGTCGAACCTTATCTCGGTTGTGGGAACAAGTTGAGGATATGCACTACACTATCTGTGAGTTGGCTGAAAACCCAGATGGATCAGGCTACGATATCAATGAATACTCTCAAATTGAGGATAAAGCAAGAGAGCAGCTTGCCTTATTAAGTCAGAGTGGTCAAAACAAGGTGAAAACAACATTGTCAACAGCAATTAGTTTACCAAAGATATCAATTGAAAAATTTGATGGTGATTATTTGAAGTGGCCTCAATTTTTGGATATGTTTTCAGAAATGATAGATAAACAACCGTTACCAACTATCCAAAAGATGTGGTATTTAAAGACGAATGTGACTGGAGAGGCAGAGAAATTGATAAGTCATTTAACAATGACTGAATGCAATTATCAGGTTGCTTGGACTGCAATGAAGGAGAGATACAATAACAAGAGAGTCATAACATCTGCCCTCATACAGAAGATTATAAACCAAGCTAACTTACCATCTGAAGGTCCATCTGCTGCTGCCGTACGTACATTTCATGATAATCTGCATGAAAGTTTGCTCGCTTTAAAAAATATCGGAGTTGAAACTTCGACGTGGGATCCGTTGATTTTACATATAATGGTAAAAAAACTCGATCACATTCTGTATGAACAGTCACTTCAGCGGCCCAAAGAAAACCAACAAATTTCCACATTCTTAAGGTTTTTGGAAAGCAGGTTTCAATCGTTGGAAGCAATTGGCCGTAAAGATAAACAATCGAGTACTAAGACCTCTGCTTCTACTGCAACAACACCAGATCTGACATGTAGATTATGTAAAGGCCCAAATCATGGACTTTACGCATGCAAAAAGTTCTTGGAAATGACCGCTTCTGAAAGATTGAAGCATGTACAGACAAACAAGCTTTGTATAAACTGTATGAAACTGGGTCACAGGTACAGCAATTGCTCGTCATGACCATGCACCAAGTGTCAAAGAAAGCACAACACATTGCTTCATCTAGAGCAATCTCCCATTAAGCACACTACTCAGAAGCAACCAGAAAAAGGGGCAACTATAAACGACTCACTGCCAAACAGCAAACATCTGACAGCATCAACTATAACTACCTTGACGGCTTCGGAATCAACTTCGAACCATGGCTGCATTCTCCTTGGAACAGCAAGAGTCTTACTTACTGCTACCAATGGAAGAACTTTTGAATGCAAGGCGTTGTAAGACTCAGGATCCCAGGTGAATTTGGTTACTGAAAGGGTAATAAAGCGGCTTAAAATCGCAACGGCACGATCATTTGTGAGCATCGAAGGTATCGGCAAGGAGAAACGGGACACAAACCGGCGAGTTAACATCCATATGAAATCCTTACATCATAGGTTTGAAGCCAGATTGGAAGCATTTGTGTTACCATCCATAGTATCGATGCAGCCAACGCAAGCCTTAGATATTACTACATGGAGTATTCCTGATAATATAAATTTAGCAGACAGTAATTTCAACCAACCGGAAAATATTGACGTACTTCTTGGTGCTGAGTTCTTCCATCAAATGATAATCCCAGGGCAAATACGCCTAGGTGATGGAATGCCAACACTGCAAAATACAGTATTTGGTTGGGTCTTGTCAGGCAAAATCGATAACCAAACCTTAAGTGCTTTAACATGCGCAGTACTCACAGCAGAAGAAGAGGAAAATAATGCAATCTTAGAAAGATTTTGGAAGCTTGAAGAGGTTAATGAATCCAGGCCTATGTTCACCACTGCAGAGAAGCATTGTGAAACTCATTTCACACAAAATACAAGGAGAACCTCGTCCGGCCGATTTATTGTACGACTTCCCTTTTTAGAAAATCCGGAAGTGTTGGGCAGTTCCAGAACTACGGCAGAAAACAGATTCAAGGCTCTTGAAGCTCGCCTGTCAACAAAACAAGACATCAAAAGCCAGTATGTGGAATTTATGAGAGAATATGAATCTCTAGGACACATGTCACGAGTTGACCCGAAAGTCATCGCGAACGTGCATTATTTTATTCCACACCACTACGTATTGAAACCCGAAAGTAGTAGCACAAAACTGCGGGTAGTTTTTGACGCATCAACGAAAACATCATCCGGGTTTTCACTAAACGACATTCTTCATTGTGGTCCGTCAATACAGGATGACTTGTTCACAATTCTCTGCCGATTTAGACAACAACAGTATGTTTTCACAACTGACATACAGAAGATGTACAGGCAAATATTACTGCATCCAGATGACCGAAGATACCAATTAATTGTCTGGAGAGAAGATCCTAGCCTTCCGCTACAGTATTTCACTCTAAATACTGTAACATATGGAACACGTTCGGCTCCGTATCTGGCGATAAAGTGCCTAAAAAGGTTGTCCATAGAAAATATGCAAAAATACCCATTGGGATCAAATGCTTTGGAGAATAATTTTTATGTGAATGACGGTTTGGTTGGCTCAAATAGTCTCGCGTCTGCTATCGAAACACGACATCAACTCACAGCAATTTTGGAATCAGCAATATTTAAATTACAAAAATGATGTACAAATGACTCTAAAATATTAGTGAATGTTCCAGCAGAGGAAAATGCTATCAATTTGAATTTTGAACCTGAAGGCAAAGATTCAGTAAAAACACTAGGAATAATGTGATCGCCTAAAACAGATCAATTTTCCATTCACGTTGCATTACCAAAGATGCGTCGCATTACAAAACGTACAGTAACCTCCGAAATAGCGCAAGTTTTTGATCCTTTGGGAATACTGGCACCAGTAGTTGTTGCAGCAAAAATAATCATTCAAAGATTATGGCAGCTTGACAGTTCATGGGATCAAATCGTGCCTGCTGATATTGAGAGCGAATGGCTCACCTTCCGGAAGGAACTCACAAAACTGACGACTGTCCAGTTTCCTCGACATTACTATTCGCTGCAAGTTCCGAAGAAAATACAACTCCATGCTTTTGCGGATGCTTCAGAAAAAGCATATGGTGCGGCTATTTACATGCGTTCAGTTATGAATGATGGAAAGGTTGTTGTAAGGCTGCTTTGTGCGAAATCACGAGTAGCTCCAATCAGAAAACAAACATTACCGAGGCTAGAACTGTGTGCTGCAATGCTGAGTACACGATTGGTTTCAAAGTGTAAAAATGAATTGAACTACAAGGATGTTCAAACCTACTTTTGGACTGATTCGGAAATAGTCCTGGCATGGATCAATTCGGCATCAGCCTCATACCAAACGTTTGTTGCGAATCGGGTGGCTGCAATACAGGAGCAATCATTGCCAGAACAATGGATGCATGTAAAGTCAAGGGAGAATCCTGCTGACTTATTATCTAGAGGAGTTTCTCCAAGGACTTTTCCATCATGTACAATGTGGTTCTACGGGCCAATTTTCCTGCATGGCAAGGAATCATCGTGGCCATCATTACAACTTAATGATCTTAAGGTGACAGGAGACATGGAGATGAAGCGAAAACAACCAACGGTAACCGTCAACCCAATCGTTGAGACAGATAGCTTCATTTATTCCATTAGCCACTCGAATTGTTTCAATAAATTGCAGCGCATCATAGCGTACGCATTACGCTTCGGAAAAAATTGTAAGACCCTGGCAAAAAAACAACCAAAAGAAATTGTGTTAGATACACAAGAATTAGATGATGCATTCACGATTATCATTCGACACATTCAAAAGTCCGACTTTCAAACAGAAATACGGAATCTTTTGAAAAACGAAGAAGTCCCTAAGAAAAGCCCGTTGCATGGCATGACTGCCTTCTTGGATAAAAAGGGAATGATTCGAGTGGGAGGCCGACTGGAGTTGTCATTACTAGAGGATGAGTCTAAATATCCAATTCTTTTGCCATATAACGATCCAATCGTAAAAATGATGCTGAAAAAGATTCATGAAGAAAGCTTCCATTGTGGTGCGCAGACGCTACTTAATATGGCACGTGAACGATTTTGGATAATTAAGGGCAAAATAATGGCCAGATCACTGGTTCAAAAATGCATTACATGTTGTAAGGCCAAACCGAAACTTTTCAAACAAGTTATGGGAAATCTTCCACGTGCGCGAGTACAACCAGCGCGTCCCTTCTTAAACTCGGGAGTTGATTTTTGCGGTCCGGTATGGGTACATTATAAAGTACGCGGGAAGAAACCTCAAAAGGCGTACATTGTTGTGTTTTGCTGTTTTGCAACAAAAGCAGTTCATCTAGAGTTAGCTACTGATTTGACCACAATAACATTCATTGGCGCATTGAGAAGATTCGTTGGGCGAAGAGGCCATTGTGAAAACATATACTGTGATAACGCCACCAATTTCGTTGGAGCGAAAAATCAATTGGTGGAGCTCAAGATGAGCATATATTCTGGCAATGCACAAGAAAATATTAAAAATGAATGCAATTCCAAAGGTATCCAATTCCATTTCATTCCACCAAGGTCACCTCATTTCGGCGGACTATGGGAAGCTGCAGTTAAGTCTGCAAAACAGCTTTTAGTAAGGAGCACATCTAAGGCATCACTAACCTATGAGGAATTTGAAACTCTTATTATTGGAATCGAGGCAGTTCTTAATTCAAGACCTATCACTCCAATGTCATCGGATCCAAATGATTTCACTGCTCTCACACCGGGACACTTCTTAATTGGAGAACCTTTGGTAGCCCAATTTGAACGAAGAAATAATGAAGGTAGTCGAGGGACCTTAGCTGATAGGTGGAAGCAAGTTTCCGATTTAAAGCAAGTTTCCGATTTAAAACATGACTTTTGGATCAGGTGGTCAAAGGAATACTTGAACGAACTAAGATGCCGTCAGCGTTGGAAAGACCATGTATCGAACGTTGATTTGGACACAATGGTAGTCTTACAAGAGGACAACATACCTCCTATGCAATGGCCGCTGGGAAGGATCGTTAAGCTGTACCATGGCAGTGATGGAGCAGTACGAGTTGTGGATGTAAAAACCACAAACGGTATCAGAACCAGAGCAATACACAGACTTGCACCCCTTCCCACTGATGATTTCTTCAAGGCGGAAGAAACAAATGCAGAAGTTCAGCAAAGATTAGACCAAAATGAAAATTTAGACGACAGTGTCAAGCGAAAACGACAACCAAATAAGCCTAAAGAATTACAACCAGAAAAACAAACGACATTCATTTTGTCGAGGAGCAACGAAAACCATTATTCTATAGCTATACCTAACCCATCTGATCATGATGATCGAGAACCATCAAGAAAAAGGGTAAAGGCAACAAAGGGTTCGTTGCTTATGAGTCTATTTTTGGTCTGTCTGCCAACAATGGTTCATTCAGAATCCATGATCAAGGATGAAAGGTTCCCTCAAAGGCTTGGGCTGCATTTTGAACCTATTGGCAAGATAGCTCAGACTACGAACGAATGGAAAATTTTAGTCTACGACAATTTATCTATGTACCAAGAAGAGGTAGACAGTTTCAGTCTAGGAGTCGAGTCGTTAAAAGGCTTTTGCAATAAAACAGAGAATAATATTGCCTGCAATCATTTGGTAACACAATTTGAAAATGTTCAGCAAGAACTAAAGGCGGATAATATCATATTCTCCTCAAGACGCAAACGTCGAGGAGCCTTTAATATTGTTGGAAATATAGCGCATTCACTCTTCGGACTACTGGGTACTGAGTACGAGAATAATATGGCTCTAACTATTGAAACCATTAAAACAAATGAGCACCATCTCATAAAGCTGCTGAAAAATCAAACGTCGATCATTGACTCAACCATCAATATAATGAAGTCAGCTCAAGTAAACACAGAAAGAAAATTTGAGCAAATCGATGGTAAACTCAAATACATTTTGAACCAAATCCACAAAAATGGCTCTGATGAATATCGGTCAAAGATTGAACACGCATCAACAGTCTTGTCATTCCAACTCTTGATGACGAACTTCGAACTACATCGAATTCAATCTGCTATTATTGACGTTCTTATTGACACACACAATGGAAAGATTAGTCCTCTGCTTCTTTCCCCTTAACAGTTAGCAAAACAGCTAAACGTCATAAAAAATCACTTGCCATCATCTACCCAACTTCCAGTTGAAGAATCAGATATGGTACACCTGTATCAATTAATGAAGATAGAAGGCAAGTTCATCAAGAACTATCTCGCGGTCACTATTCGAATACCGCTGATTAGCCAAAGCAAATTCGACCTATTTGGCATAACACCAGTCCCTATCAAAATAGGAGATACATTATCTAGGCTGAAGTCCAGCAAATATTTCGCGGTAAATGACCACCGGAACTCCTATTTTGAGATACCAGGGCAAGAATTGAATGCATGCAAATTCATTACCAAATCATACATTTGTAACGAAAAGTGTCTCGTAAATTATCAAGGACCATCTCAAGCTTCGTGCGAGCTGAGTATGTTAATGAACGAAGACCCAATTGGATGCAAGGCAGAAAACATCAGTACTGAATATAGCTGGACTCAATTGCATGATAAAAACAAATGGATATATGGACTCAAATCAGCCATCCGCTTGCAAGCTGTCTGTGGAGACTACATACGTCAACTCCGTCTCAACGGATCAGGATTGCTAGCACTTCATCCAACTTGTGTGCTCAAAAACGAGCGCTTTACGATTACTGGAGACGATATCCATTCCAGTGTAATCAACACGTCACGCAGCAGAAATAGCATCCTAGTATCCCTTCCTTCATATCCTGTTCAAACCCAAACCCTTGTTAACAATAAAACCTTTCGTTCTTCTCTCACAGAGCTCGAGAAGTTGCAAGGAGATTTACCATGTGAAGACGATTTCAGTCTCCCCGAGATCAACCATACTCAGCAAATTCACTATACCATCCCAGGTTTCATCTCGTTGGCACTATTGATTGGTTTGATCATTGTCCTCATCTGGGCCAAGCGGACAACTATCCGGAGAATCAGATCGCATCCTGTACCAGCCCCCCGGACAACATTGCAGCCAGACTACTCTGTTGAAGTGGATTGAACGATGTTCAAGGCGGGGAGGATATGTACAATTTCATTGTACAAACTTTAGCATTAAATGTACAATTTCATTTATCATCTAAATTCATTCATTTTATTATCAATGTATTGTAATATGAAATTATTGTTTTGAATTCTTGATGTGACCAGACGACATCAAAGAATTTGCGTTGTTTGTAATTCTCACGACAAACTCCAGACGAAATGTGATCTGAATCAAGTTCAGAATCATCATCATCCATACCTGAAGGTAAAATCGTATGGAGATTGTCGTGGGAAAATAAGTTCACACAAGTTTTAGCTTTAGTATTTAAGCATATGATATGATAAAATAAAGCTCAGTTGTAAGATACAACTCACAGCATTTATATTTTAAATCAGAGGTGCAAGTGCCTTTTTGATTTCCTTTCATTTTTAGTCTTGCAAATGGGCCAAGTTCAAGTGCTTGGAGCTCATTTGAGGTGATTAGTTAGAAGTGCTTGGTTCTAACCGGAACAATAGAAATTAGACCAAGTTCAAGTGCTTGGGTTCTAATAAACATCATAAAACTTCGCAATACAATTAGACCAAGTTCAAGTGCTTGTGTTCTAATTAATTGTTGATTAGATTCATTCAGTGCGCGCTACAACAGATATCATCAGGTTAATGTGCCTGTATGATATATGTATGATATAAATTATCGTACACGGGTATTGGACCTTCTATCAAAGCTGCTCCATAATGTTATGGTCCTCTTTAGTGGACGCATTCAAAGAACGGTTTGCTAGCCATTACATGAATATAGGTATCCGTCGCAAAATAGATGCACGTAAACAGAAACCCGGAGAGCCATTCCAAACCTTTTATGACGCCATCTGGGTTCGGAACAGTGACTTTCAAGCGGAGAGTTGTCGACGAGGGGATGGTTTCGTGTGGGTTCGGTGCTCAGGGATCACCTTCTTTATTGTGTACCTAACACCCAACGAATCGATATAATCTTTCCAAGCCAAGCTTAATGCTCTGGAAGGCGCTGTCTCGAACGCAGAGAGCAACGTGCTCGTTGGGGGCGTCTTCGACGCTAAAGCAATCGAACGGGGCATGCCTCAAACGGATCCGCGGGGAAAACGAATCCTGGAAATGGCGGCCAGGACGGCCCCCGTCGTGCTAAACTCCGGAAATACGCCGACTTTCAGCAGTATTGGCCGTGAGGGAACCATACCGGGCGTGACATTCGCCTCGGAGTCCTTAGTACGGAGGATACAGAATCGGAAAGTATTAGAGGACTACTCAGTCAGTGATTATCAGTGCATTCTGCTTGAGATAAGTGATGCTGTCTCCCGACGTCCGTGCTCTCGGCTTTCTATAACTGGATGGAACATCGGAGGGATGGTCGAGGTGCTCACAGCAGGTGAGCCGCTGCAGGGAGCTTCGGAGGTGACGGAAAAACTGGCAGCTCAAGACGTTGTAGTAATCGAGTAGGTATGACTCAAAAAGCCAGCGTGCGAGAGTTTGTCTCGTTACCACTCTGGGCCTAAAATTTTATTAAAACTGTCCAAATAAATAATCTCTGGAATTGACATATATTTTTATTTGTTCTTCTTCCATCTTCCATCGAGCCAACTCATTCCATTTCACAAGCTAGAAGATTACTGCACCATAGGAGGTATAGCTTTTACCATCGCGCAACTGCAGAGGTATACAAAGCTCAACCAAGATGAATGCAACCAGAACAAGTTATTGTATTGTTAGCTTGCAAATTATCAAATACAAAATTTCAAGTGAGATTTTAGTCTCCGAATTTTTCATTGATGAACAGTTAATCCCCAAGTAAATACGACGTATACTTTTCACTCTGTTTGATTGTGCTGGACCAGACGTTCAAAACTTGAAATAACTACTGTTGGGTACTCACCTTTCTGCATATATTCTGCCTCCTCAAACGCCTGATCGATGTCGCCTGATTTGCAACGTAACTTGTTCTCTCGGAGTTACGGCTTGATATTACCTTCCCGGCTTCGTCCGTCAATCTCATAACCAAGTCACAGCACTTGTTTAAATTTAAAGTAGCCATCTTTCTACTGGAAAACACTCAATGACCAGCTCGCCGGAGAGAACTTCTGATATCAAACAACCGGATGACAGATTGACTTTGATGCACGACGCGAACTTATGTCAACACAATTAATTGTCGAACTTGACATACTACAAAATGTCACAGGGTGCCCGTAAACTATTAATATCGCAGAATCACGTAATTGTTCAGAATATTATAAATTTAGTATAAGATTAATTTTACGCGGGAAAAAAATGTACCGAAATTTTCATCAAACGGGAAACTCTTTGAAAGAGATTTTTCCATTGTTCAGTTTTGCATTGTCCGTTCCCAAGATAACTCGATCGCGATATAGTGTATAATTAGTTGCAAGTTTTCCAAGTCGGGAATTAAACATTGTTGTATTGAAAAATAAAATTGGAAATATAGAAGTTTGAAATTAAACTATCGTTTTATCGGGAAATATTTTTTGGTCCGTCGAGCCGGATATAGTTCCGAATAATTTGAATTGTGTGTTAGTTACGATTTAATTTTGTACAATTTTGTGGATTTAAGTGCAGTGAAAGCAATTAAAGATCGGTTCGCGCGGGTAAAAGTAAGCAATTGAGCAAGGCAAGGTCTGGTAAGTTCCATATTTTAGTCCTTTTCCTCAATATTTAATTTCATAATCGCATCTTGAATTTTTTAATCGCTAAAATTTGGTGCACAATTGCAAGTTTTAATTTATTTTGGAAAGAGCGAACTGTATCTCAAATCCGTATTACATTGGATGAGTATTGCGGTTGAATTTATTGGTCAGACATTGGATCGGTTTCAATTTGGTGTCAAATTTAGATTCTTATGCACAATTGCTATTGTTAGTGCATTTAAGAGTGCGAACCACACATCAAGTTTGCACTGCATCGGATCATTGTTGCAGATAAAGTTAGTTGTTTGCTGTTGATTTGGAAGAAAGTTAAATAATTCGAAACTTGGATTAGATTTGGATCTTTGTTGCGGTGTTTAGGTAACGGGTACTTACTGGACATTGGGCGGAATTGTGAACCGTCATTCAAACTTGAGTAAGTTCGAATCCATTGCCGTGCCGCTTACTTAACAGTAACAAATAGACTTTCGTGCGAAAACCATTGGAGTGTTTTTTACATTATTTGATAAAATTCGATTTAGTTACATTTAATAGTTCTGAATTTCGTATTGGAATCACGTCCTGTGACCTCACGAACGATGGATGGTTTAGTGGCACAACAAAGTGTACTAAGTGAGCAACTAAGCAAAATGGTCACGAATTTCCGAAAGGACCCTAAGGCACGGAAAACAACTGCGTATGCTACGAAACTACTGGAACGAGTGCAACAAATTCGTCGGTCCTTCACGGAGAATCATCATCAGATTCTTGAATTAGTAGATGGAAAGAAGATCCTTGAAGCAGATTATTTTAAACAGAACGTATATCTGGCGTTTGAGGAAGCAGAATTGAATTTTGAGGTAGAATTGGAAGAGTTGCGAGTGGAGCAAGTGGCACATGGAGCGCAAAGTTGTAAAGAAGGAGCGAGTCCGTCATCGAAAGCAATGGATGATACAGACGTTCGGCTCCCACGGATCAACCTGCCAAAGTTCAATGGAAAATATGACGAATGGGCATCGTTTAAAGATCTGTTCACGTCTCTGATCCATAAAAAAGCCAATTAACCGAAAGTGGAGAAGCTTCATTACCTGAAATGCAGTCTGTCCGGAGAAGCAGAACAATTATTGAAGCACTATTCGATTACCGAAGCAAACTATGAATCAGCGTGGAAAATGCTCGTGGAATAGTACGACGATAAAAATGTATTGTTGAAAACGCAGTTCAACCATTTACTCCATATAAGCAACGCAAACGAAACCGCATCATCGATCAAAATGCTGTTAGACAAAACAGTTGATTGCGTGCAGGCCATAGACAATCTAAAGGTAGGAAACATATGGGATGCAATATTAGTGCATTTGACGGCACAGCGATTACCATCCGAAACACGACAGATGTGGGAGCAACAGCAAGCTAAGGTTTCGGAGATATCATCGTTTCAACAATTGAAGGAGTTCCTACAATGCAGGTTCAGAGCGTTAGAAGCTGCTGGGGTAGAAAGGCATAAACCCATTCGCACATCACACAACGTATTTGTGACAAAGGAGGCGCAACAAATCGTGTGTATTCTATGCAAAGGACCAAATTATTTGAGACAATGCTCGAGCTTCCTGAAATTAGAATATCCTAAGAAATTCGAAATGGCAAAGAAAAATGGTTTGTGCCTCAATTGTCTAAACAAAGGACATTTTGTCGGGAAATGCCCTAGTAAATCGAGGTGTTTTCACTGCAAGAAGGCCCACCATACGCTCCTCCATAGACCAAACTCCTCAATTATCGGAAAGGCATCCCATCAATTGCCACCCCCGTTTATCCCTAATAGTCAGTCACCGCAACTAACAGCGCAGAATAATCAACCTTGGACACCTGCGCTAAGACAACAATCGCCGACATTTGGGTCACACAATGGACAACCATCTACTTCGTCTTCAGCTGATCATCGATTTCTACCGGCAGGCTCAGCAGTCGCCAAAGTTAACTCATCGACCATCAGTGCTCCAAAAGCGGTATTGTTAGCGACAGCACTGGTGACAGTTGAATCTCCAATCGGGATCGTGACGCTTCGCGCCTTGATGGATCAAGGATCACAGGCGTCCATCATTACGGAGAGCGCAGCTCAAGGACTCGGGATCAAAAGAGGTTGCACAAACATATCTGTAACTGGAATTGGGAAGACGAGAGGAATTCAAACCAATGGGACTTTGAAACTTAGACTGCGTACCAAGACAAATGAATGCTTAGTAGTGGACGTACTCATTTTGAACAAGCTAACTAGCTTTGTTCCATCGCAATTGGTTTCCACGTCGATTCGGGATCAGATAGGAAACATTGATTTGGCTGACCCGTACTTCGATCATCCGAGCAAAATTGACGTCATTCTGGGAGCGGATGTATACGCTCAAGTAATTCTCAGCGAGATTAAAAAATTGACTTTAGGTCCAGTGTTACATCACACCAAGCTAGGCTGGATAGTATCCGGGAGTGGTCAGCAGCAAGTCCTTCATTCATTCAAAGTTGAACTGAACGAAAATGTGGAAATAAGCGAACAGTTAAAACGATTTTGGGAAATTGTGGAAGTCGACGGGGATAGAACTAGAACGCAAGATGAGGATGCCTGTGAAAATCATTATGTTACCCATGTAAAGAGAGAATCAGATGGTCGGTATCAAGTGACTACCATTTAAAAACTCGGAAAGTCGAAATTCCTTAGGACTTTCGAGATCAAGTGCAATTGCAAGCTTATTGCACATAGAAAAACGTTTTGCCAGTACTGAAGGTCTCCGAGAGGAATATGCAGCTGTACTACAAGAATATTTAGACTTAGGTCACATGTATGAAGTGCCTCATTGCAACGAATGGGCAATGGAAAACGGTCGACAGGTGATTACATCTAACTTCCTTCCGCATCACGCAGTATACAAGGAAAGCACATCGACGAAAGTACGAGTGGTGTTCGACGCTTCCCGGAAAACAAGTTCTGGTGTATCCCTGAATGATACCTTGTTGACCGGACCAACTCTTCAGTGCAGCATGACAGCAATTGTAATGAGGTGGAGGCTAAAGCAGTACGCTATGATGGCTGACATAGCCAAGATGTATCGACAAGTAAACATGCATCGAGAAGATTCCAATTACCAAAAGATCGTTTGGCGGCCCGAACCAAATGGCCCAATTAAAGATTACGCCCTCAATACTGTGACGTTTGGAACTAGCTCAGCACCATTTCTGGCTATTAGAACTTTACACCAGCTTGCATATGACGAAAAGGAAACGTACCCTGAGGCAAGTAAATCGCTCTTGGAGGAATTTTATGTGGATGACCTATTATCTGGAGGTGATAGCGTGCAAGAAAGCGTCATTAAAAGAGATCAGTTGATTAAGCTCTTGAAGTCTGGCGGATTCCAATTGAGGAAATGGTTAGCCAATGACAATCAAATTTTGGTAGGACTTCCAACGGCGGATGTGGAAATGAATAACTGCGTTAAGTTTGAAATGGACCATGAATACAAATCATTAGGAATACTGTGGTACCCAATCGGTGATTATTTTACATTTCGACTCAAAAGCCATGAAAGATTAGAAACTTATACAAAACGATCAGTATTATCGACAATAGCACGTTTGTACGACCCATTAGGATGGTTAGCACCCTTCACGATAAGGGCTAAAATATTGCTGCAAGGTTTATGGTTGTCAGGTCAAGATTGGGACGATACCCAATATTTTGAATGGGGATTGGAGTGCTTGGTTAAAACAGTTACCTGAAATCGAAAATATACAAATACCACGATGGGTAGCATACCAGAAGGATTCGGAGGTATCACTCCACGGGTTTTGTGATGCATCCCAACGAGCATATGCGGCAGTTATTTATTTGACGGTGCGATCAGGTTCCACAGTTGCAAGTCATTTGTTAGCGGCCAAAACTAAGGTGGCGCCGGTGAAGCCAATTACGATTCCGCGTTTGGAACTTTGCGGAGCTGTTTTGTTGGCCCGATTGCTAAAAGAAGTAAAGGCAGCATTAAAGTTTGATCAAGTACCTACGTGGTTGTGGACCGATTCCGAGGTCGTTTTGGCTTGGTTGAAAGGATTGCCGACACGATGGACTGTCTTTGTCAGTAACCGAACAGCTCACATCTAAAACGTCACCGGTAACATACCGTGGAGATATGTACCTTCGAAGGATAATCCAGCGGATGCAGCGTCTAGAGGAATAAAGCCCTGTGATTTAATCGATAGTCAGCTGTGGTGGCATGGGCCAAGCTGGTTAACGAAAGGTGTCAATGATTGGCCTAAAAATAAAACCATTCAGTTAACTGACATAGAAAAACGAAAATCAATGATGGTCAATGTGGGATTAAAGACAGAGTATCTCTTGGATGAATTGTTGAAAAAATATTCTAGCTTAATGAAATTAATTAGAGTCACGGCATATTGTTTCCGTTTTCTTAGAGAGAAGTCCACACAACCCAATTTGCCAAAGTATCTCACTAGCGACGAATTACGGTACGCTTCGGAGTTTTGGATCAGGCATGTTCAACAAGATGCATTTCCGGAAGAAATATATGAGCTTCAAAAGGGTACGTCCGTCGGAAAGAAAAGCCGGTTGGTCAATTTGAACCCGTTTATTGACAACAAGGGAATAATGCGGGTCGGTGGACGGCTCGAGCACGCGCCTTTAACATTTGATGCAAGACCCCCGATGATTTTACCGCGAAATGGTGTATTCACCGATTTATTATTACAAGAAGTCCATCAAGCTACTTTACACGGACAGACGCAACTGATGTTGAATACCTTAAGAAGGAAATTTTGGGTAATTGATGGGCGCAACCGGGCTAAACAATCTATCCACAAATGCGTTCATTGTTTTCGCGCAAAGGCAAAGGAAGCCAGCCAGTTGATGGGCAATTTGCCAGAAGCTCGGGTAACTATGTCGCGTCCATTCATACACACCGGCGTCGATTTTTGTAGCCCGTTTGAAATTAAAGATAGACGAGGAAGAGGCAGCAGGACGACAAAGGGTTATGTGGCTATTTTCATTTGTTTAGCTGTAAAAGCCATACACGTTGAAATCGTTAGCGACCTGTCCACACCTGCACTCCTAGCAGCATTACGGCGGTTCGTGGGAAGACGAGGATTCAGCAGTCATATATATTCGGACTGTGGTACCAATTTTGTTGGCGCAGCTGCTGAGTTGCAGCGGATCACAAAAATTAGTAATGAAGCGGCGAAGATTGTTGCAAATGAAGGAGTAACTTGGCACTTCAATCCACGAGCATCACCTCACTTTGGCGGACTTTGAGAGGCTGGTGTGAAATCTATTAAGGCACATTTACGTCGGGTTGCCGGACACGTGTCTCTAACATATGAGGAACTATCCACAGTGTTGATTAGAATCGAAGCCTGTCTCAACTCCCGTCCTCTCTGCCCTCTCAACGATGACCCGATGGATACCGCTGCACTCACGCCAGCTCATTTCCTGATTGGCGACGTAATGATAGCACTACCTGAAGCTGAATTGGAAAATGTCAACGTTAACTACCTTGATAGATGGCAGATGACTCAGAAGATTGCACAAGATTTTTGGAGACGTTGGAAGACAGAATACTTGAGTCATTTGCAACGTAGACCAAAATGGCTTAAGCACGAAACCAACATAAAGGTGGGAGATTTGTGTATCCTCAAGGATGAAAAACTTCTTTCTTACCGGTGGCCATTAGCGAGGATCATTCAAGTACACCCCGGAAGGGATAATTTAGTTCGTGTCGTGACTGTGTGGACAAATGGCAAAAGGTATACAAGACCAATTACGAAAATTGCGCTGCTGCCAACGCAGGAATCTACACATTAATGTATATATATATATATATATATATATATATATATATATATATATATATATATATATATATATATTTGTCGCACCATCCTTACTTTCTCCTATCCTATCCTTCACTCAGACCTTGCGCCGAACAAACATTAATATAATACTACGATCGAAGTCAATTTTTTGCTGTAACCTAACAATTTGGAGGTGGTTTGCAGTACAGGTGGCGGTGGACGCCCAGCATAGGTGGGACAACTTCACCACGCCTAACTCAATAGACAAGATTAATCCAACCGAAGTCAACTGAAGATAAAGCGTAGCGCAGCAAAGAATCAATTGGAAATGAAACGACACTAAAAGGTATTCCAAATTGCAAAACTAAATAATTACTAGTTTAATTACAGGGCATTGTTACTGCTGAGGCGTTGCACCCCTCAGCCGGGGGAGTATGTTGAGTACTCACCTTTCTGCATATATTCTGCCTCCTCAAACGCCTGATCGATGTCGCCTGATTTGCAACGTAACTTGTTCTCTCGGAGTTACGGCTTGATATTACCTTCCCGGCTTCGTCCGTCAATCTCATAACCAAGTCACAGCACTTGTTTAAATTTAAAGTAGCCATCTTTCTACTGGAAAACACTCAATGACCAGCCCGCCGGAGAGAACTTCTGATATCAAACAACCGGATGACAGATTGACTTTGATGCACGACGCGAACTTATGTCAACACAATTAATTGTCGAACTTGACATACTACAAAATGTCACAGGGTGCCCGTAAACTATTAATATCGCAGAATCACGTAATTGTTCAGAATATTATAAATTTAGTATAAGATTAATTTTACGCGGGAAAAAATGTACCGAAATTTTCATCAAACGGGAAACTCTTTGAAAGAGATTTTTCCATTGTTCAGTTTTGCATTGTCCGTTCCCAAGATAACTCGATCGCGATATAGTGTATAATTAGTTGCAAGTTTTCCAAGTCGGGAATTAAACATTGTTGTATTGAAAAATAAAATTGGAAATATAGAAGTTTGAAATTAAACTATCGTTTTATTGTGAAACAACTACCGCTAATATATTAGGAAAGTTATACAGACATTTCATCATATCCATCCATTAACTGAAAACTCGTAATTAAATTTCTCTATATAATAGAATAGTCCGCGTAGTGCAGTGGTTAGAGAACTCGCTGCGTAAGCCGAAGATCCTTGGTTTGAATCCCGTTGGTGACAACAAGGTTTGTTTGGATTGATTCTTTAGACGGACTATAAGCCCGCTCAGTTGTGATACGTACTGGTTTAAAATCAGAACGTGTCGCAGCTGGGTGGACGCACATACGGCCAAAGCGTGGTACTGACCATATACACCTTCCCGAGTGCCGATAAAATTCAAGATAATGAGATACTCTAACTATCTCTAAACGAAAGAGCGAAAGGGGCTGTAGTGCTAAAGCAACATAAAAAAATGGATAGAAGTATGTATAGAAAACTGAAACGTTATTAAATATTTCAAAGTGAAGGTTATACTTCTGTTATCCTCAAGTATTATGTGAGTGCGATCTAGTTTTATCTACTTTGCTATATGCAAAGTCGTCCTCAGTATTAAATCCAAACGAACATCAAATTAAGATAAAAGCATTATTAACGCTACACTCATCTTTAACTTTTGTCGTAAAATGTAACATCGTCTCACAGTTGAAGCAAAAATTACAGTTTCCATCATTAATTACATTGGATAACCTTCGCTTGTTTAAATTCTTGAAATGAACAAATAATAAACACATAGAGCCTTAATGAAAATATGCTCTCCCAAGTATTCAACAAACGCCAAATCATTAATAGAAAACAGTAGTTATTAAAAGCAGTCGCATATGATCGATACATCGATACTTGTACAAAATTCAACATGATACAAATAAAACAATCAATTCTCTTGTGTATAGAAATAAGATATCGAAAAACAAAAAATCAATTAACAAAGTTTAAAATTGCACCAACATCAAACACACAATTATACTACCATTTCTACATTTATTAATTTTAATATAAAATACTTTATATTAATGGTAAAACCAACTATCAAATAAAAAAGCAATCCAAACGCAAATGAAAATACATGTGGACATCAAACACAGATTAATTGAAAGAAAACAACAAACAAATAAAACATACAAATATGATAACAACTTAAAATGTGATGATTTCAAATACATGTACATTGAATAGATAAAAACAATTATAAATGAAACAAAAGCCAAGTATTTAAAACCTGCATAGAAAAATATATAAGAAGACGGCCATTGAATTTAGAATATTTGTCATGAAGCACAAGATATGAAAGAAGTAAACTCGAAGAAGAAAAAATAACGCGCGTGTGAACTGAATAATAAAATCTCAATTCAAAGAAGCTTTATTAAAACAAGATGTGGTTGTGAATCATCTGAACGACTCGCTCTTCGCAGAAAATCTAAATCTACACCAGGAATTCGAGTACCAATTGAACTAGCAACAGAATTTTACCGTCATTGCGAATATTGGAAATCAATAGTGGAAGCAACCTTCGATTGAAATCGAAACGGAATGACGACTGAGATGAGATGGTACGTTTCAAGAGGAGTCGACTTACAGCCGCCACTCGAGAAAGACGGGCGCGAACACGGCCGTGGTGGAAAATACGATCTTGAGGAAAGTGGGAGTGGATCGTGAGAAACTCGTTGCAGAAAGTTATGTTGCTCGTGTTTCGCACATTTTAATTGTATATCTGCATGAAATATCCCTACAGTAAACGATATCGAAGAAACGTAATTGTTATACATGTTCATAATTTCGGAATTTCCGTGTAATTCGTTCGGAAGTGTATTTGCAGAAACGTTGATTTACGGTACTTCGTGGTGATACGTCAATTCGTATAAAGATAATTGCACGCTCATCTGGTGGGGCTGTTAGAAAGGCTAGGGATGGTGTCTCGATCCTCGGGTAGTGTGAAGTTTCACCCTTGACCACGAATTTTCCCCAAGTGTAGTAATCGAGCAGGTTTCATGCCAGCAATTATAGAAAAGAATAATTAGGACGTCGCGAGTAGTGCACGAGACAAGAAAATTCAATGGTGGCAGAAGTTTGAATTCGGAATGATCGACATTGTTGAGTGGCGAGAGACGATTTTAAAGTATTGTTTGTGAAGTTTAATTTGTTGGATTTCATTAAGTGTTAGGATTTGTGCGGAATCCTAGAAAGTTTGTAACTTTCTTTCCAAGTAATGGAAAAGGTTCCGGGATTGCGCATTTTTCACTCACTTAGCGTCGGGAGAACAAACTGAGTCTGTTCGAAACCGCGAGACAGCGCGGACGCCGCGTGGAGAAATAAACTTTAAGTGTTGGATATACGAGATTTTGTGAAATTGGATGACACTTCGTTTTACCAATTGATGAGTTTCGAATAAAAAGATCAGTTGCTTATCAAATGTGCGGTTAAAACGTGTATACTACAAATTATCACCGAGTATTAAATAAATTCAGTTCCAAGATAAATTCAATTCGTGGAGTATGAAGCCGCTTTTATTAAATTTGTTCAAATCCTGACAAAGATTTTATAGTGCAAAATTGCACCGAATAAACTTAACGAATGGTTCGGAGAGTGAAAGTGAAGGAAATATACCAATAATAGTACAGTTGAGTTAAAGTCAATTTCCAAAATGAATTTCTTAAAATTATCGAAACGTCACAAGATTCGCTCCCGCTTGCACAGCTAAGGGAAAAGAAACTCGTGATAGTTTGCGTGCGGTACAGATTCGCTCCCGCGTGCACAGTTGCCGTTTTCCGCCGACTGGCCGATTGAATTGTCGAGAATCCCATCTTTCTGTTGGAATTTACTGCACACCGGAGGGGAACGAGATTTTATATGACTTTTGACAGAATCAGTGGAACGCCCGTACTCCAAAGAGCTCATTTGTCTCCACCGATAAGATGGAAGTTAGCTAGGTCGCGTATGTATTCACATAGGTAATCATTGATTGTATTCGATTAGGCGCCCGTTATTTTTTTTTTGTCTAAACTTATTGAATTTGGTGAAAGCAAATAATTACTGCTAAATTTTTCATTCAGTCATAATGAAATGAAACCGGTTAGTGCGAGTGGAGTTTGGTTTCGGTTTCGATTATTCTACATTTACAGGCTTCCCCGCCCCGAACACGAGCGCTCGTAGGAGGAGGTTTGGGGGTAAGTACCATTCTTTTGTTCAAAAATTATATTTTTCTTTGCATGTTACATTGAATTTACGTACATACAAATACTAAACCAAAGCACTCGGACACCTGCGTTTCTTGCGATAACGTCTGTAGTCTCAAAAAGGCCTTGCTTAATCGGTACTCGGTCGCTTTTGTATTGATTACTTAATGTTATAAACTATTAGACGATTGCCATAATCTCTCGTTTTTATATTTTCTTGTTGCACAGAACATAATGTTATTTTTTTTAAATAAAATGTGCTAATATCCCAGAACTTTCGGTATTTCTATTTTGCTTCTTTTGGACCGAGTATAGGACCTGGTACGGTGGCAGGCTGCCCCCTAAAAACATGAGCCAGCCGCCGGGTACAATCTAATCCTTCTTTTTCTCTTTGTTTCAGGTGACATCGCGGGTTGAGTGGCCCAAGCAGAGTGTCTCTTTATGACATAGCGTTATGCAATCGAATTGTATAATTCTATGGCATAAATTGGTCACCGGGGTACTCCCCTTCTGATGGGAAAGTTTATACAAGTCAAGTTGTATGAGTTTTCCACTCAGAAGAGGAATACCTGGCCACTGCAACAAAAATATGGATTTAATTCCGGTTGGGTGGGTGCGAAGGGGCTCCATCACCACCCGGTTGCCCTTCTTTCATTTGTGGGCCATGAGCTTCGTCGGGTAACGACGAGGTTACCCCAAGTCCGCCTTTTTTCAGGTTCCACTTGTTCTCGGAACAAGTACTTTCTCTCTCGGTGTAGTTATCTACACTTTTTGCGATTTCTGTCGCATCTTGGTCGACTGACCACCAAATTCGTGAGTGTGAAAATTTTTGTAGTGGGTCCTCGTGCTGGGGAAATGAACCCGCCCCACGACACCGCAATGCTAGCCTGCCAGCGCATTCACGCGTCCCCAGACGAGGGCATTCTCGGCAGATACTTTCATCTTCTTCTGCCGAGGCAGCAGAACATCGCTGCAGTCCTTCACGGACTTTTGAAACATTTAAATTCACTACAACGTGGTGAACTCTACTATAAGCATCATAACGACTGCTTGCTGCGCTTCTATGCCCCGTCGAAAACCCCGGCACGGCAAGCCCCCAGTGTGCTGGTGGTCAACTGAAATCGCTGAAAAGCGAAGGGAGTGTCACAAGCTTCGACGTGAGGCTCAACGGCCGCGGAACCTTGACGAGGCAAGCAACCGCGCAGCAGCATACAAGACGGCCAGGAAATGCCTTCGCAAATTGATCAACAATAGCAAGGCTCGCTGCTGGCAAGACCTAGTGGACCTAGTGGGGCCTTGACTACAAGCTAGTTATGCGGAAGCTTGGTGCCCTACAGAAGCCTTGTATATATGATGCGGGAAAGATGGACGCGATAGTGCGGGGACTCTTCCCCGCCCATCCCGTCCGTGTTGACGCTGTCCATGGTGAAACAGTAGTCGAGTGCCCACTCTTCACACAGCTGGAACTGGAGGAGGCAGTCCTCTCATTGAAAGCAAGGGAGGCTCCAGGTCCAGATGGTGTTCCGGCTGAGGTCTTGTGGCTTGTCTATCACCATTGTCCAGACTTGCTACTCTGCACATTCAACGCTTGCCTACGGGACGGGGTTTTCCCGGTACGATGGAAGGTGGCGAGGCTCGTGCTGGTCAGCAAGGGGAAGGGAAATCCCGGATCGCCGTCTGCATACCGCCCGTTATGCATGCTAGACACGGCTGGGAAAGTGCTAGAGAAACTCATCAAGGGAAGATTCACTGACGCGATTCGTGCTGCTGGGGACCTATCTCCTCGGCAGTACGGCTTTAGAGCAAGACGTTCTACCATTGATGCGATTGCAGAGGTGGTGAGCGTGGTCCAAAAAGCAGAGGCATATAGTCGCACCAAGCGACGGATCGTCCTGTTGGTGACACTCGACGTCAGGAGCGCCTTCAAGCCCGCTAGATGGGTGGGTATTTTGGATACGCTGGAAAACCCTATTCAAGTTCCAGAATATCTAATGCGGATTTTGAGGGACTACCTAAAGGACCGAAGTCTGCTCTACGACACGACACAGGGCCAACGAAGGATGGAAATTACATCGGGTGTTGTCCAGGGATCTATCCTTGGTCCGGACCTGTGGAACGTGTCTTACGACGGACTACTGAGACTCGAGATGCCAGATGCGTCGTGCCTGGTCGGCTATGCGGATGATGTTGCGGCTTTGGTCGCTGGACGCACCGTTGAACAAGCGCAACTTAGGCTAGGTATGCTAATGCGCCGAAGAGGGACTGGATTACTGTTCGAGGGTTCAGTTTAGGACTGAAGAAAACCGAAGTGGTCATATTGACAAAAAAGTGAATACCTAGAGTAAGAATGATCAGTATTGGAGACATACAAATCGAATCGAAGCCATTGGTGAAATACCTGGAGCTACTGATCAACTCGAAGATGAGTTTCTCTGAGCAAATCAGGGCAACGGCTGAGACGACTGCTGCAGGAGTATCGGCTCTGAGTCGACTTATGGCCAACGTAGGGGGACCTAGGCCATCAACAAGACGCCTCTTGATGAGTGCTGTAGGGTCAGCGCTACTGTATGGAGCAGAAGTATGGGGCGACGCTCTCGGTAAGGAAGTATACCGAAAACGCTTGGCACAGGTACAGAGAAGAGGAGCACAGAAGATTTCATCTTCGTATCCAACAGTCTCCGACTCGGCGGTGAGAGTGATTGCAGGCGTGATAACTGTCGCCCTCTTTGCTAGAGAGCGCCGCGCTATTTACCTGCGCCGAAACGAGGATGCGAGGGAGATGGTTGTCCGCGAGGAGAGACAGCGGTTGCTCAACGATTGGCAGCAGTCTTGGGTGAATTGCACGAAAGGAAGGTGGACTGCGCGCCTCATCCCGGATGTCAGACCGTGGCTAATTCGAAGGCATGGTGAGACTGACTTCTATCTGACCCAGCTTTTGAGCGGGCATGGGTGTTTTCAGTCTTACCTGCACAATATCGGTAAGTCATAGTCTCCCGATTGTCGGTTTTGCCCAGGAGAGGAGGACAATGGATGCCACACATTTTTTGCGTGATAAACTGGGACAGGCTGCGAAGGAACCTCTACAAGGAGACGGGAGAGCTCACCCCGGATAAAATAGTCACGGTGATGCTCGAATCGGTTGACAAATGGAACCAGGTGGCACATTATGCTCGGACAGTCCTAAGAGATAAAAGGAACTGATAGCAGCGGGGGGCGTTGGGCATGGGAATCGCTTTTCTGGCACTTCCTTTTCCCCTCTCCCCGCCCGCTTGGAAAGGGATCCCGCAGCTTGAAGGCGCCTCACGGCGTAACAAAACGAGACCTGGCCCGAAGTAATGTGTCAAACGGTTCCATACTGGGTTCTCAGGTTGACAGGGCAGGTGTTTAGTGGGTAGTCCAGTCGCCTTCTTGCGAGCACTCTGTGCATAAATGGCATTCACCTCCCTACCACAAGAAAAACAAAAAATCTTAGAAATGACTATGGGGTGCAGCACTGCCTCACTCCATACCATTCACCACAAGTGAATGCCTCGGAGAGGTCAAACCAGTCGACATTGAACGCCATCAGGGCCTACATAGGGTCGGATCATGACAGGTGGAACGAGAACATTTCGGAATCATGTTTTGCTTTCCACAAGGTTATTCATGTGCACATGGGATTTTCGCGCTATTTTCTCATGTTCGGGTACCACTCTATTCAGCATGGCTCTGGGTACGTTTTCGTGCGGGATTTCACTGTACTTAATGCCGCCGAGCAAAATTTGCTCCACGATTTATTCCTGCAGTGGTTCATCATCGTGTTGGGGAAGTGTTATATGAGCTTGAAGATGAGTCTGGTAAGCTACTCGAGACCTTCCACGCTAAGGATATTCGATCGGACTCCCAATTACCCCTGCCGACGTTCTTTCTTTGCACGGCTGAATGAGACCCTCAGGGCTTGGGTCGTCCCCGTGATTGTTGCGAATTGCGGTCGTAGCGGCGTTCTCCCATTCACAACTTCAATTGCCTAATTAACATCCACCACTTCTAGCCTTTTCTTATAATCATTTAAAAAAAAGTTTCATTCATTAATTCCCCTTAACAAAACTTCATTTTATATCTTTTACTAACAAACTTACATTCTTTATTTTCTACTGAAAAACGTTTATTCATTATTAATACAACACTAACAAAAATCCATTCTCGCCTTTTTACTAACAAATTTAATACCATTGCCCATACAAAATTTGCACATTTGAAGTTGCTTATGTGAAGAATGGGAGATTGTCAGAAGTTGGCTCTGGTGCTAGTGTCGTGGACTCTCAATTGGGGCGTCCGCTGGCACCCTGGGTTCAAGTTCCCCCCAATGCAGGATTTGGATTGGCCACAGATTTATTCTTGGATTCACGCCTTAACACCAGACACATCCACAAACTTACTTCTATGCCCGACAGACACGAATTATCTCCACACCAACGACAACGCCTAGAAGCGTCCATTGCCGCTTTCCATTTTACGCTACGCCAGACCTTGGCCACACTACTCTGGTCTCACATGTTATTGACGTTGGTGATAGCAAGCCAATAAAGCAGAGACACTATGCTATCTCACCGGCTATGGAAAAGCTACTGCACGTGGAGTTGGACAGGATGCTAGAGTTGAGGGTTATAGAGGAATCTCAACGTGCCTGGTCTTCCCCAGTAATCTTGGTGGTAAAACCAGTTGGTGTTTTTCTGGGTGCCCGGAAAGTCAATGCGATGACCGTTAAAGACGGCACACTGTTCCACTTATCTATGGAATATTGGGAAGACTGCCGAAAGCAGACTACATTACGAGTCTCGATTTGAACCGATTGTGACCTTCAGCGCATAATCAGTCTAAATATGAGGCAGTATCTGCGGGATCATCTGGCGGGCATTGATTTCTCTTCGGTGAGGGAGATTTCCCGGCGATGTTGAGCTATAGAGGCTGTCTGGTACCCTGATGGGCTCCCAGAGCCACGAAATACAATGCGTGGGACCGCTAAGATTTACAAACTCTCCTGGGAGGAGGATAAATGGCCTACGATGTCAAACGCTCATGAGTGGTGTAGCCCTTCTGAAAACATGACGCGCAAGATAAGGCAAGCGCAACTGTACACCTCTTATCCACCTAATGAATCACACACTCGGCAGTATACCAAATATCCTGAGCTCACGCTCAGAGGACAATATCCAGAACTACCTGCAGTGGGCTCGCTATTATCCACAAAGAGTGCATGGGCCGCAAATACCAATGGGATATCAAACACTTCTCATGCAACTGACATTACCCAAACACTGCCTTCTTTTTATTATGCCGACATGTACAACTCAGTCCCGGTCCCAGCGCAGTACGAATTAGCAGCACTAGGGTCTCCACTGACCCCAAAAGTAACATGGATGAGCAAAGCAAACGCGAAACCGCCACCAGCCGCTACTCGAGCTCGTTATTTAGCCCCCTGCGTGATCTGGGTATGAATTCAGCGTTTGCTAGAATAGCCTAGATCTTGGATATACCTACCGGTATAGCCCTCAAGTAGTCCAGAGCGCGTTAGGTTTGGATGCGAGGCTGAAGATGTCCTTTGTCCAAACTGCCCTCATTGCCAAATGTCGGGAAACGTCAGACGGGGTGTGTTGATCCGGGGGAACCAACCACAACCTCCGAGGCGTGTCGCCCCAATAACCCACGAGACCAGCGCCACGAATACAGATACCGATATGAGACACTGGCTATAGATGTTAGTGCACTTGCTTCCTTTGTCGGCTCGAGCACCTCAAGTGTTGGTCCAGACTTCGTCATAAGTAATGAAATGGCGGGTAATAATCAAGAACCACCCGCCTGTTTCAGAGCACGTCCCTTCCGGGATCGCTTTCGGAGATCCTGGAGGTATTTCTTCGCCAGGCGTATCTTGAAGCGTGCCTGCGTGGAGTCAATTGTTGTGGCGACAAGAGGCCCTACGCAGAGATTTCTGTAAAGGGTCGTAAATTGACGGGCTTTCTTGATAGTGGAGCCAGTGTCAGTATCCTCGGAGCCGGAGCCTTGGACCTACTGTCAGACATGGGCCTGCATATGTACTCCATGCACGCTCATGTCCAGACTGCATCAGGACACAAGGATCCGGTTCTGGGATATTTCACCACATTGGTGCAATTCAACAACACCTTCAAATTGATGAGATTCCTGGTTGTTCCTTGACGCGCGCAGTGTAACTTGGAATTGACTTCTGGGATCTCTTCAAAATAGCACCAATCCAGGTCAACGCTATCGATTCAGCCACAGAGCCTCCGAGCCCCGAATTCCACCTGTTGTTTCCAAAAGATCAACATGTAGTAATCGAGCGCCGCCTTAGCAAACTGCTCGAAAATCTTCATAACACTTATTCGAAATTTTAATTCAAGATTTAAAAAAAAAATTGAAATTATTTCAATTTATAGTTATAAATCAGGAAATATTTTTATATTTATTTTTATTAAATGTAAATTTTATAGATTTTTTTCTATATTGAATTGAAACTTTTCTATCTGATTATATTCTTTGTGATATTTATCTTATTATTATTATTTAATATTTTTTTAATTTTTTTAGCTTCTATTAATTTGAAAATTCAAATCGGCAATTTAAAATTTCGGACATGAGAACACTAAGCCAATAAAGCCATCCATGTATTGCATTGCCGAATGCAATCTATCTTGGCTGAGCTAGTAGCTTGTCTCAATTTACCGGTGCGGCATAGAGATTATGCCAAGATTTGGTCGGATCGAGGGGTCTGTTATGAATCGTCATCGCGAACATGTCGCGACGCCCAAGGAGTATCCGACTTTGCTACTACTTGTCCAAACCGCTATCGAGGAGACGTCTCGAGGTATCGATTGAAGCAGATGTAGGCGCGGTGTGCAACGTTTACGATAGTTGAAATCGGTTGTTGTTATTTAATATCTAAATAGTTATGAATGATATTGTCGCGAAATTAGCAAAAAAACTTTGCAAATATTATTAAAGAGAGTTAAAAGTGTACTTTTCAAGCGTATTAAATTGAAATGCCCTCAGCCGGGTTAACGGCAGTGCCAGTTGGCATTTTCTTAGCTCTCATTGTGATAGTTATTATGGTGTCATTTCATTACATAAAATGAATGTTCAAAGCAATGATTAAATTAAAATGAGCCGTGTTGTGTTTAACAAGTCCATTCAATTGCTTACAAACTAGGAAATGCATGACAAAGTGGCTTACGAAAGCACCTGAGTATGCAGAATTATTAGTAAAACTATGCATCTTAATACGAGTGTGTTGAAATGCTAACCATACGTTATTTTGAAGGAGAAATGTTTGATTTTTACCTTTTCGTATAAATTCGGTGTTAACAAAAGTGAATTGAGATCGAGATATCATCTAGTGTTCACAATTTTAAAACAGATCTGAAAACTGTTATCAACGGGCAATGTCAGTCTCCGTCTGTTCAAGATCACTAGCAATACTCGGTATCGCATGGGAAAACATCACAAAACACCGCCTCTGGAAGTAGTGCTCTGCAATCGAATTGCACTCAAGTGTTCGTTCAACGGGATAGGACATTCGGGATTACGAAAGACTGGCAATAAATGAGAATTTTAGCCTGTCACGTCACACATTTTCAAATTTTTATTATTATTCATCTTAAGATAAAGTGATTCGCCCAATGGCGTAAGTTGTCTGTAAAGTATTCAAGTGAATTATAATTATAATAATAACTTAAAATTTAATCAAATAAGTTAGAACGAGTCAAGTTTTTGATATAGTACAACAATTTTATCGAATAGCTAACAATCCACATCATCAGCGGGCGCCCATCGAGGATTTCGGTGAGTGCCCGTTTGCTTTTTCTAAATTTTTTATATTAAAATTTATTGTTTATATTATTTTAAATATTCTTTCTATTTAATTTTTATTGGAGATTTTTAATTTATAAACAAAAAATAAGAAGAAACGTACGGAAACCCCTCCAAACAACTGTAACGTACTACATTTAGATTTTTTTTGGTATCTTATAAAAAAATAAAACTATGAAGTCTTGGGGAAGCGGTTGTTGCGTACACATTAATACCAAGTTTTCAAATGAGCAAATAAAAAGAAGAAACAACATACACAATTGAACATTAAAATCATTTCTAAACCCTTTGAAACTCATTCAATTGCCTCATTTTTTTATATATTCTATTTTTTGTTATTTAATTAAATTTACATTTTTGTTATTTATATGTATGACCCGTATTTTTAATTCATTTTTGTCATCACTGTTAAATACATTTAGCCTTTTCATTTTGTTGGCTACTTATCACTGCAATAATAATGAATAGATAATCGAAAACTATACACCCGGTCTTTGCATTCATTTAAACACCTGACCGGGTATGGGACCCGCAACGATGGCTGGCCCTCCACTATACTGAGGTAGCCATCGGGCGAGCTCTCCCCGTTTTATGCGTTACAGGGGCTCTTGACCGGGTAGAGTGGCCTTCCACTCGCGTGCCCTTTTATGGTATAGTGTTAACATAAATTGGCCACGTTTATATTTTTCATTTAAGGGAAAAATTCACACAAATTATGTGAGTTTTTCACTTAAATGGAAAATAGATGGCCAAATCTAGATTAGGACTTGATCCGGTTAGGAGGTTGCGAGGGGGCGCCACTTCCACCTGGATGCGCCACTTTTATTTGGGGCCATAAGTATCGTCGGTAACGACGAAGTCCGCTCAAGTCCGTATGTTTTCTTCCGGCCCAGTTTGTTACAGGCTATAAACAATTTCAACCCTTAGTAGATTAGCTCGGCCTCGACACCAGTCGATCGGCATTAGACTCTTTTCAATTCGTGAATGCGAAATTTTTTCGTAGTGGGTCCTTGTGCTGGGGAAAAGAACCCGCCCTACAGCGCCGCAATGCTAGCCTGCCAGCGCATTCACACGTCCTCAGACAAGGCCAATCTCAGCGGATTCCACCATCCTCTTTCGCCGAGGCAGCAGACCATCGCTGCAGTCCTTTACGGACTTTTATCTAACCATTTCACTATAAACAACAACTGGACTTCGTCAAACAACAGTTTTCATCATCTGACGCGAACGGCTATGATAGGATCAGTCTCGTGTTTCATCACATTGACACTAGTTCTGCTCGACCCATTAAGCAGCGGCACTCTGCTGTTTCGCCCGTAATACAGAAACCGGTTTATGACGAACTCGATCGTATGTTGTCTTTGGTAGTAGAGGAACGACAGAGTTCGTGGAGCTCTCCTGGATCTTCTTGACCTAAAGAATGGCTTTTGGCAAATTCCGTTGTATGCCGCAAGTAAAGGAAAACCGGCCTTTACTGTTCCTGGCAGGCCCTTATACCATTTCAAGGTCATGCCGTTTGGTCGATGTAACGCTCCCCAAACGATGTTTCGGTTGATGCATAAAGTAATACCGCATGATCCAAAGGACAAGGTATTTGTTTACATAGATGACCTGCTTGTTACGAGTTCAACATTTGATGAACACTTCGAGCTCCTGAGTACTGTTGCAAAACTGCTCAGGGACGCCAACTTAATCATTGATGTTGAAAAGAGCAAGTTCATCAAGAAGGAAATCAAATATCTTGGCTTCGTAGTAAGTGATGGTATCCTGCGCAAGGAGCTGGAGAAGGTTTCCGACATAGTTTCCTATCCTGAACCCTGAACTGCCAAAGACGTGAGACGGTTCATGGGCATGGCAGGATGTTACAGACGTTTCATTCCGAACTTTGCATCGGTTACCGCTCCACAAACGGATTTTCTAAGGGGTAAACGCACCTTGAAGTGGCCTGCTACTGCCAACAGCGCCTTCAATAAAGTGCAACAGTTGCCTATTTCCGTTCCAGTGTTGGCCAATCACGATTTTACAAGGCACTTCTATATTCAATGTGACGCAACTATAGCATGACCGAATTGGAATACTCAGCTGTAGTGCAAAGCGTCAAGAGATTCAAGGCATATATCGAAGGATTGCCTTCCACCATCATTACCGACCATGCTAGCCTCATTACTTGCCTCCCGGGGCACAAACATATTGATGGTTTGATTCCGGAGTCTGCGTTTCAGGAGCTCGAGTACGAATATCTCAAGGAGAAAATCTGTAAGCAACCTGATAAGTTTCAGAATGTGCACCTTGCTGATGGGCGAGTATACATCAGTACTGGATCTCCTGTAACGCTGACCTCGGATATCCTCCGAAGAAAATTATGGGCTCCTGGGCTCATGATGATCCCCGGGGTTGGCATTGTGGAATTCATAAGACAACAGAAGTCTTAAAACGATACGAATATTGGCCTCGTTTGCGTGAAGATGTGATCTAGTACATCCAAAGCTCTTCGACAAGCAAATGGGCCAGGCCTTCGAAATCCACTCTGAGACCCCCTATGGGCGCATCATGCGACTCAGCGAGACCTATGCAGCGCCTGTTTGTGGACCTCATGGGCTCATACCCCCATTCAAAATCAGAAGTACCCAATTATTTGTGGTCCTGGACCATTACACTAAGTTCATATGGCTCAAGCCCACGGCTAAAGCCACTGCGGAATCAGTCGTGCAATATTTGGAGCGCGAAATCTTTTTGACAACGGTATTAAGTTTGTCTCCAATGTATTCGCTAACCTTATAAATGACTATGGGGTGCAGCACTGCCTCACTCCATACCATTCACCACAAGCGAATGCCTCGAACAGGTCAAACCAGTCGACATTGAACGCCATCAGGGCCTACTTAGGGTCCGATCATAGAAGATGGGACGAGAATCTTTCGGAATCATGTTTTGCCTTCCGCAAGGTTATTCATGAGTCCATGGGATTATCGCCCTGTTTTCTCATGTTCGGGTACCACCCTATTCACCATGGCTCTGAGTACGCTCTCCCTGGAACCTTGAATACTTTTGAGGATGGAGAAGTACAGTTAGGTGTGAACAGTGATCGTCTGCGAGCTGTACAAGACCGCGTCCGAGCTAAGTTGGGAGAAGCCTACCAAAAGGGATCTCGACGTTACAACCTTCGGGCTCGCCCCCGTGAGCTACTCCAGAGTCAGAAAGTTTTCGTGCGGGATTTCGCTGTATTCAGTGCCGCTCCACGATTTATTCCAGTAGCTGTTCTTCACATTGTTGGGCAAGTGTCATATGAGCTTGAAGATGAGTCTGGTAAGCTGCTCGGGACCTTCCACGCTAAGGATATTCGATCGGACTCCCAATTACCCCTGCTGACGTTCTTTCTTTGCCCGGCTGAATGAGACCCTCAGGGTTTGGGTCGTCCCCACGATTGTTGCGAATTGCGGCCGTACCGGCATTCTCCCATTCACAACTTCAATTGCCTAATTAACATCCACCATCTACTCTTGGGCACACCTAGCCTTTTCTTTTAATCATTCAAAAACAAAAATCTATCCTTCCCACTAAAAAAGTTTCATTCATTAATTCCCCTTAAAAAAACTTCATTTTATATCTTTTACTTCTAAACTTCCATTCTATATTATCTACAAAAAAAATATTATTCATTATTAATACAACACTAACAAAAATCTGCGGGATCATTTGGTGGACGTTGATTGCTTTTCGGTGAGGCAGCTTTCCCGGCGATGTAGAGCTATAGAGGCTGTCTGGTACCCTGATGGGCTCCCAGAGCCATGAAATACAATGCGTGGGACCGGTAAGATTTACAAACTCTCCTGGGAGGAGGATAGATGGCCTACGATGTGAACGCTCATGAGCGATGTAGCCCTTCTGAAAACATGACGGGGAAGCTAAGGCAAGCGCAACTGTACACCCCTTATCCACCTGTTGTATCATACACTCGGCAGTATACCAAACATCCTGAGCTCAAGTTCAGAGGACAATATCCAGAACTATCTGCAGTGGACTCGCTATTATCCACAAAGAGTGCATGGGCCGCAAATACCAATGGGATATCAAATACTTCTCATGCAACTGACATTACCCAAACACTGCCTTCTTTTTATTATGCCGACATGTAGAACCCAGTCCCGGTCCCGGCGCAGTACGAATTAGCAGCACTAAGGCCTCCACTGACCCCAAAAGTAACATGGATGAGTAAGGCAAACGCGAAACCGCCACCAGCCGCTACTCGAGCTCATTATTTAGCCCCTGCGTGGTCTGGGTATGAATTCAGTGTTTGCTGGAATAGCCTAGATCTTGAATATACCTACCGGTATAGCCCTCAAGTAGTCCAGCGAGGCTGCCCTCATTGCCAAATGTCGGGAAACGTCAGACGGGGCGTGCTGAATCAGGGGAACCAACCACAACCTCTGACGCGTGTCGCCTCAATAACCCACGAGACCAGCGCCACGAATACAGACCCCGAGTTGAGACACTGGCTATAGATGTTCGTGTACTTACTTCCTTTGTCGGCTCGAGCACCTCAAGTGTTGGTCCAGACTTCGTCATAAGTAATGAAATGGCGGGTAATAATCAAGAACCACCCGCCTGTTTCAGAGCACGTCCCTTCCGGGATCGCTTTCGGAGATCCTGGAGGTATTTCTTCGCCAGGCGTATCTTTAAAGCGTGCCTGCGTAGAGTCAATTGTTGCAACTCCTGGCGACAAGAGGTCCTACGCAGAGATTTCTGTAAAGGGTCGTAAATTGACGGGGTTTCTTGATAGCGGAGCCAGTGTCAGTATACTCGGAGCCGGAGCCTTGGACCTACTGTCAGACTTGGGCCTGCATATGTATTCCATGCTCACTCATGTCCAGACAGCATCAGGGCACAATGATACGTCACCACATTGGTGCAATTCAACAACACTTTCAAATTGATGAGATTCTTGGTTGTTTCTTGACACACGCAGTGTATCTTGGAATTAACACAGGCCTTTCCGCGACCTTTGTTATCTCTTAGTACCAACTAGGGGAGAGTTGCACAAGTCCTAGTTCAGTACCAGGACTTCCAACACAATAATTTCTCGCAGGCTTTTCCGCGACGTTTCGTATCTCCTAGTACTAACTAGAAATTTCGAGAAGCCCTAGTTCAATACCAGGACTTGCACCACCTTGTCTTTGAACTGAGCCCTGGTTCAATGCAAGGACTTTGCCATAATACTTTAACGTAGGGTCCTAACCACTAGATTTATGTGTCCAGCCAATTACAGCTTCCGCAGTCTTACAATCGTTGAGACCTCCGGCTCGTCGAAAATTTCATTCATGGTTGTACCGAATTTGCCATTGGTCCCCGTCTAGCTTCGCTCCGCTTACTCGCCTCAGGATCCGTCGCTTGAATGCGTTCAATATATTTGCGGCTGCTTGGGTTAGGGTTCATATTTCACACCCATGGCATAGCACAGGTCGTATCACAGATATTGTGTACTTGGAGCTTTGATTTCCTGTGTATGTAGCTGTCTTCAAGATCGTCAAAACCGAATAAAATAATTTATTTGCGAGGTGCATTCTTCGGCGTATTTGTTCCCTTTCATTACCGGTTCTCGTTAATTTAGCACCTAAATATAAAAATTCACCCACATTTTCGATATTTCAGGCGCAAAGTGTGATATTTTAGGCATTTGAAATATTTTTCCTCGACTGCGTACGAGCTTTGTTTTATTCTCATTGATTTGTAGTCCTACTAGTTTTGCTTCGCTTCCGAGTTTTTTTTTGTGGTAGGGAGGTGAATGCCATTAATGCACAGAGTGTGGGACTCCCACGCGCTACGGGACTACCCACTAAACACCTCCCCTGTTAACCTGAGGACCCAGCCTGGAACCGTTTAACACATTACTTCGGGCCAGGTCTCGTTTTGTTACGCCGTGGGGCGCCTTCAAGCTGGAAAGTACCTTTCCTAGCGAGAGGGGAGAGGGGAAGAGGAAGTGCCAGAAAAGCGATCCCCCAGCCCCAGCGCCCCCGGCTGCTGTGAGTCCCTTTTATATTTTAGGACTGCCCGAGCATAATGTGCCACCTGGTTCCATTTGTCAACCGATTCGAGCATCACCGCAACTTTACTATCCGGGATGAGCTCTCCCGTCTTCCTGTAGAGTTCCCTTCACAGCCTGACACATTTTGTACACGCAAAAAATGTGTGGCAGGCATTGTCCTCCTGTCCTGGGCAAAACTGACAATCGGGGAACCGTGACTTACCGGTCTTGTACAGGTAAGACTGAAAACACCCATGCCCGCTCAAAAGCTGGGTCAGATAGATGTCAGTCTCACCATGCCTTCGATTTAGCCACGGTCTCGCGTCCGGGATGAGGCGCGCCAATCGTTGAACGAGCGCTGTCTCTCCTCGCGGACACTCATCTCCCTCGCATTCTCGTTTCGGCGCAGGTAAATAGCGCGGCGCTCTCTAGCAAGGAGGGCGATAGGTATCACGCCTGCAATAACTCTCACCGCCGAGTCAGAGACTGTTGGATACGAAGATGCAATTCTCAGTACTCCTCTTCTCTGTACCTGTGCCAAACGTTTTCGGTATACCTCCTTACTGAGAGCGTCGCCCCATACCTCTGCTCCGTACAGTAGCACTGGCCCTACAGCACTCATCAAGAGGCGTCTTCTTGATGGGCTGGGTCCCCCTACGTTGGCCATAAGTCGACTCAGAGCCGATACTCCTGCAGCAGCCGTCTCAGCCGTTGCCCTGATTTGCTCAGAGAAACTCATCTTCGAGTCGATCAGTAGCCCTAGGTACTTCACCGCTGGCATTGATTCGACCTGTATATCTCCAATACTGATCATCCTTACTCTAGGGATTCTCTTTTTTGTCAAGATGACCACTTCGGTTTTCTCCAGTGCTAAACTCAGCCTGCGAGCAGTCATCCAGTCCCTCACTCGGCGCATCAGCATACCTAGCCTAAGTTGCGCTTGTTCAACGGTGCGTCCAGCGACCAGAGCCGCAACATCATCCGCATAGCCGACCAAGCGCGACTCATCTGGCATCTCAAGTCTCAGTAGCCCATCGTAAGACACGTTCCACAGGTCCGGACCAAGGATAGATCCCTGGGCAACACCCGATGTAATTTCCATCCTTCGTTGGCCCTGTGTCGTGTCGTAGAGCAGGCTTCGGTCCTTTAGGTAGTCCCTCAAAAGCCATATTAGCTATTCTGGAACTTGAAAAGAGTTTTCCAGCGTATCCAGAATACCCACCCATCTAGCGGAGTTGAAGGCATTCCTGACGTCGAGTGTCACCAACAGGACGATCCGTCGCCTGGTGCGACTATATGCCTCTGCCCTTTGGACCGCGTTCATCACCTCTGCAATCGCATCAATGGTAGAACGTCCTGCTCTAAAGCCGTACTGCCGAGGAGATAGCAGCACGAATCGTGTCAGTGAGTCTTCCCTTGATGAGTTTCTCTAGCACTTTCCCAGCCGTGTGTAGCATGCATAACGGGCGGTATGCAGACGGCGACTCGGGATTTCCCTTCCCCTTGCTGATCAGTACGAGCCTCGCCACCTTCCATCGTACCGCGAAAACCCCATTCCCGTAGGCAAGCGTTGAATGTGCTGAGCAGCAAGTCAGGACAATGAAGACCTCACCTGGAACACCATCAGGACCTGGAGTCTTTCTCGCTTTCAATGAGAGGACTGCCTCCTCCAGTTCCAGCTGTGTGAAGAGTGGGCACTCGACTACTGTTTCACCATGGACAGCGTCAACACGGACGGGATGGGCGGGGAAGAGTGCCCGCACTATCGCGTCCATCTTTTCCGCGTCATGTATACAAGGCTTCCGTAGGGCACCAAGTTTCCCCATGACCAGCTTGTAGGCAAGGCCCCACGGATCCTTGTTCACATTCTCCACTAGGTCTTGCCAGCAGCGAGCCTTGCTACTGTTGATCAGCTTGCGAAGGCGTTTCCTGGCTGACATATATGCTGCCACCCAATTGTATGCCTCTTCACCGGTTGTCTATTGTTGTTGCTGTCGAGTTTAAGGAAGAGTTCTGTGGCAGTTATTAATGACAGTGACAAATGTTGATGCCGTCCGCATAGGATATTAGTTGGCTCGGGTTGTATAGCAATGTACCTCGTGTGTCAACAGTTATTTTTGTTATGACGTACTCCAGAGCGACCTTGAATAGCAATGTGGCCAGCCCATCTCCCTGCTTAAGTTCAATATTTGTGTCAAAGGCATCGGTGAGTTGGTTTTGAGGCGAACTTGGGAGGTCGTCGACGTCAATGTCATTTTGGTAAGATAGACTAATTTGGCTGGGATGCCAAAGCAAAGCATTATTTGGTACAGTACATTACGATCAATACTGGCGTATGGCTGCTTAAAGTCAAGGAAAATTTGGTGCACGTCTATCTTGAACTTCCCGCATTTTTCAAGTACCTGCTTAACAGTGAACAATTGGTCTATTGTCAATGTACCTGCCCTAAAACCACCTTGATACTCCCCAATAATACTGTTGGCTTCTGATCCGATCTTATTTTCTAAGATTTTTGAAAATATTTTGTACACCGTAAAAAGTAGTGATATGCGTCTATAATTTTCGCACTGTTGCTTGTCACCTTTTTGTGGATAGGGAATATAATTGATTGGCTCTACTCTTTCGGTATATGTTCTTGTTACCAAATTTGCTAGATCGTTTTGTGAATAGCTTTATGAACACTGCTGCCACCATATTTGATGAGCTCCACTGAAATCCCATCGATGCCCGGCGCTTTATTATTCTTTTGGGCTTTGATGATGGAACAAATTTTTTCCAGAGTGGGTGGTGCCAATGGAGGCCCTCTGGAAACATCTATAGACTCGGACTCCGACTACTACTACTTCGAATTGGGTGATTGAACAACAAGCCATTGATAACGATTTTTCGAACAAAATTTTCTTTAGTGATGAGGCTCATTTTTCACTCAGTGGTTACGTAATAAACAGAATTGCCACATATGGGGCTCTCAAAATCCTCAGGTGATCGCAGAAAGGCCTTTGCATCCGGAAAAAGTGACCGTTTGGCGTGCATTATGGTCCGGTGGTGTTATTGGCCCGTATTTTTTTGAAAACGATCAATTACAGTCAATTCTGACCACTATGGACGGATGTTAACCGATTATTTTTGGAGAGAAATTGAAAATTATGATCTGGAGAACATGTGGTTCCAACTGGACGGAGCCACAAGCCTCACAATACAGGCTAATCGAGCACTTTTGCAAGCGAAATTTCTAAGACGCGTAATTTCGAGATTGAGTGATGTCAATTGGCCCGCAAGATCCTGCGACCTAACACCTTTGGATTTATTTTTATGGGGCTATGCGAAGGATCGTCTTTACGTGAACAATCCTCAAAATCTGGAGCAACTGAAAACCAATATTCGTGAAGTTATGGCCGAGATATTGCCGGAAATGTGCCGAAAGTCATTGAAAATGACCTCAAAAGGATTGAGGCCTGTAAAAGTTTCCGTGGAAGATATTTGAATGATGTTGTGTTTCACGTATAATGGCAAAGCTCAATCTTTATATTGAATAAAATATTTTGTTTCTATCTGAATATTTTATGTGTTTTCGTTAGCTTTACTTTCCCAAGCGTGAAGAGGATAACCCTATATATATATATATATATATATATATATATATATATATATATATATATATATATATATATATATATATATCTATATATATGTGTATATATATATATATATATATATATATATATATATATATATATACATATATATATACACATATACATATAAAGGGCGGGCCCAAAACGCACGATGTTAATTGTAAATAAAACAAAAAGTTTTCAGAGAATTATGTTATTATTTTTTATTATAATAGAAGGATCTATGAAAATTATGTGTAAAACAAAATATCGCCCAAATGCTCGCCACAGCTACGGCGGCATATTTCCATCCGATGGTCCATATTTTCAATGACTCTAAGGCATAATTGTGGTTTAATGTCGTTTATGTGCTGAACTATCTCATCGTTTAGCTCTTGAATTGCTCTTGGCTTATTGACGTACACTTTTTCTTTTAAATATCCCCAGAGAAAGAAATCCAGCGGTGTCAAATCACATGATCGTGGCAGCCGATTAACATCGCCACAACGTTAGATAACACGGCCATTGAATTTCTCGCGCAAACGAGCCGTTGTTTCGTTGGCTGTGTGGCAAGTGGAACCATTCTGTTGGAATTACATATCGTCCAGGTCCATAACCTCAATTTCTGGCCACAAGAAGTCCGTTATCATCTCGCAATGGCAAACACTATTCACGGTAACTGCTTGGCCGTCCTCATTTTCGAAGAAGTACGGCCCGATGACGCCGCCAGCCTATAAACCGCGCCAAACAGTCACTCTTTGTAGATGCATCGGCTTTTCAACAATCATTCGTGGATTCTCATTTGCCCAAATGCGACAATTCTGCTTGTTAACGAATCCACTGAGGTGAAAGCGTGCCTCGTCGCTGAAGATGATTTTCTTTGTAAAGTCACTATTCCCTTCTGTCTGTTTAGCCATCCATTCGGCGTATTGCCGACGCTTGAAATAAATGGTCAGTAGACTTCAGCTCTTGAGTGAGTTGAACACTGATAGCGTGTCAATTCAAATCTTTATTCAAAATTCGCATCAGTGATGTTCGTGAAATATTGAATTGTTGGGCGCGACGACGAGTCGAGGTTGATGGCTCTTCTGCCACACTATCGCGAACAACAGCAATGTTTTCCGCAGAGCGAACTAGGCGAGCTTGCACAGGTGATTTCACATTTCCAACATACTCGGTTTGCTGAAATTTGGGTACAATTCTTCCGATTGTGGACACATTTGGTCGATTATGTTGACCAAAAAAATCACGAAGTGCACGAAATGCATTTTGATTTGAACGCCCATTTTCGTAAAAGGCTTCAACAACCTTGACGCGCTGGTCAATTGTGTACCTCTCCATGGTTGAATTTTTCAAACACTGAAACAAAGAGATGTCAAATTAAGTTGGAAAATTTTGACGTTAAGGTGTGACTCACAATTAACATCGTGCATTATGGTTGGACCACCCTTATGTATATATATATATATATATATATATATATATATATATATATATATATATATATACCTATATATATATATATATATATATATATATATATATATATATATATATATATATATATATATAAATATATAGATATATTGTAGTAATCGGTCCTAATTGTCACTTATGCAGAACTGAAAAATTGTCTCGAAAATGCTTTTTCCGAACTTGTTGCACATGCGGCCTCATAATAATAATTGTTTTCCATCGTTAAGGAAAAATAAGACAAATTCTTAATTTTCTCTTTTGAAGAAGATGAAAAGCGTCTAAATGCAGCCATGGATATACCACAAAAAACAGGCGTACATCCGAGTGAATTGTACAAATGTGGCGCTGAAAATTGTAAATTTAACGGTCAGGCTGGATACTACATTTAACAGTGACACACATGCCACCATTCAACTGCTATCATTGCAAGAAAACGTTCAGAACGCCGACAGAATGTTTCAATCATTATGCTCAGCATGAAAAACATCGTTATTTCTGCTTTTTATGCTTTAGCTCGTCTCGATCGGCCGCTGCTCTAGCCTCGCATATTGGAAAAGTACATTCGATGAAAGGCAAATCAACGATTATTACGTATGCTTTGATAAAAGGTAGTGTTAATCCGAAAAATGATTTCTTCTTCGTATGCCCGAATAGCGTGAAAGCAGTGGATGTGATTGGATTTGGTGATCGATTTTTGAAAATGTGGGAGCCGGAAGAAATGGTCTTCAATGAAAAAATCATTTACACCAGATGAAATCGAGCAATTACCGCGTCAGGCGATTTTCTTCGATGAGCTGTACTGTGCGACATGTCAGTGTAGTGAAATAGTAATGTTCAAAAGATTGTTCAAAAGGTCCGTGAAGGACTGCAGCGATGTTCTGCTGCCTCGGCAGAGGAAGGTGTCGGTATCTGCCGAGAATGCCCTCGTCTGGAGACGCGTGAATGCGCTGGCAGGCTAGCATTGCGGTGTCGTGGGGCGGGTTCATTTCCCCAGCACGAGGACCCACTACAAAAAATTTCGCATTCACGAATTGGACTAAAGCTCAAAAGGCGACCGAAGTCGCAAAAATTGTAGATAACCTCACAGAGGCGAATGGATCTTGTTACTAGAACAAGTGAAACCTGAAAAGAAAGGCGAACTTGGGGTGACCTCGTCATTACCCAAATAAATTCATGGCCCACAAATGAAAGAGGGGCAACCAGGTGGTGGTGGAGCCCCTTCATATCCACCCAACCGGAATAAATCCATAAATATCTTGTTGAAGTGGCCAGGTATTCCTCTTCTGAGTGGGAAACTCATACAACTTGAATTGCATGAACTTTCCCATCAGAAGGGGAGTACCCCGGTGACCAATTTATGTCATAGAATTATACAATTGGATTGCATAAATCTATGCCATAAAAAGGCACTCTGCTTGGGCCACTCAACCCAAAACGTCACCTGAAACAGAACAAGGAATTAGTGAGTACCCGGCGGCTGGCTCATGTTTTGAGGTGGAAGCCTGCCACCGTACCGGGTCCTATACCCGGTTAGAAGTTGAAGAAAGGAAAGACCATCGGGTACGGTATTAATCAATTTTTTTTTTTTTTTTTCAACGAAAAATATAGTATGATAATAATCCATCAGACCTCTAAGTAAGTTTACTATAGTGTGTATGTAATACGTATTAATGAAAATGTATGAGAGAAAAAAAATTTGTGGTGATAATTAAATTTTATAAAAAAATGTTTTAACAGTGTATGTAATACGTATTAATGAAAATGTATGAGAGAAAAAAAATTTGTGGTGATAATTAAATTTTATAAAAAAATGTTTTAACAGTGTATGTAATACGTATTAATGAAAATGTATGAGAGAAAAAAGTTTGTGGTGATAATTAAATTTTATAATAAAATGTTTTAATAATATATGTAAATTAAACGGTACTCACCTGCATGGTCCGTCGAGCGCTCGATGGGTGCAGGTATCCTCTAAATAGCTGTACGTTAGCCACACAAAAAAGAATTATCACATTCATCAATCTTAAAAATCACCAACTATGATATACATAGATTACACTGAAAAGCTTAAACTCAATCGCTAAAATCGCTTGCACAATTTTCGATTTTGTTCTCCGAAAAAAATGCGAAAATCAATAAAGCCGTTTAATAACGATCACGAATATAATGGGAATATTCACATAAAAGGCTCAACTTTTTAGGAAATTGCAGAACATTCATGCCTGGAACTAGTACCAGAGCAATTCTACCAAAGAGCTCTGTAGTCATAACAAATTTTATTTCTTCCGGTACTTATAGCGTAGGTGGAAATGTTACGAATTGAATATGCATTGTAAACAAAAACTTAAATTCGGGAGAAATTCCACCAACACATCGCAAAACCGCAACACACTCTTCCTTTTTTCTTGTCAAGAGAGGACTCTAACATGTATTTTAACTTTCATTTCACTCGTATGGAGCAATTTGCCACATTTTTCTTCCTTATAACCACCGTTTACCACGTTCCTCCCGAATATATCAAAACACCAGTTATCTTCACACTTTTCATTAAACCATCAGATGCGAGCCGTCTCAAATACTGTTTTTCCGTTATGACGATTCACTTTTCACCACCTTAAATTTGCGGTCCCGTCTTGCACAATCTTTCCTCATGCTTTCCACTCGAAAGATTTCTCGCCACCAAATCTTATGATCTTTGCACGGAAATATTTGAGGAATTCCACTTCCTATTAATTATATTTTTCGAATTGCTTCTTGAGTTGTATGCGGCGCGCACGTTTTTGCCCTTTTCCAGATGATTTTTCAGACACCCAATTGAAATTTTGTATGCACTACATGGACACAGGATTCGGAACTTTTTCTTTCTTCTCTGCAACAATATTTCACACATATATTCGAACTTTCGCTTAATCCACAAAATGTTTAATAATTCGAGCAGCGACAGGCCTTCCCGATATTATGTTCGCGACTCCTAAGCGAGATCTCGTGCGCGCGCAAATTCACTCCCGTCGCGCGAAGCAACCCAAAATCCTCCTCGCGCTGTTGCGGCCACAGCTTCCTCCCTTTTTCCACTCCGTATCTAACATGTTATCTTCACCGTTTGTTATCACTCGTTTCGGTTGTTTTTTTTAATTTACGTCGTCGTTTCGTTCTAAGCATTTGTATACCGCGTTACACCGCAATTCGTTAAATTATATTCAAAAGATATTGTAATAAAATTACTACACATTAAAATTATTAAACAGTTTTAGACTTTTGTTTCCCGGGAGTTAAGTACAAAAGAAATTTTCTTGACTCATTTTTCATGCGAAAAATAAACGCGAGTGATCCGATGGGGAAGGTGACTCAATCGTTACCCCCTATCATGTTGCTCCAATGATTCTTGCTGTGGCTGTCTAGGTCGTGGATTTTCAATTGCTCGTCGTGGTTTTTTCCTAGGTGTAGGCTCTAATGTGCCATTGTTGCTGTTGTTATTTGAAATTGGTTGCGGTTAATGTTGTTGAGCTGGAACCGGTCATTTTAATGCCTTTATGTTTTATTTACTGAATAGTTCATCTTAAATCAATCGTATCCAAATATAGACGACGAATCTGACTAAGCTAAATTGTCGAATGGGCGGAGGAGAAACAGATTCTAAATAAGGATTAATGGAAAATAATAATAAGTAACGTGTTTTATTCCGTTTTCTTTTCTCCAAAATCTACTATTCATCAATGTCTGCAAATCAATTCATATTTCCATTGAAAACTGCATAATGCATTCAATATAAACTTAATAATGCTGCTTATCCAATTTGCAGATATCAGGTTTTTCATATTTTAAGTCTAGACTATAACCTTCACATACGGTTTTGCTGAGAATTCTTGTTTAAAATTGATACAGAAGATTACAGATTTTACAATGGACAAATAAACAGTATTTTATCAACAAGCCTTGTTTTATACGAGTGCTGAAATGGTAAATTAACTTCAGTTGGTATTCTTCATATATTTCTAAACAGATGAATTTGCATCCTGGGCAAGAGTAATCAGTTGAAAGTTCAGCAGAGAAATAAAAAATCTGGGTTAATTTTTTTTTTTTTGATGCAAAAATAATCTTGAATTTTATGTTTTGATTACACTTTTTAAGTCTTGTAATAACAAAAGTTATTGAACCTTTCACTTAATAAAAAAAAGTAATGTTGCGTCCAACATCAGCAAAGTAAACATAATAAAAACGCAAACTTTTCCCAATGTCCATAAGCACTTTCGAGTACATACCCACATATCGAGCATCCTCTTGAGGGTACTAATCCATGGCCTAGTCAGGCTGGGGCGGGGAAAAAAAACAATCGGTCTTCTGTGGCCATTCTACTTATCCTTTTCGTGTCGACCTTTCGCCATGCATTCATTGGACAGTACGTTCACCTCGGGCAATCTCCCTCCCAAATATGAAAACACGTTACACTTTGTCAAATCTATTTTTTCATCCGAGAAATCGACCAATGTCAACATGCTATACAAAACTAACTTTCAGGCCATTCAACTATTCTCACTTTCTAAACTCTAAACGACACAAGTCTTTATAATGAAGCTGGAAGCTGATATTCATATGACCAGTGGAATTCACTTTTCTTTTTCATAACTCATTATAATTAGACCTACCTTTTACAATTTTCTCTTTCCTAATTAAATTGATTAATTTAATTACAAGTTTATAGCAAAACTTGTGGAGAATTGCCGCACTATACTTTATGTCGTGTCGCCTGAAAAGACGAGATGCCAATACAGATTCCGCTTCCTAATCTACTTGCGATTTAGTCAGACACGCGATGCACTCAGAGTCCTAAATGTAAAATTACTGCTACTCTTCAATTATTACCGCACCAACTATTTAGCAATGATTCGGAAATTTACGACAAAATGCCACGAACCACGACGTGGAGTTGTGCTGTGTGACGGTGGCAGCGCTGGCTTTTAGAGCCATACTCCTCAATTACTACATCAGTACCGAGCAAAAGTGCGTACTAATCTCTACAGGCATCTTCTGTTCCACAAAAATGAAGTGAATGTGGCCAGAATAGACCCAGTAAATCCAGTTCCTTGTCTGAACTCTCGCGAGAAACATTTTGATAAAATGACAAACTTGGCATGCAGCTCTCATGCAAATAAACCTCCTCCACCAGCTACAAATGGACCGGGCACAACAGGAGGTTCACCCTTGCCTTTACTTAGTACAGACGCCAGATGGCTTACTTCGTCGTATAGAACACGTTATACCAGTCTTCGTTGCTAGTCAAAAGCGTTTCATGTGCAACGTTGGTGAATGCAAATTTGTAACCTCTACAGAGATTATGTATAAGCAACATATAAACTCTCTCCATCCGAATGAACGGAACTTCTCCTGCCCGCATTGTAATGTTCTAATTTGCAACAGCAAAATTTGCGCTGCAAAATTGTTCATCACATGAAGTTTCACGATACAAATCTCTATCATTGCAAACGATGTGGATATCTTCATTTCCACAAATCGGTTATGGAACGGCATATATCAGATAAACATCCAAATGAAAATGTAACATACTTAATCTTTACTCGAAGCGAAGACGTAGTCAAAAAAAAAACGTCATCGGAGTTTATGATGAAAGCACCAACCCCTGGACCCGTTATGAAATGGCAATGTACCCTATGTAAAGCTCAAACTGCCACCCAAGGCCAAATGACGCCACATCTCAACAACAAACATCAAGTCAAATACAGATTTCAGTGCAGCAAATGCACGTTTGGTGGTGTCATAGTATCTGCTATTAGCGATCATGCGCAGAAAAAACATCCCAATTCCGCCACCGAGGTGAGAGAAGATCAGTCGCCATGGTTTACTGTTTCAAGGCGCCTAAGATGCTCGAAATGTTATGAAACCAATGATTATCGTGAACTAGCGATCCATCATTTCCTCGAACATTCAACGGAACAATTTGCTACTCGTGATCTTCTGAACGAAAACAAGTGCGGACATTGTGTTTTCACATTTGACCAAATCGCGGAATTGGATGAGCATTACAAAATCGGACATACCCCACATGTAACAGATTCCAATAAATGGCCAGCGCCAGACGCACCATACACACCTTTGATATCAGAATATGTGCGCCAACTTGCCGCGCATAGCAGGCCGTTGCAATTCTTCAAATGCAACATTTGATATATATATATATATATATATATATATATATATATATATATATATATATATATATATATATATATGCTCTCTTGGAATTTGCATTGCGAACGACAACATGGCGTAAAAGAGAACATGCCGTGCACTGTACTACAGGGAATGATGTACAAATGTCCCACGTGCAAGTTTTACTCGCCGCTCGACACGAACACATTGAAGCACATTTCAAACAAACTCAGCAACGGCAACTTCGACGCTTATAAGAAAATCATGAAACCTCCGGGAGTGAGTGAAAAAGAATGGCCCTTCACAATGCTGCAGATGATTTTCCCTAATGGATTTGTCATTGAGAAGTTCCGTTTGCTTGGAACGCATTACGGTAATATGGCTAAGATTCAGGAGCATGTTCGTAAAGCCGAACCAACTGTTTGATTTGAAATGACTATACCAGCTGGGGGGGGGGGGGGGGGGTCTGCTCGAAACCGCCACACAGCGCGGACGCCGCGTAGTTGAGTTCCCGCGCGCCAGCGACAAGAAACTTGTAGTCGGTGATATTGAAGGAGGAGGATAACGCCAAGCGAATTGAAGGGAGAAACGCGGAAAATTGTTCGTGAGATTTGCTTGAAATACTTCGAAAAGGAGTGTGACATTCGCGTTTGTGGAATCACTATGGTGAACGGGTGTTTCGCGAAGCAGTTTCTATTTTCCCGTTACCAACTTTGAGTTAAAGAAAGAAAGCATTCACATACTCATACTGTTCGGACAGAAGCTCGTGCCTAATTTACGGTTAAAACAATTTAACGCGTTAAATTTACGCAATAAAGGCGGTGCCAAGCTTTTCATATCTTTGCAAATTAGTTGTCTGTCAAGTGATTCCGCGATTTACGGCACGTCCCAATTTTCCCTCATCCCCACTCGAAGAAAAGCATCGTATCTGATTCCTGAAGAGGAAAAGACCCAATTGCAATAGGAAAATTCTTGGATTCGAATGTGTTCGGGTCTTAATTCCGAGGAAATGCGCGATTGCAACATTGTCTGAATTTTACGTTTCCGAGTGTGCGAAACTTGTAAAACCGATCCTGTTTTTTGCTTGTGGGTGTGTGTAACAACTGGGTGATTGTTTTGTTCAAGTCGAGGAGCAGCGAAAACGAAAGTGATTTGAATAGTTTGTATTTTGTGGAATATTTGCGGAAGGAAATTCCTTTAATTTGCGATACAAGAATATTCGGAAAGCCACGCAATAATCAGTGAAAAAAAAAGATTAGAAAAGATTTTGCATGTAACAGACACTGACTGGAAGTGTTGTGTGTATCATTCACGGTCCGAGAAGAAAATCGTCTAAGAATGTGTGTCGCATCTTCAATGGCAATAAAATAAAAGTAGTTGATTCGGTTTGTGTTGATGCGCTCGGAATTTAATACAATTATCTTCGAGTTAGCTTCCAACTGCAATACGTAGTAGCGTACATTGTCAGGAGGTCTTATACATATTAATAGAATGTTAATTGGAATAAACACTTTGTTTTACCAGTGCGATTTGCTGAAAATTCTCAAAAGTGAACTATCTCAATTTTATTTAAATCTTCAAGTGATCGTGAAGAAACTCTCGCTCTAATTATGATATAAATTTATAATGTTTTGTTTTGAAAATTAATTAAATGAAAGTTTTAGGGGACACCCGCATCGTCATCGAGCGCTCGACGGACCATGTGGGGTAAGTACCCTTTTATTGCCTTTAATTTTTTTCATATATATTTCAAATTTTTATATGCATTTTCTTAAATTATTCAGATATACGTTTTGTTTCAATTTTATTAAGATATATATTTTTAAATTTTTTCCTAATATACATTCCATACGGGCCCTTGAAGCCACTGAAATCGTGTCGCGATAGTTCAGAATTATAATGTTTGTAAAGTTTTATGGAAAGACTGAAATCATAATAATGGATTGTTAGATTTGAACGCCGGTCTTTTCATTTTGTCCTGTTTGACCGGGTATAGGACCGGTACGGTGGCAGGCTTTCCTCATAAAACATGGACCAGCCGCCGGGTAGAATATAATCTTCTTTGTTTCAGGTGACGTCGCGGGTTGAGTGGCCCAAGCAGAGTGCCTCTCTATGGCATAGAGTTATGCCATCGAATTGTATAATTCTATGGCATTAATTGGTCATCGGGGTACTTTTCTTCTGATGGGAAGACTTATGCAAGTTAAGTTGTATGAGTTTTCCACTCAGAAGAGGAATACCTGGCCACTGCAACAAATATGGATATTAATCCGGTTGGGTGGGTGCGAAGGGGCTCCATCACCACCCGGTTGCCCTTCTCTCATTTGTGGGCCATGGGCCTCTCCGGGTAAGGACGAGGTCACCCTGCTTCCACTTCTTTTTACTTGTTACTCTTGTTCCTTGAACAAGTCAGTTGTCCCTAGTGTAGTTACCTACACTTTTTGCGACTTCGGTTGCCTTGTTTTATTCGACCCCAGAAATTCGTGAGTGCGAAATTCTTTGTAGTGGGTCCTTGTGCTGGGGGAATGAACCCACCCCACGACACCGCAATGCTAGTCTGCCAGCGCATTCACGCGTCCCCAGACAAGGGCATTCTCGGCAGATACCGACACCTTCTTCTGCCGAGGCAGCACACCATCGCTGCAGTCCTTCACGGACTTTTGAACTTACCTTTTCACTACAATATATATAAATATATCTATATATATATATATATATATATATATATATATATATATATATATATATATATATATACATACATAGTCCTGCCATAAGTTTTGTCACATAATTTCTCACATTGGCAACACCTTTATTTTATGAGTGACATTTCAATATCGGCCAGTTTTATAAACGTCATAATGTTGTTGACAGTTGATGGTCATTTAAAGTTTGTTCGTTAACGTGTGAAGATGGAATGGGGTGTAAGTGAAAACCGAATCGCAGTGATTGCACTACATAAGTGTGGAAAATCCGCGAGTGAAATTTTTAAGTTGTTGTGCCCGTCAAAAATAACGCAAATATTTGTGTATCGTGCGATCCAGAGATATAACGAGATCCAGACTATTGAAGATCGACCTCGTTCTGGACGGATGCGTGATGTACGTTCTTCTGCTGCCATCAAAGCGGTCGAGAGTCGAATTCGTCGAAACCCGCTTCGTAAACAACGAATCATGGCTCGAGAGATGAACATCTCCACCCGAAGTATGTCTCGCATCATAAAATCGGACATCGGGATGAGTGCCTTTCGACGATCAACGGGACATTTGCTGACTGAGCAGTTGAAGCAAATTAGGAGCACCAGATCGAAAGAGCTCCTTCGGCGGTACGGCAACAACAAACATCGAGAAATTTTATTTACCGATGAAAAAAATTTTACGGTGGAGGAACATTTCAACCGCCAAAATGATAAGGTGTATGCCCACAGCTCCAGAGAAGCCCGAGAAGTTGCCACTAGGGTACAGCGAGGACATTATCCAGCATCAGTAATGGTATGGTGGCGTGTCAGCTACGAAGGGGTCACCGAGCTTCATATTTAAGTAAAAGGCGTAAAAACTGCAGCGAAAAATTATCAAACGGACATCCTGGAGGGATGTGTGAAGCCGCTGAACTCTACGCTATTCAACAACCGACATTGGGTTTTCCAGCAAGATTCTGCGCCAGCCCACAAAGCTCGAACCACACAAGCGTGGTTGGAAACCAATATTCCAGAGTTTATAAGGGCTATGGAAATGCCTTCTGGGAGCCCAGATTTGAATCCCCTGGACTACAAACTGTGGGCGGACTTAGAGTCCATGGTGTGCACGAGACGACACCCAAATATCGAGAGCCTTAAGCGATCTTTGACAGAAGCAGTAGCTAATTTTCCGCTAGAAACAGTGCGTACTGCTATCGATGACTGGCCCAACAGATTAAAGAGCTGCGTAAAGGCGGCCACTTTGAATAATTTGTTGCTTATTTTACTTCCATTAGTATGCCAAAATAAAATATATTTTCCTTTGTCAAAAACTCTTTTTCATTTATACAAAAATTGCCCATATACGTGTGACAGAACTTATGGCACGACTAAGTATATATATATATATATATATATATATATATATATATATATATATATATATATATATATATATATATATATGTATATATATATATATATTTATATATATTAATATATATTAAGGAGAAGCGGGAGACTCGGCAGGATGCTTCAGGTGTTCGAGCAGTGGAAGATAACATAAAGGGCACCGAAAATTCGATTGTCACCGCTGCGATCGTTACTAAAGCGACCGATGCAAGGGTCACAAATCCCGACATTGCAACGAAAAATCAAGAAGCAAATGAGGAGATTACGGCACTAAAAGCAAAGAGTGACCAGACACCGCGTGATTGTACCGCCGACGTTGAAAATTTGGCGGAAGTACTGCACTCGGAAACGGAACGCGAAAACCTCTCCCAAGGATGGTTGCAAGGTACAATTGCAGCCCAGCGATACGAAGAAGAAAGACTACTTCGAAAAGCGGGAGATGTTCTGAAAAGAGTACAAGCTGCATGCGACTCCCCAAAAATCAGCAAAGTAGCAAAGGAAGGGCTCCTTGAACTAGAGGAGCTCCTAGATCGCATAGGGCACTATCGGAGGAGCTGGTTAAGGGCCGAAGATGAAGAGAAGGCTAAAGAGGCGCTTGGGGTAAAATCTAAAGGCGACATGCAGATAGCTTCATCATTAAAAGTCAATAAAAGAATGGCGTCTAGCCCAATCGAAGGAGATCCGGATAAAAGAAGGAAGGAAGAGGCACTTGAAGAGCGTGGAGCACTAGGTCAGGGGTTCCAGGCAGTACTTACAAAAGGAGCGAAGAAAGCTACAAAGAAACTCCTTCAAAAAAAGCCAGAAAGTAAAGTTCGTGCGGACGCCCAATTACAAAAAGGACCTGATGCAAAGCAGGAGAGGCAGAAGCCCCGACGAAGACCCCGGCAGCAGGCACTGCTTGTAAAGCCCCAAGATGGCCGATCCTACGCGGAGGTGCTGTGGGACATCAGGGGAAACGTAAGGCCCGAAGACACCAATACTACCATTAAGGTAATACGACCAACGCGGTCGGGCCACATACTGGTCGAATTCGGAGCAGAGGCCGGCAATAAAGAAGCATTCTGTGACGCTGTAAAGAAAGTCCTCGGCAAAAGCGCAACTATAGCCCCGCACGAGCCGATGGCAACAATCGAAATACGGGACATTGACTGCGTGACGGATCTGGCCGAGGTAGAAGAGGCCATCAAAAGGGAGTTCCCTAGCGTGGGAAGGATCAAAGCGAGACTGACACCAGAAAACAACAGGGGACAACGCATGGCCATAGTTGACTTGACCGAAAAGGACGCCGAACAATTCCTGAACAAGGGCAAAGTACGAATAGGGTGGGTTGTCTGTAGGATACGGCGAAGAGCAACGCCTCTTCAATGTTTCAAATGCCTTGGTTATGGTCACACCACACAAGTATGCAAAGGACCCGATAGGAGTTCCCTATGTTACAAATGCGGTGAAATGGGACATAAAAGAAAAGAGCGTACGAAGGAGGCACACTGTATCCTTTGCAAGGATGCTGATCCAAAACTTGATTTTGGACACGTCTTGGGATCAGGAAAATGCCGGGTGTTCCAGGAAGCCCTAGCCAAGGCCAAATCAGAGCTTCGATGACCCGCATCCTGTAGCTAAACCTACACAACAGTTCAACCGCCCGAAATCTGCTTGAGCAGTTTGCGAGGGACATGAAAGCCGACTTCTTGCTGCTGAGTGAGCAACACCATAATAAAAGTCCTGCGATATGGTACACTGATGAAACTGGTACTGCCGCCATCTGGGTTCGGAGCAGTGACTTTCAAGCGGAGAGTTGTGGACGGGGGGATGGTTTCGTGGGGTTCGGTGCTCAGGGATCACCTTCTTTAGTGTATACCTAACGCCTAACGAGTCGATATCATCTTTCCAAGCCAAGCTTAATGCTTTGGAGGGCGCTGTCTCGAACGCAGAGGGTAAAGTGCTCGTTGGGGCGACTTCAATGCTAAAGCAATCGAATGGGGCATGCCTCAGACGGATCCGCGGGGAAAACGAATCCTGGATATGGCGGCCAGGACGGGCCTCGTCGTACTAAACTACGGAAATACGCCGACTTTCCACCGTATTGGCTGTGAGGGAACCATACCGGACGTGACATTCGCCTCGGAGTCCTTAGTACGGAGCATACACAACTGGAAAGTATTAGAGGACTACTCAGCCAGTGATCACCAGTGCATTCTGCTTGAGATAAGTGATGCTGTCTCCCGACGTCCGTGCTCTCGGCCTTCTACAACTGGATGGAACATCGGAAGGATGGACGTCGAAAGGTTCGTCAAGCCTCTCACAGCAGGTGAGCCGCTGCAGGAAGCTTCGGAGGGGACGGAAGAACTGGCAGCTGAAGACGTGGTGAACTCTTCTATGAGCATCATTACGACTGCTTGCTGCGCTTCTATGCCCCGTCAAAGACCCCGGCACGGCAAGCTCCCAGTGTCCTGGTGGTCAACTGAAATCGCTGAAAAGCGAAGGGAGTGTCACAAGCTTCGACGTGAAGCTCAACGGGTGCGGAACCCTGACGAGGCAAGCAACTGGGTGGCAGCATACAAGTCGGCCAGGAAATGCCTTCGCAAGCTGATCAACAGTAGCAAGGCTCGCTGCTGGCAAGACCTAGTCGATAATGTGAACAAGGATCCGTGGGGCCTTGGCTACAAGCTGGTCATGGGGAAACTTGGTGCCCTACGGAAGCCTTGTATACATGACGCGAAAAAGATGGACACGATAGTGCGGGGACTCTTCCCCGCCTATCCCGTCCGTGTTGACGCTGTCCATGGCGAAACAGCAGTAGAGTGCCCACTCTTCACACAGCTGGAGCTGGAGGAGGCAGTTCTCTTATTTAAAACGAGGAAGGCTCCAGGTCCAGATGGTGTTCCAGCTGAAGTGTTGCGGCTCGTCTATCACCATTGTCCTGACTTGCTGCTCAGCAAATTCAACGCTTGCCTACGGTACGGGGTTTTCCCGGTACAGTGGAAGGTGGCGAGGCTCGTGCTGATCAGCAAGGGGAAGGGAAATCCCGAATCGCCGTCTGCATACCGCCCGTTATGCATGCTAGACACGGCTGGGAAAGTGCTAGAGAAACTCATCAAGGGAAGACTCACTGACGCGATTCGTGCTGCTGGGGACCTATTTCCTCGGCAGTACGGCTTTAGAGCAGGACGTTCTACCATTGATGCGATTGCAGAGGTGTTGAGCGCGGTCCAAAAGGCAGAGGCATATAGTCGCACCAAGCGACGGATCGTCCTGTTGGTGACACTCGACGTCAGGAATGCCTTCAACTCCGCTAGATGGGTGGATATTCTGGACACGCTGGAAAACTCTTTTCAAGTTCCAGAATATCTAATGCGGCTTTTGAGGGACTACCTAAAGGACCGAAGCCTGCTCTACGACACGACACAGGGCCAACGAAGGATGGAAATTACATCGGGTGTTGTCCAGGGATCTATCCTTGGTCCGGACCTGTGGAACGTGTCTTACGACGGGCTACTGAGACTTGAGATGCCAGATGAGTCGCGCTTGGTTGGCTATGCGGTTGATGTTGCGGTCTTGGTCGCTGGACGCACCGTTGAACAAGCGCAACTTGGGCTAGGTATGCTAATGCGCCGAGTGAGGGACTGAATGACTGCTCGCGGGCTGAGTTTAGCACTGGAGAAAACCGAAGTGGTCATCTTGACAAAAAAGAGAATCCCTAGAGTAAGGATGATCAGTATTGGAGACATACAAATCCAATCGAAGCCAGCGGTGAAGTACCTGGGGCTACTGATCGACTCGAAAATGAGTTTCTCTGAACAAATCAGGGCAACGGCTGAGAAGGCTGCTTCGGGAATATCGGCTCTGAGTCGACTTATGGCCAACGTAGGGGCCCCAGTCCATCAAGAAGACGCCTCTTGATGAGTGCTGTAGGGTCAGTGCTACTGTACGGAGCAGAGGTATGGGGCGACGCTCTCAGCAAGGAGGTATATCGGAAACGTTTGGCACGGGTACAGAGAAGAGGAGCACTGAGAATTGCATCTTCATATCCAACAGTCTCCGACTCGGTCGTGAGAGTTATTGCAGGCGTGATACCTATCGCCCTCCTTGCTAGAGAGCGCCGCGCTATTTACCTGCGCTGAAACGAGGATGCGAGGGAGATAGTTGTCAGCGAAGAGAGACAGCGCTCACTCAACGATTGGCAGCAGTCTTGGAGGAATTGCACGAAAGGAAGTTGGACTGCGCGCCTCATCCCGGATGTGAGACCGTGGGTAAATCGAAGCCATGGTGAGACTGACTTCTACCCGACCCAGCTTTTGAGCGGGCACGAGTGTTTTCAGTCTTACCCACACAAGATCGGTAAGTCACGGTCTCCCGATTGTCGGTTTTGCCCAGGAGAGGAGGACAATGCCTGTCACACATTTTTTGCGTGTACAAAATGGATCAGGCTGCAAAGGGAACTTTACAGGGAGACGGGGGAGCTCACCCCGGATAATATAATTGCGGTGATGCTCGAATCGGTTGACAAATGGAACCAGGTGGCACTTTATGCTCGGGCAGTCCTAAAATATAAAAGGGACTCACAGCAGCCGGGGGCGCTGGGGCTAGGGGATCGCTCTTCTGGCACTTCCTCTTCCCCTCTCCCCTCTCGCTAGGAAAGGGACTCCCCAGCTTGAAGGCGCTCCACGTCGTAACAAAACGAGACCTGGCCCGAAGTAATGTGTCAAACGGTTCCAGGCTGGGTTCTCAGGTTGACAGGGGAGGTGTTTAGTGGGTAGTCCCGTCGCGCATGGGAGTCCCACACTCTGTACATAAATAGCGTTCACCTCCCTACCACAAAAAAAAAAATATATATATATATATAAACAGTCGAGGGCAACGTTGCCACAGCCTCCTTGCAGGCCGGATATGGCACCAGCGGACTTCTTTCTGTTCCCCAAGATCAAGAGACACCTTAAGGAGGAAAACTTTCAACGTGCTACGACGAGGGCTCTAGACTGCATCGACGTTGCCGACTTCCAGGGAGCGTTCCGGGATTGGAAAATCCGGTATCAGCTGTTATCGACTCCAATGGGGACTACTTTGAAGATTTCTAAAGAAAAATTTTGCCAATAAAAAATTTCCTGAGGTCAGTCCGGCTACTTATTATACTACCCTGTATATATATATATATATATATATATATATATATATATATATATATATATATATATATAAATAGATATATATATATATATATATATACTCGTATGTATATATATATATATATATATATATATATATATATATATATATATATATATATATATATATAAATATATATATATATATTTATATATATATATATATATATATATATATATATATATATATATATATATAAATATATATATATATATATATATATATATAAATATATATATATATATATATATATATATATATATATATAATATATATATAAATATATATATATATATATATATATATATATATATATATATATATATAGATATATATATATAAAAAACATATATATATATATATATATATATATATATATGTATATATATATATATATATATATATATATATATACATATATATATATATACATATATATATATATATATATATATATATATATATATATATATATACATATACACATATATATATATATATATATATATATATATATATATATATATATATATATATATATATATATGTATATATGTATGTATTTATATATATATATATATATATATATATATATATATATATATTTATATATATATATATAGATATATATATATATATATATATATGTATATATATAGATATATATATATATATATATATATATATATATATATATATATATATATATATATATATATATATATATATATATATATATATATATACGAGACAAAATATTTATCATTTATATATATACAACATGAAAAACAAAACTATATTTCTTGTGAAATCAGTGAAATATCCATAAGAAAAAGGAATAAGTGAACCTTTAAATGCAGGCTGCTGAAACAATTCTAACTTCATGCGTTCACATTTCTTGGTTTCCTTATATTTTTTCACAGTTCAAATAGTTGGTTCTAGTTCCTTCCAAACTTCCGGCGAACAAAATCCTGACCACACTTATGAATGAAATTTCTACATAATCTTGCTTTGTTTCACTACATATATCTGTCAATTGAATTTATTAACTAGGATAATAGCAAATGCTTTATTCGAAATCTCAATATTTGTTCCTAAAATTCCTTTTCCTTTTAATTATCTTATGCTACTTTTTTCTTCAGGAATTGAAAATGTTGGCCGTAAAACATGAAAATATTCATATTCTACAGATTGGTAAGCTTTTCATGATAAAGTAGCAACATTTGAATTTTCTTGTGACAGATTTATTGGACTTCCACACGTATGGTAACCTTATTGGCCAAGTGATGAGTGTTTTAGGAGATATCGGATTGAATATCTTAATAAATAATGCAGCAGTGGCACCCAAGTCAACTAGAATCCATTTAGCAGTAGAAAAAGACATCATCAAAACTTTTACGACGAATGTTGTAGCTCCCATTATGCTGACTAAGGTATTCCGTAATTAAATCAGGTTAAATCTCATTTATATCTTCTTCAATAGGCTTGCTTACCCCTCTTGCAAACGGCTTCGAAAAGAAATAATAGAAAACAAATGGGGGTGGAAAGAGCAGTTATCATTAACATGAGCTCGATTTTAGGTTCAATCGAGGCGAATGTGGAGGGTGGCATGTATGCGTACAGAACTTCAAAAGTAAATACAAATAATAAATTGAAATTGTTGTACGTAACCGAACATTTTTTCAACAGGCTGCACTAAATGCTGTTACAAAATCATTGAGTTTGGACTTGAAGTGTCATGAAATTCTTTGCGTAAGTATGCATCCAGGATGGGTAAGAACTGATATGGGTGGATGCAACGCGCTCTTAAATGTAGAAACGAGCTGTAATGGAATTGTGAAGACAATGACAAACTTGAGTACTTTACATAACGGTGGGTTTTACCAATATGATGGAAAAAAATTACCTTGGTGATGAATTATAGTTGAATCATAATCAACTAGCTTAGTAACTTAATTACAATGTTATTTTAGTAAGATTCAAATAAATAATCATTATACTTATAGGTGCTTAAAACCGATACTTTTCTGACTAACGATTGGTTTTAGTGAATACTTTAATATGTTCAAGTTGTTTCCTATCTTGGCTTCTTATAAGTCTTCTTGCAAGACATTGTATATGGCAGTGATCGCTACTCCTCGGGATGTACCCTGGGCCGACTAGCAACAGTTCCAGCGGGCTCAGTGGGAAAGAAATCACATCAAAGACACAAAAGGAAGGAAAGGAAGGGGAAGATTAGGTGAGAAAAGAAAACCGACAGTTTTTAGTTGTTCATGGTTGTTCTCTTATAGAGGAGCGCAGCGAATTGCATCCACATATCGAAAAATCTCCTGAATCGGCAGTAGTGCTGATCGCAAGTGTGATACCCAGCACCCCCTTGCTAGAAGGCGCAGAAATATCTGCATCAAAAGGAGAACGATAGAGAATTGTAGTGATTTGGGGTCTTTAAATCCGTGTAGGACATGGGTGCCGATTGTCTAACGAAAATGTCAGCGAGCAATTAAGAAGATCGAGTTCAGCTGACTAACTTCGCTTAACGACCGCGCACGCGTGCTTATCGACTAGCTATTTGTCGGATCATAGTCTTGTCAGGCCGCGAACCTACACTACAAAATATTTATCACACGTAATCTAGTCTACAAGACGTTCCGATCAATGTTCTATTTTATGTTAATTAAACTGCGGCCCAGCGATATGAAGAAGAAAGACTACTCCGAAAAGCGGGAGATGTTCTGAAAAGAATACAAGGTGCATGCGACTCCCCAAAAATCAGCAAAGCAGCAAAGGAAGGGCTCCTTGAACTAGAGGAGCTCCTAGATCGCATAGGGCACTATCGGAGAAGCTGGTTAAGGGCCGAAGACGAAGAGAAGGCTAAAGAGGCGCTTGGGGCGAAATCTAAAGGCCACATGCAGATAGCTCCACCATTAAACGTCAATAAAAGAATGGCGTCTAGCCCAATCGAAGGAGATCCGGTTAAACAAAGGAAGGAAGAGGCACTTGAAGGGCGTGGAGCACTAGATCAGGGGTTGAAGACAGTGCTTACAAAAGGAGCGAAGAAAGCTGCAAAGAAACTCCTTCAAAAAAAGCCAGAAAGTAAAGTTCGTACGGACGCCCAATTACAAAAAGGACCTGATGCAAAGCAGGAGAGGCAGAAGCCCCGACGAAGACCCCGGCAGCAGGCACTGCTTGTAAAGCCCCAAGATGGCCGATCCTACGCGGAAGTACTGCGGGACATCAGGGGAAACGTAAGGCCCGAAGACACCAATACTACCATTAAAGTAGTACGACCAACGCGGTCGGACCACATACTGGTCGAATTCGGAGCAGAGGCCGGCAATAAAGATGCATTCTGTGACGCTGTAAAGAAAGTCCTCGGCAAAAGCGCAACTATAGCCCCGCTCGAGCCGATGGCAATGATCGAAATACGAGACATTGACTGCGTGACGGATCTGGCCGAGGTAGAAGAGGCCATCAAAAGGGAGTTCCCTAGCGTGGGAAGGATCAAAGCGAGACTGACACCAAAAAACAACAGGGGACAACGCATGGCCATAGTTGACTTGACTGAAAAGGACGCCGAACAATTCCTGAACAAGGGCAAAGTACGAATTAGGTGGGTTGTCTGTAGGATACGGCGAAGAGCAACGCCTCTTCAATGTTTCAAATGCCTTGGTTATGGTCACACCACACAAGTATGCAAAGGACCCGATAGGAGTTCCCTATGTTACAAATGCGGTGAAATGGGACATAAAAGAAAAGAGTGTACGAAGGAGGCACACTGTATCCTTTGCAAGGGTGCTGATCCAAAACTTGATTTTGGACACGTCTTGGGATCAGGAAAATGCCGGGTGTTCCAGGAAGCCCTAGCCAAGGCAAAATCAGAGCTTCGATGACCCGCATCCTGTAGCTAAACCTACACAACAGTTCAACCGCCCGAAATCTGCTTGAGCAGTTTGCGAGGGACAGGAAAGCCGACTTCTTGCTGCTGAGTGAGCAACACCATAATAAAAGTCCTGCGTTATGGTACACTGATGAAACTGGTACTGCCGCCATCTGGGTTCGGAGCAGTGACTTTCAAGCGGAGAGTTGTGGACGGGGGGATGGTTTCGTGGGGTTCGGTGCTCAGGGATCACCTTCTTTAGTGTATACCTAACGCCTAACGAGTCGATATCATCTTTCCAAGCCAAGCTTAATGCTTTGGAGGGCGCTGTCTCGAACGCAGAGGGTAAAGTGCTCGTTGGGGCGACTTCAATGCTAAAGCAATCGAATGGGGCATGCCTCAGACGGATCCGCGGGGAAAACGAATCCTGGATATGGCGGCCAGGACGGGCCTCGTCGTACTAAACTACGGAAATACGCCGACTTTCCACCGTATTGGCTGTGAGGGAACCATATCGGACGTGACATTCGCCTCGGAGTCCTTAGTACCGAGGATACACAACTGGAAAGTATTAGAGGACTGCTCAGCCTTATCTCTGCTTGAGATAAGTGATGCTATCTCCCGACGTCCGTGCTCTCGGCCTTCTACAACTGGATGGATCTTTGGAAGAATGGACGTCAAGAGGTTCGTCAAGGTTCTCACCAGAGGCGGCTCCAGAGGGGGGCCATGGCCCCCCCCGACAGCTCAGAAAAATTCTTTTTTTCGTATTTCAAATTGTATATAAAATTATGTTTGACCCAATATCGGAAAAGCCATTTCGTACAAGATTTTCAAAGACTAAACTTATTTCTTTATTTCTATATAATATTAACTTATATACACCTAATTCAAGTTTACATTTTTGGGTTATCATATAGAATACCTGCATCAGCGGCAATTTCACTACGGTTTTTGACAATAACAATTATACATTTATTTGTTTCTCCGTTTTAAAATTGAAATTCATCATCAAAATTGATCAAAATAAATTATTATCTACGATAGCGAGATCCGAATTGGGCCTTGTCGACTTTGCACGACCGAAACCGATATCTGCCGAGAGTCAATGGAGCAACGATCTTGCAGTCCCTACGTCGACACCAATGATATTATACTGAGAGGTAGTGAAGGAAAACTATCGATAGCACTATCGACACTATCGATAGTATTTCACTATCGCACCACTATCGATAGTCCCCTGTACTATCGAATGTTTTCGTTAGTTTAAGAGTATGTTTGGAATTGGAATTTTACAGCCCAAAAAGAAAAAGAATGATTTTATTCTTTTTCTTTTTGGGCTGTAAAATTCCAATTCCAAACATATTCTGCTAAAATTTGTTCCATTTGCGTTTTCCATTTTAGTTGTTTTTACGTAACATCACATTGAAAATCCATTGGATCATGTTCAATCAGGGGTGTCGTTCTAAATTTCCCCAAAAACTAATTTGAGAATTCAATGAAAATTAACCTTTAAGGGCAGAATGGCAACTCTTTAAACTATCGCAGTGGCCTTCAAATGCATTTGTTTATCTTACCGGTCGTTCTCGTTCCTTTTTTACTCATCGCGCGTGCAGTTTTTTGTCCATTGAAATTGTCATTTCGTTGAAATTAAAATTTTTAAAAAGTTATCATTTTCTCATTCTCAGTGGAAAAGGGCTCGAAGCATGCTCGAAGCCTCTGTTGTGTTTTAAAGTGATTTTTACTGTTGTGTGTTTGTTTTGTCTCCGAGTCCTGATGGATTCCAAAAATGTAAGTACTGTGTTAATATATAAATATGTTTAAATATATATATATATATATATATATATATATATATATATATATATATATATATATATATATATATATATTTATATATGTATGTATATATATATATATATATATATATATATATATATATATATATATATATATATATATATATGTATATATATATATATATATATATATATATATATATATATATATATATATATATATATATATTTATAAATAGATATATATACATATATATATATATATATATATATATATATATTTATTTATAAATAGATATATATACATATATATATATATATATATATATATATATATATATATATATATATATATATATATATATATATATATATATATATATATATATATATATATATATGTGTGTGTGTGTGTGTATATATATAATTTTTATGTATATTTTGTCAGAATATACCTGGAAAAATTACGAAAAGGCAATCCACCAACCCAATTGAATCTTACTTTGGAAAATTACCTAAACAAAAATCTTGAAAGCAGCCTATTAGGACCACAGCCTTCTACGTCCTCGTGTCCTGATATAAGTGTACGGCCTCATATTCCAAAAACATCTGAGCAACCTACAAACGATGACTTCTTAAATAATTCTGAAGCTCCTGAAGACACTGGCATGCTTCTGGGACCATCTATTTCTTCTTCAGGCGTTTCTTCTATTCCCGATTCAAGTAACCTCATATCGACTTTTGATATAGGAAATTATGTTGGTAAACCAGCTGATAAATTTACTAAGTTCGGCGTGCTACAAAACCATTGGCAACCTCCAAAAGATTACTCATTTCCATTTTCAATTCACAAAAAGGGTGGAAAAGAGGTGAAGCGATACTTGGGAAGGAATCATTTGGAAAGTAAACACTGGCTTGTTCTATCTGACGTACAAAGAGGGCTTTATTGCAAGTATTGCGCCCTATTCTCCGAAGAGTACAGTGGCCACAATAAAGCTGTTCATTTGCAATCGTTTGTTACAAAGCCTGTTACCTCATTTGCAAAGCTGTTAGGGAAACAGGGTTTCATAGAAAATCATGAAAAAAATGTTTACCACAAAAACAGCGTCGAAATTGGTAAAAATTTTATTAAAGCGTACCTGTCGCCTAAAGAAGCAGTTATAAATCAAGTAAATACTCAACGGCTTCAACAAGTCATAGAAAATCGAGAAAGACTGCGGCCAATTATTGAAACAATCATGTTTTTGGGTCGACAAAACATACCATTGCGTGGCCACCGCGACGACGGTCAGCTTTTAGAAACGGAACCCGCACTGACCAACAAAGGAAACTTTAGGGAGCTCCTCAGATTTAGAGTAGCGTCAGGAGATGGCGTCTTAAAGAAACATCTGGAAAACACAAGTTCGAGAGCGAACTATATTGGGAAAAATACACAAAATCAGCTTATTGAATGTTGTGGTGAAGAAATCAAAACTGAGTTCATTAACAGAGTAAAACAGGCTGGATGCTATAGTATCATCTTCGATGAAACAACTGATTTATCGCATACATCACAATTATCCTTAACTATCAGATACATTTGCAACGGGCTACTTAGGGAAAATTTTTTCTGTTTTATTGATGTCCATGAAAGTTTGATTGATTTTATGGAGGACAAAAGTGCGGGGCCCAAAATTAGTGGTGAAATGTTGGGAAAGATAGTTGTTAAACTAATCAAAGAAGAACATTTGGATATCAAAGAATGTATTGGAATTGGAACTGACAGCTGCAGTGTGATGTCTTCGGATGTTAAGGGTGCCGTCTCCGAAATCTTGAAAGAAGCTGTTCATGCTGTTAGATGTCCCTGTTTAAATCATGGATTGAACAACTCATTATCTAAATCCAATAACGTTCAAAGTGTACGGAACATAGTCGGCACCATAAAGTCTGTCGTTGAGTTTTTTTCATCATCTGCAAAGAGAAACACGGTTCTCGGAAGTGCACTGAAAAAAAGAAATGAAGACTTAGAAGAATTTAAGGGCACCAAATTATCAAGTCTGTGGGAAACCCGATGGGTAGAGAGGCATGACAGTGTGATCAAGTTTCAAGAAGCTCTGTCTTATATAGTTAAAGCTCTTGTATCCATTTCCGAATGGTCAGAAATTAATACTTCATCGAAAGCCAACGCCCTGAAAAAGCTCTCTGTGATGTGCATTTCATCACAACACTACTATCTTTAATAGATGTTTTGAAACAGACTCTCCCTTTGAGTAAGATGCTTCAATCTCCTTCATTAGATTTGAAGAAAGCTTCTGATGTGATTCTCGATACCATTTCAGTTTTAGAATCAAAGCGAAAAGAATGTGGTGTTGTATTTGCAAAGATTTTTGTTGAAGTGAGAAATTTATGTTCGGATTTAGACGTCGAAGTAAAAATGCCACGATTAGCTGGTGTCCAAAGAAATCGACCGAACTATGCAACATCTGATCCGGAGGATTTTTTTAAAAAATCCATATACATTCCTCTCCTAGACAACATTGTTTTTGACCTTAAGTCTCGTTTTCCTAAGGACATCGTAGAATGTTTCGGACTTCAACTGCTAATGCCAACAAGTATCGTGAGAGAGCCTGGGCCACCACACCAGTCAGAGCCGATACAAGAGAAACTATGTGCACTGAGGGACAAATTTTCACCGATACTCGGTCTAGAAAGCAGTCAAGTCCAAGCTGAATTCGACTTATGGAAAGCTAAATGGATTAGAGAAAAACCGTCTGGTGTAAAACTGCCGAATACAGCACTTGATGCATTAGAAGCTTGCGACGCAGATATTTTCCCATCAATTCATGGTTTGTTGAAGATATTTTCTACTTTGCCAGTAAGTGTAGCGTCTGCTGAAAGGTCGTTCTCCACGCTGCATAGGCTGAAGACGTGGTTAAGGTCGACAATGGGTGAAGAAAGATTAAGTGGACTTTGTTTACTTCATACACACCGAGATGTAGAGGTAGATATTAACAAAGTGATTGATAGATTTGCTAAGTCATGTAACAGAAGGATGGATTTTGTTATTTAGTGTTAATCAATTATCTAACTAATGTAAATATTTGTAACATAAATAAAACATTTAATGTTTATTCTGAAAGTGGTACTTATTTCCAGTTTGTGTGGATTGAAATAGGTTTTTAACTACCCAGACCATAGAGTAAGTAATTGATCTGTTAAAATACTTTCTGGCATTCAAGACTTGGAATGATAACATATCAGGCTGAGCTAAACGTACAATCAAAACAAAGTTGAAGTACATTTATGTGACAGTAATGTTCTACAAAAAAAAATAATAATAATAAAATAATAAACAAATTTCTTAATCATGAAATTATTACAATCTATAACAAAGTGTTAGTAAAAATGTATTGGAGGGGGGGAGGAGACTAAAAGTTTCAACCAAACTTTCCCGTACACGTGCTGCTGGGGACCTATCTCCTCGGCAGTACGGCTTTAGAGCAGGACGTTCTACCATTGATGCGATTACAGAGGTGGTGAACGCGGTCCAAAAGGCAGAGGCATATAGTCGCACCAAGCGACGGATCGTCCTGTTGGTGACACTCGACGTCAGGAATGCCTTCAACTCCGCTAGATGGGTGGATATTCTGGACACGCTGGAAAACTCTTTTCAAGTTCCAGAATATCTAATGCGGCTTTTGAGGAACTACCTAAAGGACCGAAGCCTGCTCTACGACACGACACAGGGCCAACGAAGGATGGAAATTACATCGGGTGTTGCCCAGGGATCTATCCTTGGTCCGGACCTGTGGAACGTGTCTTACGACGGGCTACTGAGACTTGAGATGCCAGATGAGTCGCGCTTGGTCGGCTATGCGGATGATGTCGCGGCTCTGGTCGCTGGACGCACCGTTGAACAAGCGCAACTTGGGCTAGGTATGCTAATGCACCGAGTGAGGGACTGAATGACTGCTCGCGGGCTGAGTTTAGCACTGGAGAAAACCGAAGTAGTCATCTTGACAAAAAAGAGAATCCCTAGAGTAAGGATGATCAGTATTGGAGATAAACAAATCGAATCGAAGCCAGCGGTGAAGTACCTGGGGCTACTGATCGACTCGAAGATGAGTTTCTCTGAGCAAATCAGGGTAACGGCTGAGAAGGCTGCTTCGGGAATATCGGCCCTGTGTCGACTTATGGCCAACGTAGGGGGACCCAGCCCATCAAGAAGACGCCTCTTGATGAGTGCTGTAGGGTCAGTGCTACTGTACGGAGCAGAGGTATGGGGCGACGCTCTCAGCAAGGAGGTATACCGAAAACGATTGGCACAGGTACAGAGAAGAGGAGCACTGAGAATTGCATCTTCGTATCCAACAGTCTCCGACTCGGCGGTGAGAGTGATTGCAGGCGTGATACCTGTCGCCCTCCTTGCTAGAGAGCGCCGCGCTATTTACCTGCGCCGAAACGAGGATGCGAGGGAGATGGTTGTCCGCGAGGAGAGACAGCGCTCGCTCAACGATTGGCAGCAGTCTTGGAGGAATTGCACGAAGGGAAGGTGGACTAGGCGCCTCATCCCGGATGTGAGACCGTGGCTAAATCGAAGGCATGGTGAGACTGACTTCTATCTGACCCAGCTTTTGAGCGGGCACGGGTGTTTTCAGTCTTACCTGCACAAGATCGGCAAGTCACGGTCTCCCGATTGTCGGTTTTGCCCAGGAGAGGAGGACAATGCCTGTCACACATTTTTCGCGTGTACAAAATGGGTCAGGCTGCGAAGGGAACTCTACAGGGAGACGGGAGAGCTCACCCCGGATAATATAGTTGCGGTGATGCTCGAATCGGTTGACGAATGGAACCAGGTGGCACATTAT